>OV815979.1:20007500-20505000 GCA_929112965.1 Mythimna albipuncta | reverse complement strand
AACCTAACCTAACCTAACCTAACCTAACCTAACCTAACCTAACCTAACCTAACCTAACCTAACCTAACCTAACCTAACCTAACCTAACCTAACCTAACCTAACCTAACCTAACCTAACCTAACCTAACCTAACCTAACCTAACCTAACCTAACCTAACCTAACCTAACCTAACCTAACCTAACCTAACCTAACCTAACCTAACCTAACCTAACCTAACCTAACCTAACCTAACCTAACCTAACCTAACCTAACCTAACCTAACCTAACCTAACCTAACCTAACCTAACCTAACCTAACCTAACCTAACCTAACCTAACCTAACCTAACCTAACCTAACCTAACCTAACCTAACCTAACCTAACCTAACCTAACCTAACCTAACCTAACCTAACCTAACCTAACCTAACCTAACCTAACCTAACCTAACCTAACCTAACCTAACCTAACCTAACCTAACCTAACCTAACCTAACCTAACCTAACCTAACCTAACCTAACCTAACCTAACCTAACCTAACCTAACCTAACCTAACCTAACCTAACCTAACCTAACCTAACCTAACCTAACCTAACCTAACCTAACCTAACCTAACCTAACCTAACCTAACCTAACCTAACCTAACCTAACCTAACCTAACCTAACCTAACCTAACCTAACCTAACCTAACCTAACCTAACCTAACCTAACCTAACCTAACCTAACCTAACCTAACCTAACCTAACCTAACCTAACCTAACCTAACCTAACCTAACCTAACCTAACCTAACCTAACCTAACCTAACCTAACCTAACCTAACCTAACCTAACCTAACCTAACCTAACCTAACCTAACCTAACCTAACCTAACCTAACCTAACCTAACCTAACCTAACCTAACCTAACCTAACCTAACCTAACCTAACCTAACCTAACCTAACCTAACCTAACCTAACCTAACCTAACCTAACCTAACCTAACCTAACCTAACCTAACCTAACCTAACCTAACCTAACCTAACCTAACCTAACCTAACCTAACCTAACCTAACCTAACCTAACCTAACCTAACCTAACCTAACCTAACCTAACCTAACCTAACCTAACCTAACCTAACCTAACCTAACCTAACCTAACCTAACCTAACCTAACCTAACCTAACCTAACCTAACCTAACCTAACCTAACCTAACCTAACCTAACCTAACCTAACCTAACCTAACCTAACCTAACCTAACCTAACCTAACCTAACCTAACCTAACCTAACCTAACCTAACCTAACCTAACCTAACCTAACCTAACCTAACCTAACCTAACCTAACCTAACCTAACCTAACCTAACCTAACCTAACCTAACCTAACCTAACCTAACCTAACCTAACCTAACCTAACCTAACCTAACCTAACCTAACCTAACCTAACCTAACCTAACCTAACCTAACCTAACCTAACCTAACCTAACCTAACCTAACCTAACCTAACCTAACCTAACCTAACCTAACCTAACCTAACCTAACCTAACCTAACCTAACCTAACCTAACCTAACCTAACCTAACCTAACCTAACCTAACCTAACCTAACCTAACCTAACCTAACCTAACCTAACCTAACCTAACCTAACCTAACCTAACCTAACCTAACCTAACCTAACCTAACCTAACCTAACCTAACCTAACCTAACCTAACCTAACCTAACCTAACCTAACCTAACCTAACCTAACCTAACCTAACCTAACCTAACCTAACCTAACCTAACCTAACCTAACCTAACCTAACCTAACCTAACCTAACCTAACCTAACCTAACCTAACCTAACCTAACCTAACCTAACCTAACCTAACCTAACCTAACCTAACCTAACCTAACCTAACCTAACCTAACCTAACCTAACCTAACCTAACCTAACCTAACCTAACCTAACCTAACCTAACCTAACCTAACCTAACCTAACCTAACCTAACCTAACCTAACCTAACCTAACCTAACCTAACCTAACCTAACCTAACCTAACCTAACCTAACCTAACCTAACCTAACCTAACCTAACCTAACCTAACCTAACCTAACCTAACCTAACCTAACCTAACCTAACCTAACCTAACCTAACCTAACCTAACCTAACCTAACCTAACCTAACCTAACCTAACCTAACCTAACCTAACCTAACCTAACCTAACCTAACCTAACCTAACCTAACCTAACCTAACCTAACCTAACCTAACCTAACCTAACCTAACCTAACCTAACCTAACCTAACCTAACCTAACCTAACCTAACCTAACCTAACCTAACCTAACCTAACCTAACCTAACCTAACCTAACCTAACCTAACCTAACCTAACCTAACCTAACCTAACCTAACCTAACCTAACCTAACCTAACCTAACCTAACCTAACCTAACCTAACCTAACCTAACCTAACCTAACCTAACCTAACCTAACCTAACCTAACCTAACCTAACCTAACCTAACCTAACCTAACCTAACCTAACCTAACCTAACCTAACCTAACCTAACCTAACCTAACCTAACCTAACCTAACCTAACCTAACCTAACCTAACCTAACCTAACCTAACCTAACCTAACCTAACCTAACCTAACCTAACCTAACCTAACCTAACCTAACCTAACCTAACCTAACCTAACCTAACCTAACCTAACCTAACCTAACCTAACCTAACCTAACCTAACCTAACCTAACCTAACCTAACCTAACCTAACCTAACCTAACCTAACCTAACCTAACCTAACCTAACCTAACCTAACCTAACCTAACCTAACCTAACCTAACCTAACCTAACCTAACCTAACCTAACCTAACCTAACCTAACCTAACCTAACCTAACCTAACCTAACCTAACCTAACCTAACCTAACCTAACCTAACCTAACCTAACCTAACCTAACCTAACCTAACCTAACCTAACCTAACCTAACCTAACCTAACCTAACCTAACCTAACCTAACCTAACCTAACCTAACCTAACCTAACCTAACCTAACCTAACCTAACCTAACCTAACCTAACCTAACCTAACCTAACCTAACCTAACCTAACCTAACCTAACCTAACCTAACCTAACCTAACCTAACCTAACCTAACCTAACCTAACCTAACCTAACCTAACCTAACCTAACCTAACCTAACCTAACCTAACCTAACCTAACCTAACCTAACCTAACCTAACCTAACCTAACCTAACCTAACCTAACCTAACCTAACCTAACCTAACCTAACCTAACCTAACCTAACCTAACCTAACCTAACCTAACCTAACCTAACCTAACCTAACCTAACCTAACCTAACCTAACCTAACCTAACCTAACCTAACCTAACCTAACCTAACCTAACCTAACCTAACCTAACCTAACCTAACCTAACCTAACCTAACCTAACCTAACCTAACCTAACCTAACCTAACCTAACCTAACCTAACCTAACCTAACCTAACCTAACCTAACCTAACCTAACCTAACCTAACCTAACCTAACCTAACCTAACCTAACCTAACCTAACCTAACCTAACCTAACCTAACCTAACCTAACCTAACCTAACCTAACCTAACCTAACCTAACCTAACCTAACCTAACCTAACCTAACCTAACCTAACCTAACCTAACCTAACCTAACCTAACCTAACCTAACCTAACCTAACCTAACCTAACCTAACCTAACCTAACCTAACCTAACCTAACCTAACCTAACCTAACCTAACCTAACCTAACCTAACCTAACCTAACCTAACCTAACCTAACCTAACCTAACCTAACCTAACCTAACCTAACCTAACCTAACCTAACCTAACCTAACCTAACCTAACCTAACCTAACCTAACCTAACCTAACCTAACCTAACCTAACCTAACCTAACCTAACCTAACCTAACCTAACCTAACCTAACCTAACCTAACCTAACCTAACCTAACCTAACCTAACCTAACCTAACCTAACCTAACCTAACCTAACCTAACCTAACCTAACCTAACCTAACCTAACCTAACCTAACCTAACCTAACCTAACCTAACCTAACCTAACCTAACCTAACCTAACCTAACCTAACCTAACCTAACCTAACCTAACCTAACCTAACCTAACCTAACCTAACCTAACCTAACCTAACCTAACCTAACCTAACCTAACCTAACCTAACCTAACCTAGCCTAACCTAACCTAACCTAACCTAACCTAACCTAACCTAACCTAACCTAACCTAACCTAACCTAACCTAACCTAACCTAACCTAACCTAACCTAACCTAACCTAACCTAACCTAACCTAACCTAACCTAACCTAACCTAACCTAACCTAACCTAACCTAACCTAACCTAACCTAACCTAACCTAACCTAACCTAACCTAACCTAACCTAACCTAACCTAACCTAACCTAACCTAACCTAACCTAACCTAACCTAACCTAACCTAACCTAACCTAACCTAACCTAACCTAACCTAACCTAACCTAACCTAACCTAACCTAACCTAACCTAACCTAACCTAACCTAACCTAACCTAACCTAACCTAACCTAACCTAACCTAACCTAACCTAACCTAACCTAACCTAACCTAACCTAACCTAACCTAACCTAACCTAACCTAACCTAACCTAACCTAACCTAACCTAACCTAACCTAACCTAACCTAACCTAACCTAACCTAACCTAACCTAACCTAACCTAACCTAACCTAACCTAACCTAACCTAACCTAACCTAACCTAACCTAACCTAACCTAACCTAACCTAACCTAACCTAACCTAACCTAACCTAACCTAACCTAACCTAACCCAGTCTGAGTCCAACCGCGCTCGAGAACGCCACGTTTTTGCAGAGCTCTTCCGTTAAAAAATCATTTTACTGGGATTTTTTCGCGCTACAACATCGTGCGACATATCAAAATTAGTGTTTCTGTGCAGAGCATACGTGAGTGTTAAAGTTTTGTTTCGGAAAACTCGGTGCGGAAAATAATTTCATGAAAACTACAAAAATAGTGATTTTGAGGAACTTCAGAGCCCTATAGCTCGAAAGCTACATCGGCGAGCTACTTGTTTTAAAACATCAGATCCTGGAGGACACTGAGACGCATCTTTTGACACTACTTGGGTGGCTGTCTGCCCGTGCAGTGATGAGGGGGAGACAAAAGAGTGAAAATATAACCTAAAATTTTCACCACGAGGTTATCGATTCTGACGTTGGGGAACACTGGTCTTCTGGCTGTTGCAGAACACCTTAGAGAAGAGCCCGACGGAACTCCAGTTAGATTTTTACCTCTGTTGGATTTGAAGATATACAGTCTCAAAGTTCAAAACTTTGAGTCTTTGCACTGAAAATTCTTCAGGCAGGACCCCACTTTTTTCCAACGGATCTTGCTGCGCGCTCACTAGACGAAGACACTGGAATCAAGTTAAGATTTTTTACGCCTTTATATATTGAAAAAAACTTCAATTTTGTACATTTTCTTATTTTTTAAAAATTTTCTTTTAAAAATTTCACAGTTTTAAAAATTGTAATATCACATCTGTTAGCTTAATATTTTATATAAATTTAGCACTTTTTTCCAAATTTTTATATATTCCCGTTACAAAGATATTAAATTTTTAACCTTTTTTGTAAATAATTCAATAGTAAATAGAAATAAATTAATTTTACTCATAGAACTGTATTTAAAACATATATTTGGTTTATTTTAAGTCCAAAGAAGCGCCCAATAGCTTCCGAATTGGCGGAAATAGACTTTTCAGCCATTTTTGTTTTAGTTGGTTGTCAGACATAAGCTTAAATATCTTCGAAGCTATTGGACGCAGAAACTGCGGATTTTCACAGTTGTCAGCGGTTTACGAGTGCGGATATTTTCTGTGTATTTTCAGGTGTTTTCAGGACCTGAAAGTTTTCAGCCCTGAAACCATTTTTGGCACATAGAGGAGGTGAAGCCAAGCACAGCACTCCAAACCGCGCTTCTCTGTGGCAAACGGTTGCGGAGTTATAGCCACCCAAAGTCTGGTTTTGACATTTATCCCCACTCTTTGGGAAACTTTGGCCTGGCATAGCTCCGGATCCGGAGGTCGCAGAGACTTGCCGTTTTCACAGTGGTGGTTGTGGGGACAACCTCTGTCCGATCCACTGGGTTTCAGGTGTTTAGGAGCTGAGAATTTTCAGGAGCCTGAAAACCAGTTTACGCGTCGGAGCGGGACGAGCCAAGCAGAACAAGTCCAAGCTCGGGTACTCTACGATTGCTGGAAGGGAAGTTATACCGGGTGGAAGATCGACTTTGACAGTTCCAGAACTGTCAAACCGATTTTCGGGCTCGGATAACTCCTGAGTCGGGGGTCGTAGAGGGCTCGGGTTTTCTTTGGGGATATCGGCTGGCTCCTCCCTACCCGATAAGCCTGCTTTCAGCAGTTTTCAGGACCCAAGATTTTTCAGGCCTGAAACCTGCTCCGCGTAGTGGATCTCACTGAGCCGGTTCGGGAGAGCCCAAGCACGGTGGCATTTGGCCGGACGGTTCCGGAGATAACCACCAGTAACCAAATTCCGGCCGCCATCTTGGATTAGCAACCGGAATTTCAAACTGCTTTGTCTCCGGAACCCTTTGGGCTGGGGTGGCCGTGTTTGGGTTCATTGGAAAGGGTCCGGGGAGACTTGTCTAACCGTGTGTAAAGACTGACTCTACATAGATTTAATAAAAAAAAAAAAAAAAAAAAAAAAAAAAAAAAAAAAAAAAAAAAAAAACCTATTTTTAAAATTTTCTCTGTTTAAGACCAACCAGGTTGGTGAAAGCCTCCTGACGTCAGATTACGGTCTGGTACTAGACTCGGACGTTCTTGTTGACAACAAACTGGCTCATTGTTTAGTAGCCTTTATTGAGGCTTTTTACTTAAATTCACTGAACTACTCTACTGATAGATAGTTATTTTAGAATTGCTGATTAGTTAGCGACTTTCCTTTTTAACTGATTGCTAATCCCCCCTTTACAGGGATTCAGCTCAATTATTGACAATACTGCCCTACCTACCTGTGAAAATTTGGATTTTGTTTGTGTTTCTCCAAAATGTTTCGAACACCGGCAAAGAAGGACGCGGTCTCTCAGGGTTCCGGGGGCTCGCCAAGCTCTACGGAGAAAACTGGGACTTCGCTTTTGAGTGTGAGGCGGAGTATTGGAGAATGGGAGGCCGGAAGGGGGGAGCCAAAGGCTAAGTCGCCGACAAACCCAGAATCTGATGCCACACCACACACCATGCCGAAGTTGCCCAGCGCTTCGGGAATGCGCCGGACCTCTGTGGATTCAAGTCCCGTTAAAAAACTGGACTCAAAATACCCCAGCTTCACAGCAGAGGCAAGAGCTTGCTTAAATAAGGCAAAACTTCACCTCGGCAACTCTCGCAATCTGAAAACAGAAATAAAGACGGAGGTTATGGGGGCTATAAACCGATTGTACGAAATCGTTAAGGAGTCGGAGAGAGCTAAACTTCCTGTGACAAGTAATACCCCATCAAATACCGACCCAAATTGCTTGGCCTCCAAAATTACAAACCATGATAGTCACGAGAAATTATCCAAACTTATAGAAATGAACAGTGCCCTTATAAAGGAAAACATCGCAAAAATGGAAGGTTTGAGTAATTCCTTGGCGACAATGGAAATGGCTGAGCGGAAAACCTATGCGTCTGTGGCAGCTGCTAATTATAGCAAAACTGGGGATCAATTATTGGGGCGAGCGACGCTACACTCCGTGGTAGTCTCTTCGGCAAAAGAATCGGAAACGTGCGACGAGATTCTAGAGAAAGTGAGGAGGGCTGTGGATGCGAAAGAGGGTTGGGTGCAGGTGGACAGAGTGAGGAAAGCTAAGGACAGAAAAGTGATAATGGGATGTCGCTCAAAAGAGGAGAGAAGCAAGGTTAAGCAGAGACTAGAGGCTGTTGGAGAGGGACTTGTCGTTGAGGAGGTAAAAAACCGAGACCCGCTCCTGATTCTACGAGACGTGTTGCTGATTCATAGCGACGAGGAAATCCTCAAAGCCATAAAGAATCAGAATCGGGAACTCTTTCAGAACCTTGAGGGCGAGGACCAGAGAGTGGTCATAAAATTCCGAAAAAAGGCGCGAAACCCACACTTGAACCACATTGTGCTCAGTGTGTCTCCCACAATCTGGAGACGGGCAATAGAAGGTTCCAAGATTCGGGTAGACCTTCAGGTTGTTCGCGTCGAGGACCAAACGCCACTGGTGCAGTGCACACGCTGCTTGGGTTACGGACATAGCAAGCGCTTCTGTAAAGACCCAGCAGAGTTGTGTAGCCATTGTGGTGGTCCACATTTCAGGGCGGACTGCCCGGACAGGCTGCTCGGTGAAGCGGCAAAGTGCATCAACTGCATCAGAGCTAAGATAGGAGACACTGAGCACAATGCATTCAGTACTGAATGCCCCGTACGCCGAAAATGGGACTTGTTAGCTCGAGCCTCCATAGCGTACTGCTAAGGTTGTTCCTGTGGCCACCCACCAGTACAAAATAACTCAGGCCAATCTGCAACGAAGTCAACTTGCTACAAATGAGCTCATGCTGGAAGCTGTCAACCGCAATCTCGCTATAGCACTGCTCCAGGAGCCGTATGTGGGTGGGATAAGAAGGATGAAGGGCTACCAGGGCGTAAGGGTTTTCCAGAGCTCTGAGGGAGGTGAAGGGACTGTAAAGGCGGCAGTTGCTGTCTTTGACAAAGATCTAGACATTTTACAGTACCCGCAACTCACCACAAATAATATCGTCGTGGTGGGGGTCCGAACCAGAGCCTGGTCAATCACGCTGGTATCCTTCTACTTCGAACCCGATAATCCCATTGAACCATATCTGGAGCATCTAAAACGAGTAGAGCGAGAAGTGGGCACTTGCAGATTGGTATTTGGAGGAGACGCTAATGCGAAAAGTGCTTGGTGGGGAAGCAGTAATGAGGACTCGAGAGGGGAGCAGTTATGTGGGGCACTTATCGAAATGGAGTTACAGATTCTTAACACAGGAGATTTCCCTACTTTTGACACTGTTAGAGGTGGGATCAGATACAGCAGCCACGTAGACATCACAGCCTGTTCAGCAGACATGCTTGAACTGGTGGACGGCTGGCGGATTGAGGAGGGTCTGACGAGTTCCGACCACAACGGCATTTTATTCGAAATTTCTCTTCTTAAATCTAAAGGTATTAAAATAGAGCGCACAACCAGAATATTTAACACCAGGAAAGCAAACTGGGGAAAGTTTCGTGAGAAACTTGCCCAAGTTATGCGAGATAGGAAATTAAACATAAAAGAATTAGAAAGTATAATTAATAAAGATCAGTTAGAATTAACAATGAAATCATATACACAAGCAATAACTGAAACATGTAGAGAAACAATTCCTACGAAAAAGAATACCGAAATACTTACAATGCCGTGGTGGTCTCAGGAGCTCGCAGAGATGAAGAAGCTGGTCGCCACCAAAAAACGCAGAATCAGGAACGCTGCGCCGGTCCGAAGAGCGATGGTTGTCATGCTGTACCTGAAAGAAAAAGAAAATTATGAGTCAGCGGTAAAGAAAGCAATAGAAGAGAGTTGGAAGGACTTTTGCAGAAGGCAAGACAAAGAGGGGGTCTGGGAAGGGATATATAGATTGATGGGAAGGGTTGCAAAAAGGGAAGAGGATCTACCTCTCCAGATGGATGGGACCGTGCTGGATGCAAGGGGTTCTGTGAAGTTGTTGGCAGACACGTTTTATCCCGAGGACCGAGAGGAGGACGACAACGTAGACCATCGCCAAACCAGAGAATTGGCTGCCACGGTAAATGGATGGAAACATGATGAACGCCATGATCCACCGTTTACCCGAAGCGAACTGGATAGGGCTATGAGGTCGTTTAATCCCAAAAAGGCCCCCGGAGCCGACGGCCTCACACCTGACATATGCTCACAAGCTATCAGCTGCGACCCCAACTACTTCCTGGCGCTGCTCAATCAATGCCTGGCGCACCACTATTTCCCAAAAATCTGGAAGGAAGCGACGGTGGTTGTACTCAGAAAGCCGGGTAAAGACTCGTACATCATACCAAAATCGTACAGGCCGATTGGGCTTTTGCCTGTATTAGGGAAGGTGTACGAGAAAATGCTGATTGGTCGTCTCAAATATTTCTTACTCCCAACGATAAGTACTCGCCAATACGGCTTTATGCCTCAAAAGAGCACCGAAGACTCCCTCTATACTCTTGTGCAGCACATCCGCACAAAACTGGCACAAAAGAAAATAGTCACGCTTGTGTCGTTGGATATAGAGGGAGCATTCGATAGTGCGTGGTGGCCCATCATCAAAGTACGTTTGGCTGAGGAAAAGTGTCCTGTGAATTTGAGGCGAGTAGTCGACAGCTATCTCAGTGATAGGGTGGTCAGCGTGAGATATGCCGGGGAAGAGTTCAAGAAGTCAACCAGCAAAGGGTGTGTCCAGGGGTCGATCGGAGGGCCGATATTTTGGAATCTGGTCCTTGATCCACTCTTAAAGTTGCTGGAGAGTATGGGCATTTACTGCCAGGCATTTGCTGATGACGTTGTCATGGTTTTCGATGGCGAAGTGGCAGTGGAAATTGAGAGACAGGCCAATGCCGCTCTTGAACATGTTCAGACGTGGGGTGTCAAAAATAAGCTGAAATTTGCGCCTCACAAAACAAGTGCGATGGTGTTAACGCGGAAGCTAAAATACGACACACCACGTCTGATCATGGGTGGGATCGACATTGGAATGTCCCAAGATATCAGGATATTGGGCCTCACAGTGGACTCGAAACTCACCTTTATGAAGCACATAGCAATGGTCTGTAAAAAAGCCATAGCTATCTATAAACAGCTAGCAAGGGTTGCCCGGGTGAGCTGGGGTCTACACCCAGGGGTGATTCGCACGATTTACACCGCAGCAGTTGAGCCTACGCTTCTGTACGCTGCAAGCGCATGGGCACCGTCCACAAACAAACTAGGAGTCCAAAAGCAGCTAAACGTTGTCCAGCGAGGTTTTGCGCAGAAATTGTGTCGAGCCTACCGCACTGTCTCCCTCAACTCGGCCCTTGTACTGGCTGGAATACTCCCTCTCGACATCCGCATCCGTGAAGCGGCTGCGTTGTATGAAGCCAAGAGGGGGGTGCCCCAGCCCATGCTGGGAGACAGGGAGGTTGAGCGGATGGCTCCGGCGATTGAGGCTCCGCACCCTGCGGAGCAGGTCGATCTGGATTTCGGTAGCCTGATACACGAGGACCAATACCGAAACCACAGCAGTTTTGCTGTGCGCATCTTTACGGACGGCAGCAAGATTGAGGGCAGAGTCGGGGCGGCGCTATCCTTGTGGAATAGTGCCACCGAAGTAAAGGCCCTCAAGCTTGCCTTGCCGTCCTACTGTACCGTCTATCAGGCCGAGCTGCTAGCCCTGCAAAGAGCGGCTGACGAGGCGCTAAAACGTAGAGAAGAAAGTTTCGGCATTTTCAGCGACTCCATGGCGGCTCTTCAGTCAGTCGTAAGTGTAAGCTCTCCCCATCCCCTAGCAGTGCAAACTAGAGACACTCTACGCCGCTGTAAGCTCCAGAACAAGAGGGTGTCCTTGTTTTGGATAAAGGCCCACGTAGGATTGGAGGGAAACGAACGAGCTGACCAGCTCGCCAAGGAGGCCGCCCTGGGGTCGAAGAAGAAGCCGGACTACGATCTGTGCCCCGTTTCATTCGTCAAACGCCATATTCGTATGATGTCCCTTGACGAATGGAATGGGAGATATAAGTCTGGGGAAACAGCCTCTGGGACAAAAATATTCTTCCCTGACGCAACTGCTGCATACAGTGTAGTGCGAAAAATAGAGCCCACCAGTCTGACTACCCAGATTCTGACGGGGCACGGTGGGTTCTCTTCATACTTGAAACGTTTCAAGTGTAAGGAGAGCGCATCGTGCGCCTGTGATCCCGAAACCGATGAGACGGTCCTTCATGTCTTGCTGGAGTGTCCAATCACTGCAAAAATGCGGTACGAGGCGGAGCAGGAACTAGGAGAAAAATTAATAATGGAAAACATGCCAAATCTACTTAAAAGTAAAAATAGAAATAAGTTTATAGAATATTGTTGTAAAATAGGAAAAATAGTAACAAAACGAAATAAAACTAGTATAAGCAATTAGGATACTTACTTATATCGTTAGCATATATAGTCTTAAGTATCTTAGACTTAAAAGAAAAAATGGAAAAAAAAAGAAGAAAAAAAAAAAAAATAATAATAATAATAATTGGAAAAAAAAATAAAAGAGAAAAAAAAAAAAAAAAAAAAAAAATTGAAAGTTTGTGTGCCTATATAGCCCGTCTAGCTTCTCGTCTGGGCCTCATCGTAATATGTAAGCTTTTATATTTTTTGTACGCTCTCATATAGCCTAAATAGATTTAACCCTGTCAAGATAGTATATTAAATTGTTTGTTAAATAGGTATAATATTATGTTAGTATTTAAGAATATTTATGTTAATCTCACTGTGTTCTGCCTGGTTCTTAACGGATGGTAAAGAATAAGACAAGATATAGTAGTAGGAAAATTTGTTAAAAAAACACCAATATATTAAAATTGTAAAATAGACATAAAAGGCTTTGACTCTGTCAAAGGTATCATAGCCAGAGCAGGAGTGGTTTTTAGCCGGTAAGAGTCCGGCACTGCCGCGACTGTCCTATTCGTGGGACAGTCGCGGCGTCCATGAGGATTTTCCACCCTGCTTCAAACAAAAAAAAAAAAAAAAAAAAAAAAAACCTAACCTAACCTAACCTAACCTAACCTAACCTAACCTAACCTAACCTAACCTAACCTAACCTAACCTAACCTAACCTAACCTAACCTAACCTAACCTAACCTAACCTAACCTAACCTAACCTAACCTAACCTAACCTAACCTAACCTAACCTAACCTAACCTAACCTAACCTAACCTAACCTAACCTAACCTAACCTAACCTAACCTAACCTAACCTAACCTAACCTAACCTAACCTAACCTAACCTAACCTAACCTAACCTAACCTAACCTAACCTAACCTAACCTAACCTAACCTAACCTAACCTAACCTAACCTAACCTAACCTAACCTAACCTAACCTAACCTAACCTAACCTAACCTAACCTAACCTAACCTAACCTAACCTAACCTAACCTAACCTAACCTAACCTAACCTAACCTAACCTAACCTAACCTAACCTAACCTAACCTAACCTAACCTAACCTAACCTAACCTAACCTAACCTAACCTAACCTAACCTAACCTAACCTAACCTAACCTAACCTAACCTAACCTAACCTAACCTAACCTAACCTAACCTAACCTAACCTAACCTAACCTAACCTAACCTAACCTAACCTAACCTAACCTAACCTAACCTAACCTAACCTAACCTAACCTAACCTAACCTAACCTAACCTAACCTAACCTAACCTAACCTAACCTAACCTAACCTAACCTAACCTAACCTAACCTAACCTAACCTAACCTAACCTAACCTAACCTAACCTAACCTAACCTAACCTAACCTAACCTAACCTAACCTAACCTAACCTAACCTAACCTAACCTAACCTAACCTAACCTAACCTAACCTAACCTAACCTAACCTAACCTAACCTAACCTAACCTAACCTAACCTAACCTAACCTAACCTAACCTAACCTAACCTAACCTAACCTAACCTAACCTAACCTAACCTAACCTAACCTAACCTAACCTAACCTAACCTAACCTAACCTAACCTAACCTAACCTAACCTAACCTAACCTAACCTAACCTAACCTAACCTAACCTAACCTAACCTAACCTAACCTAACCTAACCTAACCTAACCTAACCTAACCTAACCTAACCTAACCTAACCTAACCTAACCTAACCTAACCTAACCTAACCTAACCTAACCTAACCTAACCTAACCTAACCTAACCTAACCTAACCTAACCTAACCTAACCTAACCTAACCTAACCTAACCTAACCTAACCTAACCTAACCTAACCTAACCTAACCTAACCTAACCTAACCTAACCTAACCTAACCTAACCTAACCTAACCTAACCTAACCTAACCTAACCTAACCTAACCTAACCTAACCTAACCTAACCTAACCTAACCTAACCTAACCTAACCTAACCTAACCTAACCTAACCTAACCTAACCTAACCTAACCTAACCTAACCTAACCTAACCTAACCTAACCTAACCTAACCTAACCTAACCTAACCTAACCTAACCTAACCTAACCTAACCTAACCTAACCTAACCTAACCTAACCTAACCTAACCTAACCTAACCTAACCTAACCTAACCTAACCTAACCTAACCTAACCTAACCTAACCTAACCTAACCTCACCTAACCTAACCTAACCTAACCTAACCTAACCTAACCTAACCTAACCTAACCTAACCTAACCTAACCTAACCTAACCTAACCTAACCTAACCTAACCTAACCTAACCTAACCTAACCTAACCTAACCTAACCTAACCTAACCTAACCTAACCTAACCTAACCTAACCTAACCTAACCTAACCTAACCTAACCTAACCTAACCTAACCTAACCTTACCTAACCCAGTACCCCCCTGACTCTCGTGGCGGTCGGATCGTTTTTAGAGTCGCTCCGTTCTAAAAAATTCAAAAAAGTGGTCAAAAGTTGCCCGATTTTAACCATTTAAGTGTCAGTCGACGCAAATAGAGCCGGGTCACGCCATACAGTGAAAACAGTGCTTTGGGATTGCAGTGGAAAGCGGAGAAAAAGGAAAAACCGTGAATAGGTTATGTTTTCCTAAGTTCCTATTCACATAAGTGCTTACGCTGCGGAAACTAAAGCGGTGACCCCCCAATTTTATTTCACCATTGTAAGCGGACGACATCATCCTACAAGCCGAGACCTTTCCCGGAATTTTCCGGAAAGAAATCAGGGAGAAAATCAGGAAAAATCCAAAACCACGTGTGCACGTGGTAGCTGAAGGAGCAGTTGCAGAGACGCCGTTTCTTCACAGCTTCGTGCCTCGTCGGCAGAGATAGAGAGATAGAATTTTATTTTATAATCCTGTAAGACCCTAATTTAGCAATTTTATGTATATTTTTGTGTAATTTTTGGACTTTTGACCTGGGAGATACGGATTTTTAAAGATTTTCTATGAATTTCTCAGGAAATACATAATATTTGTTAATTCTGACACCATAGATAGGTTCAAACCGATGCAATCACCTCTTATGGCCAAAATTTCAACTCTCTGGGACCATTAGACGCAAATTCACGCGAAAAAAGTTTGATTTCGGCCATTTTTGCTTTAGGGTCAATAACTTTGAACATCCGTAGCTCCTAAACTAGGAAGCGTAGAAACACCGGATTTTTGGAGGTGTCACAAGGGTATCGCGAAAAACATAATTTTCAGGCTTTCAGTCGCTTCTGGGACCTTGAATTTTTCAGCGCTGAAACTGCCCTCAGTGGATAGAGGAGGTCAGGGGACCTACAGACTTCGAAACCGCATCTCTCTCCGACAAACGGTTGCGGAGGTATAGCCATTCAAAGTTGGCAACTGACAGTTGGGCGGCCATTTTGAAAAGTTTTGTTTGGAGATATCTCCGGTTCTAGTGGTCGTAGAGGGTTGCGGTTTGCAGAAATAGTCTCAGGGAGTTATTCTCAACCCACTTGACAAGTTTTCAGGCGAATTGGCGCTGAAAATTTTCAGGATTCTGAAAGCCAATTTGAGTGGCGGGGCAAGTCGAGCCAAGCCAGACGAGCCCAAGCACGGGTGCTCTGCGGCCACGGGAAGGAAAGTTATACTGGGTCAAAAGTGGACTTTGACAGCTCTAGAACTGTCAGACGAAACTTCAGACTTGGATAACTCCCGAACCGGGGGTCGTAGAGGATCCCGGTTTTCTCGGGGGACATTGGCGGTCTCTGCTCTTTCAACCTAACGAGGTTTTATCAAAATCCCTGCTGAAAAATTTTTCAGTCTGAAACCTGTCCGAGGAGACAAAACTCATCGAGCCGAGTCCGGAGAACCCAAGAACGACGGTATTCGGTCGATTGGTTCCAGAGAAAACGCAAATTACCTAAATTTGGCGGCCATCTTAGGTTTTTAACCCAAAATTTCATTCAGCTATATCTCCGGAACCCTTTGAGGTAGATCCGCCGAGTTTGGAGTCATTTGGAAGGGCTCGGGGAGGGCTCTCTCCCTGGATGTAGAGTTCAGCTCTACATAGAGACTGAAAAATTTTTTCAACATTTATGCACCCGCCTCTTAACTGTTGAATTAAAGCGGCCCGTGACACGTGAAAAGCTTCACATATTTTAGCATAAGCACCTAGACCTTGTGACTACATCCTATAAAATAGGGCTTGCATACTTACTGACACTAGACGGCATCCCCCTTTTACAGGGATAGCAATATCGTTCGACCACCCACCGATCCCCTTTTTACAGGGACAGTGCGGCGCTTTATTACCTCCTTTTAGTTAGACTTGACTATCCCCCATATACAGGGACGTCACTTACATTTAAGCATCAGACGATCTACCCCTTGACGAGACACCATGTTTCTTGCACACACGCCCCGCAAGCAGGCTGTACCAAAGGCCAACTCCCCAGTCGACAGAGAGAAGGCAGGACCATCTCCCAAAACGACACCCACCTCAAATGTTCGGAAGAGCATTGGGGAGTGGGAAAGTAGTAAAGTTAGGGACCCAAGAGCAGCATTATCGACTACATTCACCACGTCGCCAAAAAAGCAGGCGCAGCCCACAGCGGCCCTCCCGAAAGTAGCGCTTAAGGTGACGCTACCTCAAACGGGCAAAGACGCCAAGCGGCGAAGCTCTATTGAGACTTCGAGCTGTTCACAAAAGCCGATAGCCTCGGCAGACAGAGTGAACGAAGGCCGGACCTGGCTTCAGAGAGCAAAAACCCAACTGGGGGAATCGCGCA
This sequence comes from Mythimna albipuncta, assembly GCA_929112965.1. Classification (NCBI taxonomy): domain Eukaryota; kingdom Metazoa; phylum Arthropoda; class Insecta; order Lepidoptera; family Noctuidae; genus Mythimna; species Mythimna albipuncta. The sequence continues at coordinate 20,488,073 of OV815979.1, read as the reverse complement.
ACCTGAAGTCAGAAATAAAGGCAGGTATCACTCTGGCTGTCGAGTCTATGTACAAGCTCATCAAAGAGGCAGCAGTAGAGATGGAAGCTCTCAGACAAAAACCTGGCCACGTGGAAGGAGAGGGACCTGTGTCTCCCCCCCGTAAAAACACACGGAGGGAGGACACGGGAGAAGCTACCGAAGAAACTGCTCTCCTCATCAACAAAATAAATGCGCACTCCAAATTACTGGAGGACAACAACAAGCGCATGGAGGAGTTAAGAATAGCTCTGGAAGAGCAAAAGTCGCACACCGGAACCACCTCATACGCAAAGGTGGCTGCTTCCCGGAGCGCGGGGGGGATTTCGGAAAGGCGGAACACGTTACATTCGGTAGTAATAACCTCGGAAGTCGAGACGGAGACTGGGGAGCAGGTATTGGAAAGGGTGAGGAAGGCAGTGGAAGCAAAGGAAGGATGGGTGAAGGTTGAAAGGGTGAGAAAGGCCAAGAACAGAAAGATTGTGATGGGTTTTGAGACAGAGAGCGAAAGAGACCAGGTGAAAGAAAGGTTAGAAAGGAATTCTAAGAAACCTCACCGTGGAGGCTATGAAAAACAAGGACCCGTTGCTGATACTCAGGGATGTCTTGTCAATAAATACAGATGAAGAAGTACTAAAGGCCCTGAGAAATCAGAATCGGGATGTGTTTCGGGGCCTCCGCGATGGGGAGGACAGAATGGAAGTGAGGTACAGAAGGAAAACAAGAAACCCGCACTCTGTACATATAGTGCTGAGCACGTCCCCGGAGTTATGGCGGCGAGTGACTGAGAGGGGATACGTCCATGTGGACTTACAAAGAATCAGGGTCGAAGACCAGACCCCACTCATGCAGTGCACTCGCTGCCTGGCCTACGGGCACGGGAGAAAGCACTGTACGGAGAAAGCGGACTTGTGCAGCCATTGCGGTGGTCCTCACCACAAAACTGAATGCCCAGATTGGATGGCGGGGGGCACGGCAGTCTGCAGGAACTGCGAAAGAGCAAACCTGCTGAACAAAGAGCATAATGCTTTTAGTTCCGACTGCCCTGTCCGCCGTAAATGGGACGCAATAGCGCGGTCAACCACCGCATACTGCTAAGGGCGTACCAGGGGAAAAAATCGCCCTCCAATTCGCACAGGCGAACCTCCAGCGGAAGAAACTGGCGACCAACGAGCTGTTGTTGGAGGCAGAGAGACGGAAGATTTCCGTGGCGCTCCTACAGGAACCATATGTCGGCAACGCTAGAATTATGAAAAGCCAGAGGGGAGTGCGGATCTTCCACGACTTGTACTGGAGATGGGGTCGTCAAGGCGGCAATTGCAGTCTTTGACAAAGACATAAAAGTCATTCAATACCCGGAGCTCACCACGGAAAATATAGCCGTGGTGGGGATCCAAACCAGTGCTTGGGAGATCACACTTGCCTCTTTTTACTTCGAGCCAGACAAGCCAGTGGAGCCCTATCTTAACCAATTGAGGCGAATAGTCACGGCTAACGGCTCAAAACCGTTTCTAGCTGGAGGGGATGCCAACGCGAAAAACACCTGGTGGGGCGGCGTGGTGGTTGACCGCAGGGGAGAGGACGTGTGTGGAACTCTCGGCGGGCTCGGGCTAAATATCCTCAATGTGGGAGATATTCCGACCTTCGACACCATCAGGGGAGGTCAGCGCATCAGTAGTCACGTCGACTTGACCGCATGCTCCGACAACATTCTGGGACTGGCGGAAAATTGGAGAGTAGACGAGGGCCTCACGAGCTCTGACCACAATGGCATACTCTTTGACTTTAGGCTGGAGAGAGCGAAAGGTGTTCAAATTGAGAGAACCACGCGCATCTTCAACACTAAAAAAGCAAATTGGCAAGAATTTCATGAGAAATTCGACCAATTAAAAACAGAATCAAAATTTAACAAAACTACAATAGAAAAAATTAATAGCATACAACTTTTGGACAATATCACTGACAATTTCACTAAAATCACGCAGGAAGCATGTCGCGGAGCAATGCCTATTCAAAAAGTCAAAGATAAGCTTACTATGCCGTGGTGGTCAAAGAAACTCGCTGGGATGAAAAGGAACGTCGCTACCCACAAGAGAAGAGTGCGATGCGCTGCCCCAATCCGAAGACCGATGGTTGTCGAGGAGTACCTCAAACGAAAGAGGGAATATGAGGCAGAAGTGGCTCGAGCTCAGACCGAGAGTTGGAAAGAGTTCTGCACCAAGCAGGACAGGGAGGGGGTATGGGAGGGAATTTACAGGGTCATTGGAAGGACGACGCAAAGAAGGGTGGATGTGCCTATGGTGGAAGACGGTAAGGTTCTTGATGCAAAAGGCTCCGTGAAATTGATCGCGGAGACCTTTTACCCACAAGACCTCGAATGCACCGACACCAACCACCACACGAACATTAGGGCAAAAGCCGAAGCGGTGAATAAGGACGAGGAGGACGAACCGCTGGATCCACCCTTCACGCCAACTGAATTGCGTATTGCCTGCGAATCCTTCAATCCCAAGAAGGCTCCGGGAATAGATGGTCTCACAGCCGATATATGCAGCCATGCCATTGGAAGGGAGCCCGATGCCTTCCTGGCACTTCTGAACCAGTGTCTAAAACTCGGGTATTTTCCGAAGTCTTGGAAGGAGGCAACAGTGGTGGTGCTACATAAACCTGGGAAAAGAGACTACACCACACCAAAATCATATAGGCCCATAGGCCTCCTTCCGGTCTTGGGCAAAATATTCGAGAAGATGTTGATGGCTCGCCTCAGGTTTTATATCTTACCTAGGATGAGTACTCGTCAGTACGGATTCATGCCCCAGAAGAGCACCGAAGACTCCCTCTATGACCTAATTAAATACATTAAGGCCAAACTTGACCTCAAAAAATTAGTGGTACTAATATCTTTGGACATAGAGGGAGCTTTCGACAGCGCCTGGTGGCCAGCAATAAGAGTCCGGCTGGCTGAGGAAAAGTGTCCACTCAACCTGAGGGGGGTCATCGACAGCTACTTGACGGACAGAATGGTCAGGGTTAGGTATGCGGGCGAAGAATTCTCCTAAGGCACGAACAAAGGCTGCGTACAGGGCTCCATCGGAGGCCCGGACTTCTGGAACCTTCTGTTGGATCCCCTCCTAAAAAGTTTGACAGAACAAGGCGTATATGTGCAGGCTTTCGCGGACGACGTTGTCCTTGTCTTCGACGGTGACACAGCATTGGATATAGAACTTAAGGCAAACGCTGCACTCGAACATGTTCAGGCGTGGGGTGTTGATAACAAATTAAAGTTTGCGCCGCAAAAAACAAATGCGATGACCATTACGAAAAAACTGAAGTACGACACCCCACGACTGAGCATGGGCGGGGTTGAAATAGCTATGTCCAAAGAGGTCAACATCCTGGGTGTCACCGTCGACGACAAGTTGACGTTTAACACGCATGTCAGAAACGTCTGCACAAAAGCTATTGGGGTTTATAAACAGCTATGCAGAGCAGCGAGGATCAGCTGGGGACTAAACCCCGAAGTAATTAAAACTATATATGTAGCCACAATAGAGCCGATTATCCTGTACGCTGCCAGCGTATGGGCCTCAGCGGCAGGAAAACTGGGAATCAAAAAACAGCTGGGTGTCGTGCAGCGCGGAATAGCACAAAAAATGTGCAAGGCTTACCGAACCGTCTCTCTCAACTCAGTACTCTTGTTGGTGGGGATACTCCCCCTGGATCTCCGAGCTCGTGAGATGGCCTCACTTTATGAGGCCAGAAAGGGGGTGTCCTTGCCAATATTAAGGGATAGGGAGATGGAGAGGCCAGTGTCCGCACTGAGGTCCCCGCACCCCGCCGTGCGTATCGACCTGGAGTTCAGAAGTCTGGTAGACCAAGAGCAGGTTGACGCCAGCGCCAAACCGGAGGTGAGAATCTTCACCGACGGAAGCAAGATTGGGGGACGTGTCGGTGCTGCGTTGTCCTTGTGGAACAGCGAGGCCGAAATACGTACCCTCAAGCTGGCGTTACCAGACTATTGCACGGTCTACCAGGCGGAGCTCCTGGCGATATGCAGGGCAACTGAGGAAGTCCGGAAAAGCGCGGCATCCAGCTTTGGTATCTACAGTGACTCGATGGCGGCCCTCATGACAGTGAAAAACCACAGTTGCCTTCATCCCCTGGCAGTGGAAGCAAGAGAAAACTTGACAGCCCTGTCTCTCTAGAACAAGATTGTGAACTTGTTCTGGATAAAGGCCCACGCAGGGATTGAGGGCAACGAAAGAGCGGATCAGCTGGCTAAAGAGGCTGCCATCTTGAACAAGAAGAAGCCGGAGTACGATTTCTGTCCTGTCTCATTCGTGAAGCGCTGCATTCGTTCAGCAGCGCTTGACGAGTGGAACAGTAGATACAGAACCGGAACTACGGCTTCTGTTACCAAAATGTTTTTCCCAGATGCAGTGGCGGCGTACAGGATCATCAGGAAGCTACAGATCGATGGATACCTGACTCAGGTCATGACGGGGCACGGTGGATTCTCTGAATACCTGCACCGTTTCAAGTGTAAGGAGAATCCATCGTGCATCTGCGACCCAAATACTGCAGAGTCGGTACCGCATCTACTGATTCGCTGTCCTGTGTATGCATACGAAAGAAACCAGATAGAGCAAGAGTTTGATATAGAAATTAACGAAGTAAACATAGGAGTAATAATGGCAAGCAAAAGTAGAAGGAAATTTTTGGAATACTGTGTACAAATTGTAAAAAAGGTTATAAAACGAAACAAGACCGATCAGTAAGTATGCAAACATTATATTGTACAATATATTAGTAATGCATATGTATAGATAGATAAGTTTAGAAAAATTAATGTGTATGGGCAGTAAACCAAACAGTAATATCACCTGAAAATATATTAAAAGTAGAATAAGTAGTAATAATACAATTAGCATGTAAGAAACCGAAACTTGTTAGAATAATAGTATTAGCTTAGTAAATAAGAGTAGAAAAAATTGTCAAACTTGGAAAACGTAGAAATATAAGGATAAAAATAATGTAAAATAGCATAAGTATACGACTTGTAACCTATTGGAAATAAAAACCCCATTTGAGTGTCATTTACCCACGTCTGAAAAGGAACACGAAATGTAAGGGCATATCAGAAAAGTGTCAGACACAGCAGAAAAGAGCTAGGCAACAATAGTTAAAACATGGGAGTCCCACCCATGAAAAGACTGCAAGAGGATGGATGATAGAAAGAAACAGTATGCGGAATAAAAGTGCGAGAGGAAAGCAAGCGAGAACTGGTATAAAAGAGCACTAGATTAGTAATAGACCCAGATTTTGTCCGGGGTAGAGAATAATAAAAAAAAAAAAAAAAAAAAACCTAACCTAACCTAACCTAACCTAACCTAACCTAACCTAACCTAACCTAACCTAACCTAACCTAACCTAACCTGATCTGACCTAAGTTAATCGAATTGATGGAGAATCTTTACAGACGGCAGCAAGATTGAGGGAAACTTGCGCTGCCGTCTAATAGTACCGTTTACCAGGCGGAGCTCCTCGCCCTCTGCGAAGCCACGAAGGAAGTCCTGAGAAGGACCGAGACGGCGTTTGCCATCTACAGTGACTCCTCCCTCCATGCCCTTGCAGTAGAAACGAGGGACGCCATTCGCCACAGCACTATCCAGAACAAGAGCGTCTCCTTGTTCTGGATCAAAGCTCATGCGGGGCTGGAGGGTAATGAGGGAGCCGACTTGCTCGCAAAGGAGGCTGCCCTAAGGTGTAAGCGGCAACCCCACCATGATAAGTGCCCGGTTTCATTCGTCAAGCGTATGATCCGAATGGAAACGCTGGACGAATGGAACCGGAGGTATTGTACTGGGGAAACGGCGGCCACGACGAAGTTGTTCTTCCCGTGCGCGATTGCGGCGTACAGGACGGTGCGGAAGATAGGGATGACCTAGGAACCCAACAAGCAGGAGACAGTCCTCCACCTGCTGACGGATTGCCCTGTGTATTCCTCCCACAGGCATGATCTCGAGATGAGAGTCGACCTGCAAATAAAAAGGGAAAATCTGAGTCTTCTCATACGAGACCGAAAAATGAGGAAGAACTTTATAGATTTTATAGTTGTTATTGTACAGTCTGTCAACAGACGTAATAAATAACTGGTACCTTATTTATCATTTATATTTTATTCGTATATTTATAGTTTTCTAAAAGTAGTACAACAAAATACTTTAAACATAATTTTAAAAGAATTATTTTAATAAATGTTATTTAAAAAAAAAAAAATATTTTATTTAATATATCCAATTCAGAAATTTAAAGTCAGCAAATTCAAATCAATTTTACAAATTTTTACACCATGAATATTTTCACCAGTTATTTTATAAAAAAAGCCTCCATAAGCATACCACGTGGGAACTGCCGGGAATGAGCGAGCAGATGAGCTGGCAAAGGAGGCAGCCCTAACAAAGGAGACAGCGGATTATGACAAAGTCCCCGTATCATACGTGAGAAGGAAGATACGGGAGGGGACCGTAAAGAAGTGGCAAGCGAGGTATGAGTCCTCGAGTACAGGAGCGGTAACAAAGGTGTTCTTTCCAGACGTCATAGCGGCGAAAAGAATCCTTAGGGACACAACTCTAACACCGACCCATACTCAAATCTTGACGGGACACGGAGGTTTTGCAGCTAACCTCCACCGCTTCCACCTCAAGGACAGTCCCTCGTGCGTCTGCGACCAGAGCTGCGAGGAAACAGTCTGGCACCTTCTCTTCGAATGCCCAAGGTTCCGCCTTGAACGAATGGAACTGGAGCGGAAAACAGGGCTCCAGTTAAATCAATCCTCACTCCACAACTTTATGGAGAAGCCAGCTTCGAGGACTCCATTCTTGGCATTCGCGAGTAGAGTTGCCTTAACCGCAGCACAGCAGCAACATCGACAACAATTACTCAAAACCTAATACTTTCAGTTACACATCAAAGCACAAATACACAACCAGCATCAGTGACAGCACCACCGGTACCAACAACAGGGACAAACCAACAGACGATCCTAACCGACATGCCAGTAACACACTTCCTGGTATGCGGTAGAGACCGAGTCCCCGGTATTAGACTTCGAGGGGTCGCCCTGTTCATGAACAGGGAATCAGAGACGCTGGGCATTAGTTTCTGCATTGGTTCAAGCCGCACTGGAGCCCGAATTCCAATTTCACCGGGCCTAGCTGCCCTGATCAACGGGAGCATATCAAAAACGAGCATCAAAGGAAGTAAGTACTTCACGCTGCAGCAGGTTTAGATAGCCGCTCACAAGTGCCGTTTAGTGCGATTCAAAGGAAAGACAATCGCACTATTCGAGTGGAGGGCGGAGACCCCATTTGCCCAAGCCAGCTCACTGCTCTAAAAGATTAGGGAAGCAGGTGATAATACGTGCATAGCACCCCGCACGATCAGCATCGATGCTTTGGTGGTCGGTGGAGAAAGAGGAGACATCGCAGACCGTTTCAGCTGTCTTAAAGCCTCAGAACAGCATGAGGTCGTGGTCTATGAGGACAGAGGGGAAACTCTAAGCTTCCTCAAAGCCCCCCTAGACCACACAGGCAGCACGATGAGCTCCACTAAGAACCCGATCGCCCTGAGCGGAGCTGAGAGGGCTCAGCAGAAGTTAACGGTAGAAAAAGAAAAGAGGGACAAAGGCGGAAACTTTAGCTCAGAGGACCGAACCCGGTCCAAAACCCGTCTCAAAGCAATAGGCCTCAGCGCAGTGCTCCCGAGTACCAGCCGCACATCACTATTAAAGCGGCAAGAGTCAGCGGTCATGAGGTTTTTCAAACCGAAACCTAGAGAAACACCAACACCAAAACCCAAACTGACCAGAGCCGACAAAGGGCAAGTCAGCCCACCGACCCTCGCTGTAAACTCGGGTATCACAGACCACATACACAGCACATTCCTCGAGTATATAGCAGTCGTGAAACCAGAGAGGTAAACCTCGCGACTTGTAAAAAGATTCTGCAGACCTTCCATTGGAAAAATGAGGGTCTGTTAAGGGTTTTGCTCGGGGAAGCAGAAGCAGCCGTGTACGACAACCTCAAATCCCAGGTCATTGCTGGCGAAATGACAGGGTCGTACATGGCAGCTTATAGTGCTAAGAGTGGCTTTGTGACCCTGGACGAGGAGGAAACGGAGCGCTCAGGGAAAGCTACATTCCGAACACCCGCAGACGACCCAATGGTGGTTACCGCCAGGTGTACCAAAATTATGATGGACGACAGGATCCTCGAAATGGCACAATCCAGCTTTGGAAGCACGCTGGGCGATACCCAGTATTAGGTGGGGAAACGGGGTCCCAGGGTGCGGCAAGACGACCTGGATAGTGAACCACTTTGACGAGGAGAGCGATATCATAGTGACCACAACAACCGAAGCTGCTAAAGATCTCAGAGAGAAGCTGGCACACCGATTAGGAGATCGTGTCAAGGCAAAGGTGCGCACTATGGCCTCAATTTTAGCCAACGGGTTCAGACCAGAGGAGAAATGCCGTCGCCTTACGGTTGACGAAGCCTTCATGAACCATTTTGGAGCCATAGTCATGGCAGTGAAGTTGTCTGGAGCGAGCGAGGTCGTTCTCATCGGATACGTGAATCAGCTACCATTTTTGGACAGGGAGAACTTATTTGAGTTAAGGTACACCCGTCCGAATTTGGTGGCTAGCATCACTCAAGAGTTGCTCTGTACGCATCGGAACCCAATGGACATAACCCTGACCCTGAGTGAGATATACCCCGGTATATACTCCTCCAAGACGTCGCTGTCGCGGGTCCACTCTCTGAAAGTGCAAAGGTTCACAGGTGCGCGCATACCGAAAACCGCCCACAACACCTTATTCTTAGTCCATACGCAGGAAGAGAGAGCCTCTCTTGCTGACCAAGGCTATGGGTCTGGTGAAGGGTTGCGCATTCTCACCATCCACGTGGCTCAGGGGTTGACCTGCGACAGCGTTATTATAATTAACACCAAGTCAAGGAGGCTCCAGATCCATGACAGTATCTCCCACGCAGTTGTCGCAGTGCTCGACACTGCGACACACGGTCAGCTGTGTGTATTACACCGACGACGCCGACGATGCCACGGGTCGTTTCGCCCGGAAAGCGATGGATGCGCCGTCTAAAATGGTCGTCGAATACAACCTTAAGACGGCCATGCAGCATCGAGACACCGCAGTCGTAAAAGCCCTGATGGAGTTAGTGAAGACTCTAGGTAGCAAATAAATAGAAACCTAATACCCCAATTCTACCCATAAACCCTAACTGTATAGTCATGTGTAACATGTAAAGTGTAAAATGTACTTCTTTAATTTGTGTTGTGGTTTAGAATTATAAGCTTAAGCGATTTGTATAATTGTTAAAGTAGCCATAAAGAAGCATATAATAACAAAAAAAAAAGTCTGAGGTGGACTCGCGTAGTTTTTAAGTAAATATTTGTACAAGATGAGGGCACGACAATGAAAATAATTTGTAGACAAAATAAAAAAATATAAACAATTGCGCCGACTACCATGTCTGCGGTAAAATATGTTCGGAAAAAAAACCTAAACTACCGCTATTTGTCCAAGCCAGCTCGCTGCTCCAAAAGATTAGGGAAGCAGGTGAAAATACGTGCATAGCACCCCGCACGGTCAGCATCGATGCTATAGCGGTCGGTGGTGAAAGAGGACGCAGCCTTTCGGTGTTTTACAGATTGCATTTTGGAGAGTGTGCGCAAGAACTGCATGACTTGATTCCGCCATCTCATTTCTATCATCGGACAAACCGACGCACGGCGAGTATCCACCCTTACGTTGTTGAAACATCTACGGTCTGGACTAAGCGTTTCGCCTCGTCATTTATTCCGCGTACTTCGAAGGACTGGAACAGTCTGCCTGCTGCGGTCTTCCCGTCCGATTATAATTTGGGTGTCTTCAAGGCTAGAGTGAATAGGCTCTTAATAAACTAGTGCGCCTCACCATCAACGATTGCATCACTGCTTACCATCAGGCGGGATCGCAGTCAAGTACTAGTTTATAACAGATAAAAAAAAAAAACATCGTACACCGTTTCGGCTGTCTTAAAGCCTCAGAACAGCATGAGATCGTGGTCTATGAGAACAGGGGGAATTCTAATCTTCTTCAAAGTCCCTTTAGACCACAAAGCAGCACGATAAGCTCCACTAAGAACCCGTCCACTATGAGCGGAGTTGAGAGGGCCCAGCAGAAGTTAACGGCAGAAAAAGAAAAGAGGGACAAAGGCGGAAACTTCAGCCCAGAGGACCAAACCCGGTCCAAAAGCCGTCTCAAAGCAATAGGCACCTTCCTCAGCGCACTGTTCCTTTGAGCCGACGTATCTCCAGGGCCAGGGGTCTCAGGGGGTTGCGGATTTCACAACGGTGAATGGGGGGACCGCCTCTGTCGGACAAACTTGTTTTCAAGCGGATCGGAGCCAAAAATTTTCAGGAGCCTGAAAGCCACGCTGCGCGACGGAGTGAAGCGAGACAAGCCGAAAGAATTCAAACTCGAGTGTTCTAACTCAGCTAAAGGGAAAGTTATACCGGTTTGAAATCTGAATTTGACAGTTCTCGAATATATTATTATAGAGAGTATTATAATGTGGAAAAATAAAAAAAAAACCGATATAATTTAAAAAAAATAAGGGAGACGATGTTTTTTTGAGGTGGTAAGTCATACAATGACTTTTCCAGCTACTAAGGTGGAATGAAAGGGTTGTAGAAAGATCCTGCAGACCTTCGATTGGAAAAATGAGGGTCTGTTAAGTGTTTTTCACGGGAAAGCAGAAGCAGCCGCGTACGACAACGTAAAATTCCAGGTTATTGCTGGTGAAATGACGTGGTCGTACAAGGCAGGCTATAGCGCGAAGAGTGGCTTTGTGACCCTGGACGAGGAGGAAACGGAGCGCTCAGGGAAAGCTACATTCCGAACCCCCGTAGACGACCCGATAGTGGTTACCGCCAAGTGTACCGTACAGTGTTAGTTTCGGAAGTCAGTATTAAATAACAAACAATACCTACCAGAAACACCGACTTTCGAAGTTATAGTTATTTTGATCGTAATAGTATTTTTTAAATTGTGTAACTTTTTTCATCGAGAGAGAGAAAAATCCTAACAGCGCGAACGATTATTTCTGAAATCATTGACATAATCAAAAAATGATTGCAGTAAACCCTTGTTAATTTTTAAATACCTATCCAACAATATATCACACGTTAGGGTTGAAATTAAAAAAAAAAATCACTTCCCACTTTACATGTAGGGGGGCCTACCGTAATAAAACATTCCTTTCCAATTTTTATTTTACCACTTTGTTGGCGTAATTGATATACCTGCTTTCTAGTGCTAACGGTCACAGAGATTAAGCGAGGGCGGACAGACGGACAGACAGACAGACCGACAGACAGACAGACAGACAGACGGTCAGACAGACATGGCGAAACTATAAGGGTTCCTAGTTGACTACGGAACCCTAAAAATAGATGAATGAAACATTCCACCAATAATGATAGAATGTTTCATTCATCTATTTTTTTTTTTTTTGTGTAGCGATATCAGAATAGGTAAATATTTTATGTTTGGTAAGTTCATAAAATCAAACTCTTTAATTACAAAAATGAGTACTATATTTATTTATAAAATACTATAAACTGCACATGTATAAATAATGGTGGGGGTGTGGGGCGTTGGGCGGTGGGCTGCGCGGTTTGCTAGGAGCGCAGGTAGTGGCGCGGCGTGTAGACGCGCGTGAGGTCGCGCTCGCTCATGGTGGGCACGCGCGGCTTCAGCTCGGGGATGATGGCGCTGCCCAGCACCGACAGACCGTTACTCGGCCTGCACACACAACACAATATTCTTTAATCGCCACACGCGTCTAATCTAGAAAGAGTCGCCTCACGAGCCTGTATAATTACAAAATCTCCAATAATTAAACAAACAACAAACAAAAACAAAATCTTTTTATTTCAGACACTTAGTCCATATTAGGCATTAAATTATCCATTACATTTCCACTACAAATTTATTATTTTAGTATAGGTTTCTTTTATTAATTTAGTATAGGTAAGTATATCAATTCATTTTAAGTGTTAGTTATGTCATTACATTACATTGATTAATCATATTATGTTATGTATTAATTTATATTTTCAGTTATATTTATTATTAGTAATTCAATTTAACTTGATTACTGCTTTTTTTTGCTTTTACTATTCATTACATTACTATTATTAAGATATATTAGCTGAATCTTAAATTTTATTTGATATAACTATCAGTTAATATAGGTTATATAATAATATAATAATAATCTTTTTACACCACCTGCTCGGAAATGTCGTTTTATACGTCATACAAACCTCACTTAAAGCAAGTCATTCTATCCCTAGGGAGATAATCCAGTATAGCCGATCCCTAGGGAATAATGAGATTAGAATTTTGAGCATCAAGAATCCTCAACATTGTGAATTAAAATGTAGGCGCATCGAACAAATTGACTCGAAATTCAAACCAAAGAATATGTGATCACTATGATTCAAACTGGCCACTAACAAAAAAACCGGCCGAGTGCGAGTCGGACTCGCCCATGGAGGGTTCCTTAGCAGCAAGTAACGTTATATAAAAGTTCTTGTAGTTCGTTGTAACTTTGATCGATGTTTTAATAATAGTGTATTTTTTTTAGATTTATGATGTATTATAAAAAAACTACTTATTAGATCTCGTTCAAACCAATTTTCATTGGTAGTTTACATGGTAATGTATATCATATATTTAATTTAGTTTTATCATTCTTTTATTTTAGAAGTTAGAGGGGGGGGACACACATTTTACCACTTTGGAAGTGTCTCTCGCGTAAATTATTCAATTTAGAAAAAATATATGTTAGAAACCTAAATATCATTTTTGAAGACCTATCCATAGATACCCCACACGTATGGGTTTGATGAATTTTTTTGAGTTTCAGTTCTAAGTATGGGGACCCCCAAAATTTATTGTTTTTTTTTTCTATTTTTGTATGAAAATCTTAAAGCTGTTCATAGAATACATCTACTTACTAAGTTTCAACAGTATGGCCCTTATAGTTTCGGAAAAAAGATGCTGTGACATACGGACGGACAGACAGACAGACCGACATGACGAATCTTCAGTTTTTTGCTATTTGGCTACGGAACCCTAAAAATGAAAATAGAATTAAACGTGCGTACTGACGACACGGGAGCATTATAGAAAATTGAAATTATAGAATCGTGGAGTAGTGAATTTTGTTTCGTTGATGAACTTGTGACCAAATCATTTATTAGAGAAATATACGTTTGGTCGACCAAATTATGTTTTAATTATCTCACAGATGGTGTAAAAAGTAGAGTATGCAACACGGGGATAAAGCTGTCTTTGTCTAGGGCGCCTTAAATTCCTAACTTCACTCAGGTTTCTTTATTAACTCCCTCGCAATGCTTGGGATTAAAATCAGCAACCTTCGTTTGGTTAAATTAAATTTTTTTTAGTTAAATTCAACATGTGGCCCGCGACTTAAAGACACTGCTTTATCCCCTAGTCGCATAAACTACTATTATTGTCGCAAAGTTACAGTTCACAAGGTGACTTATAATTAGACACAAGTAAATGTAATGTGCTATAGGTACTGGTACTGTCTCCCAAACTAAGCGAGTGCTTGTGTTTTGGGCGGCAGTATTCAGTTGTTGAGAGAGGCTCTATGGTTACGATTTACAATATTGGTGCAAGTGAACCTAGTCGCTAGGTACTTTAGAAAAATGGTTACAAATTTTTATACATGTATTTATTACATAAGTGAACCATATATTGTAGGGTGAATATGTTGTAATGTTGGATGAGTGTATGTGTGGGTGTTGTGTGTAGTTGATTGTAAATTTGGATGTTTATTTATAATTATGTGTTTTGAGTATGTGAAAATTGTGCTATCCAGGTAGGAGTATCGTGTGTTTATATGTTAGGGTTACGCGATGTATGTCAGTAACTCTTCAGTTCTTGCCATCGCCACCCCGAATTGGTATGCAATACTGGATAATGGACTGACATAGGGCTAAGTAGACGAGTTTTAGCTTCTCAGGAGGGACACAGTCTTTGAGTGATTTAAATATGTAAATCAGTCTCCTTACTCTGGAGGTTACTGTGTCTATCTGCCTGTCCCAAGTCAGTCCACTATCAATGTATACACCTAGGTATTTGACATGTTCAGCTCCGTCGATTTGATGGTATTCGCAGACATCTCAAGAAAAGCAGTTCTAGGCTGTAATAGAGAAGTGTTTTGCTGGGTATTTTTTCTTATCGAGAAGGCAACATAGTACGTTTTGGAGAGGTTTAACGTTAGCAGGTGGTCTGTTAGCCAGCTCATAATTTTTGACAGAGAATATTTGGCTGTTTCCTTTACAGTATTCCAGTCTGGTCCCTAGACAAAGATTGCCGTATCATCTGCGTACGTAAAGATGTTAGTGTTACGGAGGGACATTTGGCAGAGCTCGTTTATGTAGAGCTGAAAAAGGGTTGGACTTAAAATACTCCCTTGCGGAACACCGTAGGACACTGTAACCTCGTCGCTATTGATATTATTTACCCTCATTTGTTGTTTTCTATTGGCTAGGTAGTCCTTTAGAATTTTATATGCATTTCCTCGTATGCCTAGTATCTCTAAGTTAGCGAGAAGGATGGGAACAGAGACAGTGTCGAATGCTTTTGAAAGATCTAGAAATATGCATAAACATTTATTTTTATTATCCAAGTTTTTCACAATTGCTGTTGTCAAGTTCAGAGAGATCTTCGGTTGAGTAACCTAAGCGAAAACCGTATTGGTTATCGGCTAGGATCTTACATTTCTCGAAAAATTTCTTCAGTGCCCGATTTAATATCTTCTCGAGAATTTTTGAGATGCACGACAATACCGCAATAAGACGATAATTGTTGACACAGTCTTTGTGCTCACTCTTGTAAATCGGATGTACAATCGCTTTTTTAAGCATTTCCGGAAATACTCCCGTGTTTATTGCGAGATTGCATAAGTGGGTAAGTGGATTGGATGAGTTGTATTAGAGTGCGGCGACATAGTTTTATAATTTGTCATGAGATGCCGTCCCAGCCTGTGGCGCAGTCTGACCGGAGTTGGAGTATTATGGCTTCAATGTCGGACTCGTCTACTGGCATAATAGCTATAGAGTTTACCAGGCTATTGAGAGAGGCCAGATTATCAACACTTGGTATTTCGGGATTGTAGCTTTGAGCCAATGAGGAAGCAAGTATTTTGTCGGCTAGAGTTTGTCCTATGCCAGCAAAGAAATCGCAGACACGATTAACAGACGTTTTGGGGTCGCTGTGTATTTGAAGGAGTTCTGTGGGATTAACTTTAGATTTTTGAGTGTTGGTTATGGTTTTGATTGCTGTCCAGAGTGCTTTTGGATCATTACTAGCTTTGTCAATCAGGCTTTTTTCATAGGCTGTTTTTAGTTTGCGTAAGAGGCGGTTGCAATAATTTCTATAACGCGTGTAGATTAGTTTAGCGGCTGTGTTATCTGGTGCTTTTTTAGCTTTGATATGCAATCTATCTCGATGCTTTATGCAACGGAGTAAACCTGGTGAAATCCATGGCTTTAGTATTCTGCATTTTCTAGCTACTGTGCTAGTTTTTGTGTTTTTCTGTATGACATTTGAGACTATAGATATAAATGTATTTGTAGCTAAGTTCGCGTCACCAGTTTCAGAGACATTTGTAAAATCGGCTCTTTCTAAATCTGTTTTTATTTTGTCATAGTTCAAAACAGTTTTCGTTGTTGCTGGTTTACGAGAAGGTGTTGTTGTATGCCTGTATAAGACGATCGGCATGTGATCCGTTACATCGGACTCGAGTACTAAAGTTGTTACAGGGAGATTAGGTTTCGTGAACCTCGTTCAGACTGCTTACAAAGTTATTGAAGTTTTTTAGAGAAGGTTTTTAGAGAAGGCAAACGATATATCGCTACAAACGTAAATTTGTTGTCTATTTGACATATCAAGCCACTTGCACCCTTAAATGTTAGTTCGCGTATTTTACATGAGAGATTTGAATTAGCGTAGATGACGACGCCGTCATTCTGGTTGATCGTGGAGTCTGTGTAGTGAGCGGTATATCCCTTTATGGTTGGTAAGTTGACCACTCCACGTAGCCACCACTCGGTCAGAACGATGATGTCAAATTTTACGTCAGTCATTGTTATTAATACTCGAAGTTGGTCAAAATTTTTACTAATGCTACGGATGTTAATATGGAATACTTTGATAGCATCGTTCGTATGTGGAAGGAATAATCGGTCCTCTGGTCGACAAACATAAGAGTTTGTGAGATCAAGTAAGTCTAGCTCTGTGTTAGTATTATTTATGTTGGCCATTTATTATAAAGATTGATGTCAGGAAGAGTTATACGAGTACAAAGCGTTACTAGGGTATGTAGATGTAATAGAGAGTGTGTGTTGAGTGTTGTGGTTGTATAGGACGATGTTGTGTTAGTGTGTTTAGTGTGGTGTAATTGATTTATAGATTTGGTCCTTCTACTTAGAATTTGATAAGACATTTGGCAAACAGACTTTCTATTGCTTTTTAAGAAATTAGTGCGAGTGACATATACATATATTAACTCGATAATTAAAAGCAGAGAAAAACAATATGGAAAGGGTAGTAATATCTGATTTTGTAGTCACAAGTTTTTCTTCAAATCTAAAAGACATTATTCTGAAGAAATTAGTATATGTTTATCCCCATGTTCTTTGCGAATGAATATATTCCTATTGGTGGTCCAGCAGTATTTAAATTTGTTCATCTTGGCGAATTCACGCGCAGTGTGAAACAGCCTCTTGGAGCTCATTGGTAGATAGTCGACAACATAAACTGGCTGTCGTTTTCCTTGGATATTTATTAATTCTGTGTTGAGCTTATCTTTCACAAATTTCTTTTTGTTGTTAAATTCGCGAATTGCGGCCAAGGTCTTCGACTTCATTAGGACGGTCTGGAATTCAACAATGATCGGACGGATTGAGCCGTCTTTGCCCGGCAAGCGATATATGTCTCTTAAGGGCCAAGCGCCCGAAAAGTGCCATAAAACAATGATTTTCTGAGGCCTACTCCTCCGTAACGGCTTGGTCAATTGGTTGAAAAAAAATAATATAATTATTATAGATTCATGAACAAAAATATCAACATTTGATTTTTTCGTGCAATTAATACTTACGCTTAAAAAAATATTTAGCAATTTCGCAACTTTTCGCAACTTCTCCTATTCCTTCAAAACGGCTTGGACCTTTAGAAACATTTTTACACATAAAAATTGGTGGTTAAATATTCTTCAAAGTGAACATTGCTTATGTAAATCAATCAATATCTCGCAGAGAAAATGGATTAAAAGCGCTTTCCGGGCGCTGCTGGCCGCAAATAAATGCACAGATTTGCGTACTGCCGCCTAGGCGAGAGCGAGAGTTGCGTTCACATAATTTCGGTCAGATGGTTCAAGGGACTATACGCCTTAAATCCGTTGCCGATATTGAAATTCCGACAATTTGTCCAATTTTACTGACCTTTTTTGTTAGATCTTCGCTATTCTCTTTATCTTTTGGAGGAGATTATAGAGGACGCGTAGAACATATGGTAGATGTGTACCCCGCTTGGGTGGTGCACCGCCATTTTCTCATGGAGACGACGGGGCGACCTTTCGTGCCGGGCCCTGGTTCAGGCTATCGTCCCACTAATGCTAGTGAAGGTGACAAACATTTTATCGGTCGCCACAACGTGTTGTTTTTAACTTTTGTTTATATACGCTGGTCGATAATACATCGCGATCACGTTGAGACTACCAAAATTAGGCCCATTTTGTAAGAATCAGTGTCGTAATGAAGTTACATAGCAGTCATCATGTAGTGGTCGTTTAGATGTCATATGGACCTCTTTTTGTCGAGTTATGACGTTTATCAGCGCTACGTTACTGTATTTTATCGAATAACTAGTGTTCATCACGACTTCTATAAGGGATTTTGGTGTAAGGTGATGATATAAATTTAGTGAATTGAAACTTAAAAACTATTAATCTTATACCGTGTAAGAATAAAATATATTTTTTATCATTCAAAGAAAAGTACAGCCATTTTATTTATTCATTCGGTATTATATTTGTCGTTGAAAGTCATGTTCAAGTACACTAATCTATTGTGAAATTAATTTATTGAGTAACTAGCTTTTGCCCGCGACTTCGTTCGCGTGGAATAGTGACTTCCGGCAGATTTTTGGTTTTACCCATATAGTTCCCGATCTCGCGGGATCTCTTCAAAAATGAAATGTGGAAGATATTCTAGGGAACTCTTCAAAAATCAACATAATGAGCTCTGCGTTTGAATCATACCTTTTTACTATTTATTTACATTTTCCCGATGAATTTTCAGTACTGAATTGATGCCGACTCTTGACCAATAGATGGCGCTATATGTCCGGAATAAATTTTATTTTTTATTTTATTTTTTGTAATAAAAACTATCCTATGTCCTTTCTCAAGTTCCAAACTATGTCTGTACCAAATTTCACACAAATTAGTTCAGTAGTTTAGGCGTGAAGCAAAGACAGACAGACAGACAGACAGAGTTACTTTCGCATTTATAATATTAGTTTGGATATGTACTAGTTTTCTCATTAAAATGAACGCGCTTTATAAATTCTTTAAATTAAGTAACATTTTAAAAATTATTTTAACGAAAGTGTTAAAAATTATCTTCATACGTCATGTCATCTAAACTACTTTTCCTTCCGTGCCCTTATTTATTATCTGTATATTGTAAATTATAAGCTATATATTGACTAAATTATTTGGGTTCCCTTAAAGAAAATCTCACATGAAAAACCATTTATAATCTAGCTATACCTACTTAAAATAAATCTGTAGAAGTGAAAATTCTGTACATTGAAAATATAAAAAAAAAATGACAGGGGGTGTTACTAGACCGAAACCGAACCTGAAAATGTGATTAAAAAAATTTTTGTCGGTCTGGCTGTTTGTTCAGGCATCACGCAAAAACTACCGGTTCGATTACGATGAAACTTCGTATAATTATGCTTTAATATCCGGGCACCACACCACACTGGGTACTTTTTATCCCGGAAAAATAGATATAATAAAAAATAAACTTAATTTTGCAGTTCGATCCCTAGACCCGATTACTGTACCAACCGCAAATAATAAGTTTGTCGTAGGTTACGTCACCCGCAGTGGAGTTCACTAAGGGGCGCTGCACACGGCTAAGATACTATAATATTTTATCACCGCTCGCCATACAATTCAATTGACTATCACATACGACGAAGATTAAATAATATTTCAATTATTTTCGTATCCTATGATGAATTTGTATGGCGAGAGATATTGTATCTTAAGATAAATTATGGATTCCTTTTTTTTTGTCTGGTTTTATTAGCTGTAAGTCTTCCATGTACTAAATAAATAAATAAATAAATAAATAAAATATTACAGTATCTTAGCCGTGTGCAGCGCCCCTAAGTTATGCTGTAAACGTAGTGCTGAAGGCTTGCATGCACCGTTCGCAGCACACGCGGCGCGCGCATTTTAAATTTTTTGAACTTTGATTTTAACGGACGTGCGATGGAAAGCGTTCGTTCTTATTAGCATTCTATAAATTGTATGTTTTAACTACTACTTGCAATAATTCTAAATCGTGATTTTCAGAGTGACCTTTTTATTCTTTATAGTTTTTTTTAGTACAGTTTAAGGTATTATTATTTAGGTTTATTTTTATAAGTCGTAAGTATAGATTTTAATTTTAAAGTATAGGTACCTATTATATTTGATAGTGTACGTAGTGACCGTAGGTTATTTTATAATACTGTTAGGTAAGATAAGTTATTCGTACAGATATTAGTTTTTAGGGATTTTGCTTATTTATTGAGTTTAGATTAGTTATCATCAGAAATAGGTTTATTTAGGTAGGTATGCAATTTACTTTCTGTTTTTGAATTTATTTATTTTTTTACTAGGTAGGTACTTAGGTTTACATTTATAAAGCGTAGGCCGTCTAGATTTTAATTTTAAGTAAGTAGTAGTCACGGGTAAGTAGTATATTTGAAAGTGCGGCGCGTAACGTAGGTTAATTTTAGTACTCTTAGGTAGGACTAGTCATTCATATAGATATTAGTTTTTAGGGATTTTGCTTATTTATTGTTATATACATGTAAGTGTAAGTAGGCGCTAGGTGTTAGGGCTCTTCTATAAAGATAGTCTTAAAGATTTCTTTATTTTTAATACGGATATAATTATGTATGTACTTTGTAACTGTCGTTACCATTTTCTTTGTGAGCATTCGTTGCAACGAAAGTCAGCTTCGCTATCGGTTATCTTGCTAAACAGGTACCAAAGTAGTAATCTACTACAAAAAACTTACAGAACACGAGCGATGCCGCGAGCAAAGATATCACATACCCTCTTAATCACCGCTACTGAGTCACAATTGGTTTTCTATTGTAATTAGCCACAAAGGGCCAGTGCCGGGACAGAAGTATTAATACCGTTATGCTCGATAGATAACGTTCTACACAAATACTTTACACTTTACACAAAAAACTCATTGATAAGTTTCGTCATCCACGCGAACGAAGTCGCGGGCACAGCTAGTATGTATAAATAATTAAACTAGTGATTTATTTATTGTTGTTTACAGTGGTAGTAAAAAAAAATATGTCATAAGTATAATGGATACTGATTAGTATTGAACATTAATACAGTATGTATTTGAGATGGCTATTGATATTTTATACATCTTCTGAGCCATGTTTTCATGAAAGTTAGAGATCACTTTGATGTGTACCAGAGACGGATGACATTTTAGTATTGTTATTTTCAAAATTTAATTTTCCAATTGACCATTTACATTATCACGAAGTAATTTTACCTTTAAAGAACCTCTACTTTTATAGAACCATTAGAATTATTTTTTGCGGTTTAAGCAACATCGTTATAACATATCGTTTAGACCCACTTTGCATCGAACTCAATTATCTTGAGTTTTAAACAAAATTTTATGCGGAACCCACTTCAGTTTCGTTACAATTGACTTGACCTAGCTGTGGTTGTAATGTTGACATTTTTTATACACTAATAAGTCATCTAGTCATTGAATAGTAGTTTATAAGTGTTTACATTGACTGAAAATTGTTTACTAGTGCAATTTATAACTATTAAATGATTATCACTTAAAAGCAGTTTTCGCGACTCTAATACGATGTGACCCTAGGCTGATACAATTTTCATTTTTCCTGAATTTCCCTACATGAAGGTATGAAGGTCGGCTTCCCCCTAATGGGAAGAGGGCGAGCGCCGCCATTCGCCCGCCCTTGTAGCTTTCAACCAGAGACTTGGACAAGCTCCCACCGACATAAAGATGAATTCCATAAAGTACTAAGTAGTCCAGTACCTTATCACATTATTCGGACAAGGAAAGACTTGAAAGAATTGTCAAGTGAGACTTTGGAATTCATGATACGAAATACATTAGAAGTGGTTTTAGAAGGATAAAATATAACTAAGGGATGTAAGGTTATGACTAATTAACATTCAACAAGAGTAACCCACACGCAAGCGTATCAGGTCTTTGGTCAATAATAACTCACATGGTACCTCACATCCGCTCTCACGGCACTCAGAGCAACAATACGTCAACATCATGCTCCTTTTGAGACATGGTCCGTAGCAGTTCTCTCGAACTGTAAAACGTGACGAAGCAACCTTCCCTGCTGCAAACCGTGCGACCGTCCTTGTCTAGCAACGGGGCAAGCTAGTTCCAGTGCAATGCGTCTACATCATGCTCCTATTGAGTCATGGTCCCTAACAGTCCTTGGACTACGACTTACGACTTGGGTAGTATGTGATAGATATGGTCAACCAATCCCTAGGTCGTGCACCCTTTGTACAATAAGTACGTCTGCAAGATACAATGCTCGTATCTGACCGAAGTAATGGTCGCAGATAGAATATATAAACTCAAGATTAAATGCAAATACTAATAAATAATATAGACGGGAGCCATCACTCCAATAATAAATAGAGTTGGACATCTCAACTCTCTTGAATGCCTATATAGACAGCCCCAAAAGCGCCCCCACCACTCACCACTTCCTAGTGTTTAAGCTGGAGAGAAGAAGTGGAGGAACAAACTCCCCAGCAACACAGTTCTGTCTATTTAGTTATAAGAACTTTAGACAACTAGCTTCTCCCGCGGCTCCGCACGCAGGTCTGTGTATATTAACACAATACCAGCCTAGGATAAATTAGAATAATGAGTGACTCACTCATTCACACCAACACACACTCACACACTTTGCTACTCTAAATACTAGATCAGTCTAAGCCGAACTGAGGCCATCTGTATCTAACTGATACACAACATTGGCACTTCTAAGAATTACAACAGGACATAGCCCTACAATATCTACTGAGTCAGCTAGTTTAGCTAGATCCTCCTGGACTTGTGTCCTCTGCGCGGCCCTGACGTTTAGTGTTCCTAGACGTGTGTTCCCTACTCGGCCCTGACGCTAAGTCTCTGGACGTCTGTCCCCTAATAGGGTCTCACGCGAAGTCTCCTATCCTGCCGAGTCAACCTCGTCCCTTCTCTCGCCTTACGGCTCAGTATCGCTTGTCAATTACTTATTATTGGTTTGTTTTTGTATAGTTTCTAAGAAGGTTTGGGTCGCTTGGTTCTCACGACTTGCTTGCATATGTTGGGTCTTTTGGTCATTTCTTTACCATTGTGCTAAAATATTTCCTTTTCTTGTTCTTTAATTATTCCTTTCACATTAAAAGGACAATTTATGAGGGTCTAAGTGGCCCATGTCGCCAGACGTGGTGTTTAAAATATAATATTTTGTTATTAATTTGGAGTAAGTGACAGACAGTCACAACGGTTAATGTCAGCGTAAAAGTCGTGTAGATGTTACTAAGACGGCAGCATCGGTTACTAGGTACTGAAAATTATGTATCAGTCATCTAAAGTAGTCGTATAGAAGTTTATACGATGTCTGTATACTACGACAAGTTGTTTAAAGATAAGGGGGGACTAAGTCATATTACACAATAAAATTACTTCAGTACGATGTTTAAAGCACTTCGATTCGCATAACTCTTACTTATACGGCAAAAATGTACAGGCATAACCAAGTAGCCAGGATTCTTCACCAGCAACTTGCTTTGAAATACAACCTAGTGGACTCTGAGGTACCGTACTACAGGTATGTGCCCGACCCAGTTCTTGAAAATGACCATGTCACGTTGTACTGGGATCGGTCTATCATTACTGACCGGACTATCGTAGCCAATAAGCCGGACATAGTGGTGATAGACCGATTAGCGCGCCGTGCAATGATAGTCGATGTCACCATCCCGCATGACGATAATCTCGTGAAAGCTGAGAAAGAAAAACAAATAAAATATCTTGACTTAGCACACGAGGTTGTCGACATATGGAATGTGAACTCGGCTGTCATTGTGCCGATTTTTGTGAGCGCTAATGGCCTTATAGCCAAAAGCTTTGACGACCATCTGTCGAAGCTATCGTTGCACGGGTGGATCAAGGGCCTGATACAGAAGGCAGTACTCCTCGATACGGCTCACATTGTGAGGAGGTTCCTGTCTCTGCAGCCCTAACCACCGGTAGCTTGGACCCTGCTCCCGACACCTGTGGATAACTATATTTTTATATTTTTAAATGTTTTTTTTTTCTTTTGTATAATTTCGTTAAAAAATATTTAAAAATGTAATTTTATATGTAAAAAAAAATTGAATAAAGATAATATAATAATAATAAACTTATAAACTAAGTTGTACTTAGTATATTTAAATATTATAAATAAAGAAGGTTGGTATCTCACACTCATTTATTAGGTACCTATGTGTTATGAACGTTATAACTAGAAAAGGATATATATCAAATAACTTTATAAGATATGAGACGCACCCTGCAGCGCTACTCAAACGATACAATTGACGCGCGTGTATTTTGTACGTGTTATACGAATGTAAACGTTTCCATTAAAAAAGTAATCCTCTTCGCTAGATGATCTGATTTGTCTCTTGAAGTCATAATGTTTTGCTACGTAACTCCAGAAAACATAAACAAATACAAATACAAAACAAATACAAATAATTATACAAATTAATAATAACTTTAATATAAACAACGCGGAAGTAATACCACGAACGAAGTTGAAAAAACGCAAAGTAGAAGATAGGAGCAAGAGTGAGTACCTTATGGGCGCGGCTTCGGTGTCTGGCAGCCAGCAGTGCAGGGAGTACCCCCGACGCGTCTGAAACAACCGCCTTCTAGGTGTAAATGCTTGCCAACGACATACGACATACACTAACCATTGCGCGACTGTCTGCACAACGAGTGGACGGACTCGACTGGTGTCGGGGCAGACTGCATTAGGAGTGTTATACCTTGACGGAGCTCTTGAGCTTGCTGCGAGAGGCACGGTACGTCTCCACGTCGGGAAGAGGCTCGCCCGACTTCTTCGTACTCTTGGAGGCAAGAATGGAAGAGTCTGAAATAAGGGAGCAATTCATAAACACCGTTATTTAACTCGTACGTATGTAAGCGCCACTTAAAAACCTTAACTATGAGTCAGCCATATATGGTCATAGTCTGTGACCATGGCTGTCTTTATTGTTGTTTCTTGTAGATTTACTTCGGTATACTAACCAGATACATTTGTCTACTTAACACTTAACACAGAGGTTTTTAGGAAAGTTTTTAATAGATGGGTACCCTACCTAGTGTCTATAGTATGGATAAGTTATTAAATGTTACAGGTATACAGAACCTAGGCAATTTATAGTATACCTAAAATGTGTAGGTAATCTATGAAATACTGGCCAAGGTTTTTAGTACCTTGTGGAGACTTATGTTTAAATCTTCACACAAATGTCCTCGGGTTGGTAGCTTTTCCAGACAGTGTGTATATAAGTCCCCATGGGTAGCTTTTTCGGACAAGTGTATTTAGGTCCCCATTTGGATAGGTTTTACGTGTGTATTGATTATTGAAATTTCAAAAGTATCGCAACTTCTGTTCTAAGAGAATAAAACTGCGGATGGTAGTTTGCGTAAAAGTATGTCATAATTTACTGAACGAGACTTGAGAATGCACAATATATATGTTTTTAAAAATAGCATTTAGAAATAAAATATGTCATGCACTGAAAAACAACACACTAAGTTCTTGAATTTCAGTTTATTTAACCAAAGAGTTCTTATAAATTGCTAGATGTCCTGAAACATTATTGATGAGTAAAATTGTCTTAAAAAAATCTATTTAATTCAATCGATTTTAAAATTAAACCGGTCTTTAGCATGGCAAGCATTTGGCCGATCTTAAGTAGAAAGCATACATTGATCAGCCTCTTCAGATTTATGCCCTTTTAATAATTGTCATACTCCCGGCTAGGGCTTCCAAAATTACGGATATGTCAATTACGTAACTAATTACGCAACTTTTTTCTCCAGTTCCGTAATTCCGTAAGTTTTTAATTTTTTTTTTAATCGACTATGAATTTTTGTAAATATTGTAGATAGATTATCTACAATTTTTACAATTATATTTAACACCACAAATTCAAGGAATTATCGAAATGAACACAATAGTTAAACAAAAAAATATTTATTCACGAACTTATCATCGTACCTACATCAGTTAAGTCAAACCATGTTTTTCGTCCCGAATATAATCTTTCTTCTTGAAAATGTGATCTCATAAATGACAAGGCATTCGAATTTTTGGTCACCCAGGGAACTTCTTAGTTTATTACAAAAATATCCGGCGGATGAAAAGGCTACCTCGGCTTCAACCCTTGTAGGCGTTATCGAAAGCAAATATTACACGCTGCAGTCAAAAAAACTTCGCAACCGCCGCCAGCGCTGTCGTAAATACATTTCTACCCTAATAATGGAATAGAGATCTGTGTTTAGGTGTTTACTGTTGAAATTGGTTTATTTACAGTCACTTTGATTATTGCTTTGCCTAACTGTTGTGAACAATCGACAATTGAGCAATGAAACTACACTTTCATTTTTGTTAAGAAAATGAAGAGCATAGTAGTTCCCCGTGGGCATAGGAACTTTTTGCCAAGGACTTCCCGGCCCTACCGACTCACCAAGTTGATATATTTGAACTCTATTCTGTACGTCTTAGAACTATTTTTTGCAATATTTAACAAATGATAAAATAAAATAAACTGCGGGGAATCCCCTGTTTGTATAGTTTGGATGTAGTTATATCGTATCCTGCAAGAAGTGGAGAAGAAGGAGATAGACGTTCTAGAGATGAGGTGGTGGAGGAGAATGCTCGGAGTATCATGAACTGAATTCCGTAGGTACTTATCATCTTTGGTACAATCTCGTATCCTCACCTGTTTTGGTCACGTAAGCCACCGAAGGGAGGTGGCTATTGAGAGACTTGTGGTCCAGTGAAGGGTTAAGGATACCAGGCCACGAGGAAGATCACCTATAAGGTGGACTGACCAGAAAAAAGCTGTAGTGAATGGGTCATCATCACTACACGAATGCACGAAGAAAGCGGCCATCAGAGAGGAGTGGCGGCGTGTTGTGAAGCTTGCCACCAACACCTGAAGGGTTGACCGCTCTGTCAAGAGTGATACCGACAGAGAAAAAGATATCATATAGTGTTGCTACACTATAACTGGTATGAATAATGCCTTTTTATAGGTTGACTATTTTGATTATTTTCCGATAGCAATAATTACGTAAGTACGGAATTGACATCTTCAGTTGCGGAATTGAAAATACTTTAAAATGAGTCCGTAATTACGTAATTGCGTAATTACGTAATTACGTAATGAAAGCCCTACAGTCCCGGCCGTGGAAACACATAGCCTCGAACTTGTGCAGTACCACCTCGACTCCCAACTGCTGGATCCTATCAACGACTATCACAACCCCGCATGCTGCAAGATCGTCTGCCGCCTGGTACAACTCTCCCTGCGCTAGAACTAGCGAGTCGTATTTTGGTGGGGACGATCGGTAGCGGCGATCCCTTGCGCTAGGCCTTAGTACAGGCCATGGTCCGGAGCGAGGAGGAGTGGCAGGCGGTCGCATCCTTCTGTATAGCAGTCATGCTAGCAAAGGAGGAGGTCGAGTTCCCGCGCGTCTCAAGGAGTGGTCAACAACAGCAAGGGCCCAGAGGACCAAGGGTCTGCTTCTGAAAGGAAAGCTCGGCCCCTGTATGAAAGGCAAGAAAGAACGGGGTGGATTTTTTAATCAATAAGAGTCTGACACTATCTCCAGCACCGCCCAAGAGCGGGCGATGCCATTTGGACAATTTATACCCACCAAAAAAAAAGATGATACAAGTAACTGTTGAAGAGCAGTCTTACATGGAGACGATTCAAGCTGCAACTTCATTTCACTTACTCAACTCTAATGCTATGTAATGTTAACAAACAGCATGCTTAGTTTGAAGACAATACACTTGTGGTGGTCAAACGCAAGCCTATCATTAATAAAAAAAAAAAAAAAACTTGACCGTTAGAGTTGTGTCACATGTAGATGATTTCAGTTTCAGCTTTGTGACATTAACACAACTGTGTATTGATATATAATGTCAGCAATCCACATACTGTGCGTAGCGGATCGATTAATGAATAATAGTTGAATATGAATGTCAACTGCTAACTGCAACTGCTAAATTATTATTGTGGATCCAAAGTAGTAGGGCTTTCAAATACCGGATTTTTTCAATACCGGTATCAATACCGGTATTAGAATATTCAATACCGTGATCACGTGATCACGGTATTGAACTCAAGTTTTTTTTTTATGTTAGTGCTCGACTGTAATACCTTCTCATAAGAACTTTAATTAGGACATTAATAAAGCCATTTAAATACGTTTTTTTTTTCGAATCAGTCTTTATTCTCTCTTAACCGTTCTAATAAGGTTCTAGTAAGAATGGCGCTGCCGTACCTATTGTTTACCGGCGATTAGCAAATAAGGCAGCTTAAAACCATCAAGCTGCGTAAGGTTTAAGCTTATTTGACGCTGTAACTTGTTTACGACAATTCTAATAAGGTTAAAACGCAGACTGCCCTTAAAAGTCAGCAAGCATCAAGACTCGTGTCTTTCTTATTAATATAAGAATATTTCCCATGTATTTATTGTACCAAACTACCAATTAATGTATAATTTTGAATTGTTACTTTGTACACGTGGTAGTTAATAAGTACTAATTAGGCAAAATTAATAATAATTGAAGTTAGAAAACAAAACCACATTCAAACCGCTGAAATATTTAATTGTAGATCTAACGGATAACGTGATTCGTTAAAGTAAAAAAGACATTAATCAAAGTGGAAAATGTCACAAGTTTAAATACTTCTATCTGTTGTGAATTCATGACTCGTCAAAGGTATTTACAAAAAAAAAAAAAAATACGATTGCGAGATCCGTTGAGAATTGAGCCAAACTATAGGTGTACCATGTTGTTCGTCAAAATCACAAACTTATCAAAAATACACAATGACCAAGTTCACATGCACATGTTACTCGGGCGCTTTTGAAATACTGACTAACAAAACAATAACGTCGTAAAGAGCCTATTACACTACGCGTTATTCAGACCGTTTTAGTCTATGGTTCTGATAAATGATAGATGATCTTTATTTTGCAAGTAGGTTTTATAAAAACACTTTTACACGTCAATTTTTTTCTCGTTAATTAAAACTTGATTAGGCCGGTGTTTCCTAGCTGACTACCCTGAGAAGAAACACCGAAACAAACTCAGGGGTCAAAGTCTCTTTTAAAGTCCATACAGCAAAACATGTAGTGGTCAAATCATATTATTATGAGAACCATGTAGATTGAGCCTGAGATGGTCTTTTGTAGAAAGAACCACACAGTTCTAAGTGGACCTGTCCAGTCAGTGCAAGCATTTGTCAGTATGCGTGTAGCTCAACTCAGGACTACTAAGGAGCTAAACGACTTGACGAACAATGCCAAAGAAAGTGAAAAAATAATACTCAAAACTGCCAGACATCATGTGAAAATAAAAGAAAAGAAAGAGTAATCCACATAGTTCTTACATTCACAATAATATTTACAATTTACAAAAGTGTAAATACTGCAAATTGTAAGAAAAAAGTATCGCATGGCGTAACAGGGGTCAGACTGTCTTGTGCTGAATAACGCGCAGTGTCATAGGCCCTTTGGGCTCGCTCGACTCAAAAACAGGTCTAGGCGAGGTGCGGGCGGGAGAGCTGGAGATAAGAATTGGCGCTTAATACAAGTGTCAGAATAATATTACATCGTAATTTATATTAATAATACAATTTCTTGCTATTTATTACAACAAAACGCAATAATTTACATTAAGGATTGTAATACCGTAATCACGGTATTGACGAGTCAATACCGTGATTGAAAAAATACCAAAATATATCCGTGATCACGGTATTACGGGATCCCGTAATACCGGTATTGAAAGCCCTACAAAGTAGGTATAAAATCTTTCAATTGCTGTCAAATTGTAATTGTCCTCGTGTTTCTAACATAACTAAAAGTCTAAATCAATTTGATTAGTCGAGACGTAGTGCTTAGAATAATACCTTTCCTTTCATTTTAAACATTATCAGTTAAATCATGCTAAGTCCTCTGATAGTACTTAAATCGAGAAATTGGTGTGTGTAACTGGTTAAATATCCAATAATATAGCTCATATATTATTATGACAAAATTATAAGTGTGTAAGAAACGGCTATTGGAAATTCAGAAAAGGTCCTCATTTAGTACAAGCCCTACCTGGAAAAACGTCCTCGTATTGTTCGTGAATATTCTAGTACTAGGTCCTCGCATCATGCAAGTAATAAGAAAAAGTGTGAAAAATTAAGTCCTCGTATAGGCGTCTTTGGTCACATGGTTAAGGTCCTCGTTTGGCTCACACACAGGTCCTCGGATGGTACTACAGATACGCATCGTTTACAGAAAGCCATGCTAAAAAATGTTGAGATAGCACTATACGAATAGTCTCGTCACCCCAAATATTGTTTTCTCTTTCTTTCTGTCTTGTTAATAAGGTCGTAAGTCGTCTCTAACCTAGTTTTCTAGGAGGTCCTCGGATTGTGACTTATGACTATAGTCCTCGTATGGGTGTCTGTACAAGTAATGGTGTGTGTGTGTGTGTTAGGACACCTCGACACGGACAGGTTAGGTTAGAAAGTTAAGGCCGGAGTGGAACTCCCATCTTAACCTTCGAGGTTATTATTTTATACCCACCCAGAAATAGAAGCCTTACTTTGAACCCCGCATACAAAACGAGACCTGAGAACTTGAAAGCAAATAAGCCAGAAGATTATTAGATATAGGTATTTTTTTAGATTTTTTTTATTTTTATTTTCACGTTAATTTTATTTCTTGTACTGCTTTTGCCCGCGTCTTTATTCGCGTACCTACATAAAATATAAACTATGTCAATTAGGAATAAATCAGCTTTATATCAGTGATCATTTTTTCGCAATCGGACCAGTACTTTCAGAGATTAAAAATAAAACAGTGACTTTCTGAAGCCTACTCCTCGGTAGCAGCCAGGTTAATAGGTTTGAAAAAAATATATGTTTATTATAGATTCATGAACAACATTATCAACAATTTTTTTTTTGTGCTATTAATACTTTAGTCTAAAAAAAATATTTACTTAGAAAGAAGAATGACCATTTTTCACCTGACTTTGTATAGTAATGAAAAAAATGTTAAAATTTAGCCATTTATATTATGTGTCTAATACGCTAAAAACAATTTTAAAAGAAACGCAGGAAAAAAAGATTTTTAAGTTTTTCTATAAACTTATTTTACGTTTAGCGTTACATACTACCATGTTTTGAACGCACCTCTATTACCTTTTGCCATAGATTATAAATAAATACTGAGACCTTTTGCTACAACGTTCCATTTTATGCACTACTACTTGACTTTATCAATCTCTGTTTCTGAGTTTTATACATTATTTTACATTTTATTCAATCGATATGTTATTCTTTATTAGTCTTTGTATAATATAGATTCATTGAAAAAAAAATGATTTAATAAATTAATCATTCAGTGTAATTGAGTTCGATGACTGAAGCGGACTTTTTTTTACATTTGACAGTTCTACGATTGAAATTGGCTAAACACAAGAGTTATTTCGCTTCATAGTGAGTGGATATCACCTGTAATCGTAAGTATTTATTTTTGTAATGTTTAACTTAAAACTATATATGATGTCCATATGTATGATAAAATACACACAAATGGCCGAAAGATGGATTAAAACCAATATTATGTCTTGTTATTTCGTGTTTCGTTTTGAACTGTTAATCTTGGTATTAAACTATAACCTATATCAATTGTAAATAAAAGAAGTTTATATTGTCTTTCCTATTTCAGATTACTTACAGAGGAAGATTACATTTGTGAACCTTGTAATGAACTCCTCATGAGAAGCATAAACAAGCAATAAATGACAAGCAGTAATGGTGCTCAAGCTTCAGGGTTATCTCGACCAGGTCAAAGACAAGTGTGCAGTCAGAGCCATTCTATTTTTTTTGACAATCCTTCAGAAGAACTAAGATAAATTCCAAACAGATAAACAAACAAAGATTGCATCACGTCAGGTATTTATGTTTCTATATTGTTAATTATTTGCCAGTATACTTCATACCGTTACGATCTTGGTGATTTCTCTTTTTGACCTCGATGTTGTCTTTTATTAATACATTTACAATACCCGATATTAACTCAATATTTTCTTCCATAGATGTCATCATCTGATAGAATATGCCATTCATGCTAGATGAGTTGTAAGCGTGCTGCCATACGTATTGGGCAAGCTGATGGAGCTTGTGGGATACTATTGAAAAAGTTAAAACAGAGTGACTCTGGGCCAATCACTGCTGAACCAGATGACTCTAGGCCAATCACTGCTGAAACAGGTGGCTCCGGGTCCATCACTGTTGAAATAGGTGACTCTGAGCCAATCACTGCTGAACCAGTTAATGAAAGTCTAGAAGTACATTCTGAAGTTTTATCTAGCAACATAACATTAGTAAATTATAGGCAAGCAGCAAATACTGCTTCACACTGCCTTTTTCCTCAATATACCAATATGAATCTGCACAATGTGGCAGATTCATTTAGAGCCACGATACACAGTATATATAAATATTATATCCCTGTACATAGCCGTGTCAGCCCAGAACATAGACTGAGTAATGAGTGGGGTAATCTGTATGATTCTAGTAATAGTATGAGTACATTTACTTCACAACATGTAGAACACATTTTTTCATTTGTTAACAATTATGACATTAGTGTGGTATCTTGGGTGGGCTAGGTATCAAGAAAATATCTCTGCTCCAGCAGAATTTCTGGATAAGATAATTAGATGATAATAATGATAATTAATAAACCATTTCACTAAAACATATTGTATAATTGAAGTGAAAACTTCCTTAGCGGCGTTGAGCACTTTTTCTATAATGGGTATAAAATCTTAAACTTGCGTCAGGACACGTGACCTGATCGAAAAAGCGTAAGACGGATGGAAAGTAGACAGCTATCCCCTCTCTACGGCGCGGCGAAAATGTATGCCTGGGCCTACTGTTTCAAAAATATAGATATATATAAATATATATATATTTCAACGTATATAGATATATTATATATATATATATATATATAATTTATTTATATATATATATTATATATAAATATATATATAAATCGTTGAAATATATATATTATATATAAATATATATATATATTTCAACGTTAATAATCAAGTTTTCACTTCTGCCGGCACTCCCGGAGTGCAACCCGTCTTTTTTTTTGTTTTTCCCTTTTTGTTTATTATATGTACTGTATACATACCGTAAACTAATTAAATGTGTTGGGTAGATAAGTGATCAAGTGATGAACAGGTAAGATATACTTTTTAGAGGTAGATACCTATATATACTATTTAGCATTTTTCTTTACTAAAAATGTATTTACTAGATAGTTAGTACAAGTTATTTGTGCTGTAAAACAAATCATCATGCTCGACACTCGATTTTTTCCAATCATCGAGAGTCTAAGCAGCTACGTAAGTAAAGGAATACATAAAATAAAAAGGACTTTACGACCACAGCTAAGTATTCCTATTTTAAATTACAATTCGAGAGTTAATAAATATTTTTCTAACATCTTACGGCAAATTCTAACCTAAAAAGAAACATTAATATTTTTTGGACTTCGTGGAGTTTAAATCGTAAAAATAACTATGAGACATTATTTTCTGGACCTACAGGTAGTCTGTCTACTATACATTATAACTATACATTAACTTTTACTATCAGGTTTCGAAATGTATGGAAAGTGGTCACTGTTCTTTCGCAACTTTTGCCTACTCCTTCAAAACGGTTTGGATCTTTAGATACATTTTTAAACATAAAAATTGGTGGTTAAATATTGAAAATTGCACATGTAAATCAATCAATATTTCGCAAAGAAAATGGATTTAAAGGTCAGCCGCGCGCTTTCCGGGCGCTGTTGGCCGCAAATAAATGCATAGATTTGCGTACTGCCGCCTAGGCGGGTGCGAGAAGTGCGCCCCCATAATTTTAGCCAGATGGTTCAAGGGACTATATAAGCCCTCAATTTAAGTAAGTAATCGATGATGGTAATCTAGGAGGGTCAATACCAAGCGCCTCCTTTTTCATGGTGAGCGTTACTTTGCTGGAATCGGAGCGCGCGAACCGCGCGAGACCGGGTGGCGCAGCGGGCGGCAGGGGCGGCGCGCTGTGGCCCGCGCCCGCGCCGCGCGACCCTCGCGCTGAGCACGCACACGTGGAGCAGTGACGACAAGTGCACTCCTGGACGAAATAATAACAATAGTTTAATTTCTAAAGCCCGGCTAGCTACTGGTCAAAGACACTAAAACTTGAAACATTGAAAGGAGGATGCCAGCTTTTGTATGGCTACCGTCCCCACCCTCCAACAGACATGGGATGCATGTCAGTTTGTTCATAAGGACAAAACAGCTGATTTGGTTGTTAAAATATACATATATGTTTTTAAAGATAGCTTACTAAATTGGAAACTCTGACAGCTCGTCATCCTTGGTTAGCACCATTAGTTCGGCTTGTTATATTTTAAGGAGTTTAAGAGCCATGATTGATTAAGAACAGCTAAAAACTGTTTATTACGCCCTTGTGGAATCTAAATTACGGTCTAGTACACTTTTCTGGGGAGGTAGCTACCCCAGTACAACATTGATAAATCTTTTATTTCTCAAAAACGTGCCATCAGAAATATGGTAGGTACGAGTAAAACAAGAACCTACCTTGATCACGTGATCATGGTATTGAACCTTAGAGCATTAAACCAACCGGACACGCCATTTGTCGCCATCGGTCATAGCGGTTATATAAAACTAGTTGCCGCGCGTGCCACGTCATTCAGGAAATCACTGTTACAGTAGCGAGTAACGGACATAAGTGAAAAATGCCGAATTGCAGTGTTTTTTCGTGTAAAAAGAGATCGGAAACATCTAATAAACAAAAGGATAATGTTACTTTCCATTTGTAAGTTTATTTTGTCTTAAATTCACCATATAATACAATAAATTAGCAAAAAGCCAAGAAATATTGTCGGTCCATAAGTGTTGCCACTAAATCGTACAAGATCTAAATTAGTGTAATTTTTTGATTTCTAATTTATAAAGTTGTCAAGCTTTATAAATTAGAATAATTTACTAGACTCTTTCAAAAATTGATTTATAAGAATAATTTACTAGACTCTTTCAAAAATTGCTATTTATTATCAAATAATTAATTAATGATGTCAAAGTTATGTTCCACAAATCTCTCACAATTTTCTTATATCGTTATTTTTCGTTACTTTATTTATTTATTTAACCAGAACGACAGAATGCCAGTTACACTGATTACAAATGGTACAAATTATGTAAAACCTAATTAAAGAAAATATAACAAATAATACAACTAAACCTCTTATTCAGTCTTCTCGCAAATCGCCAGACATTCGATCAATATCTCCTTCCATTCATCAGCGAATAGATCTATCTAGTCTAGGACTGGATTCAAGGAGAGCATTGAGTGCGATTAACATTCGCGGAATAGGTGACATACGTCGTGCAACCGTACGGCAGCGCGGTACTACAAATAATTTTATGCCGTCTTGCCCGGCAATAGTTATCAGGAACAAAAATTTTACACAGCTCCCTATGCAGACTAGGCGAATCAATTTTTTTTTTTGCGATTTTTTTTTAATATTTGCGAGTCAACTTATCCCGAAAATACGTAATTTAAATTTAAAAATAGGCCACACTGTAGCGAAACTGAGGACAGCACAGAAAAAAATATTGATATTTTATTCTTCTGACTATTATTTTTGCAGATTTCCAAAAGATGCAATGACTCGAGATGTCTGGATTCGGGTTTGTGCAAATCATGATTTTATTTGTAAAATGTTTTTTATTTTACACTTTTTAGTTAGGGAACCCACTAGGGAATGCAAACCGGTTAACTCGAAAACCGAAAAACCGGTTTTTCGGCATATTTTTAATGATTAAAAAAACCGGTTTATTTTTTCAAGTTACCGGTTTTTCGGTTTTTTTTATTACTTTCAAATGACACTATTTTTTTATTAAATATTGTTTTAAAACTCTGTTAAGGCTTGATATCAATCGTAGGTTTGTTTATATATACGTGCCATAGTGATAGCGAAACCAACTGTACAGTTTTTCTGTTTACGATCATTAAAAATTCAGGCCGGCCACGTGTTGTGGGAACAGGCAATGAAGGGCCAGAATTAAAATCTCGTAAGGACACAGAAATTCTTATGCACAGATGGAATACCCACCGTTGTTACTCATCATAATATCATCTCCTTAAACAAGTCGCATTTAAAGAAGAGAGTGAACAGATCAAAATCTTTGTTTGTTCGTTACACTGATGAAAATCTCAGGGATATTCTTGCTTTGGGCGGAGCATCGCCGTGCCCTCGTGGGGGTAATCGGCGGCAGAGACCTCTCGCGCCGGGCCTTGGTTCAGACCATGGTCCGGAGCGAGGATGAGTGGCAGGCGTTCGCCGACTTCTACGAAGCAGTAATGCTCGCAAAAGAGGAGGCTGACCGCATCAAGCAACAGCGCTCTCGCAGCCGCCGCCGGGATTCCAATCCCGATTTCCGGCCACCGTAGGCGCGGGCTTGCAGATAGTGAGCAATGTGTAGTTCGCTGTCCGGCCATCCGGTAACTGTCCGGACCGAGCCCAAGTCGTCAACGGCGCTCACTGTTCCCGCGCGCCTCATGGAGTTGTCAGCAAAAGCACCTGCCCTCCACCGGCCCTGCCGGGTCGAAGCCTACTGGGGCCAGGGTTATCCTAAAAAGAACTCGAGCCCCGGAATGAAGGCTAGAAGGAACAGGGTGGGCTTTTAGTCAGTGAGAGTCTTACACCGTCTCCCTCTCCGCCCAAGAGCGGGGGTTGTCATTGGATGATTTTTCCCACCATAAAAAGGATATTCTTGCTACCGATGAGAAAATTATCACAATCAAGGAAAATTACAACAAGCAAAACAATTGGGTGTAAGCTTGTAACTCCAAAGAACACTCTCAACAGTTATCAGAGTCCTGAATGATCATCATGCGGCATCAGTAATGGTTCATTTTCGTGAAAATGGGCTACTCTAACTTCAGCTAAAGAGTATCAAGATACTATCCTAAACGCCATAGCAAAGCCTCTTAAAGCCTCTCTCTTTTTGATAACATACTAGGTTTTTTCAGGATGCTTACAACGAATGTTTCGGACTTCATTAAGGCTGATGATTGACCTTTGACTAGCCCAGACCTCAACCCCTGAACTACAAATTGATATCTACTATATTAGAGGGCATGGCCTTCACCTAACAATAATTAAAAATTCTTTACAATCAGCGGTGGACAACTTTCCAATGATCACCGTGCGTAAACCGATGACGCGTGGCCTGAACGCCTAAAAACTTGTGTTAAGGGTAACGGTAGATATTTTGAGTAGAAGTTAAATTAACTTCTGGCTTAGATTCTCTATATATAACATCATTCTGAGACGTTCGTTTTTATGAAGTTATTTTTTTTTATCTTTGACAGAATTCATGGCCATATTAAGTATACAGTATATTTTTTCAATAGATAAGTTTCAAAATAATTATTAAAAATAATTATTTAGAATTTCACAAGCAAAAAAAGTTAAATTTTTCACTTAAAAATAAATTTCAAAATTAACTAATTTTAAAACCGGTTACCCGGTTAACCGGTTTTTTTTTAGAAAACCCGAAAAAAAACCCGGTTTGTAATTTTGGCGGTTTTTGCATTCCCTAGAACCCACCACTAAAAAGTACCTCTCAGCCAAAGTTAAATATCTTATAGCCAGAGTGTATCTCATAACTATTCTGTTAATTCCAAACACGGTTATGTATCATATTTATTTACCTTCCAGCTTCATAATCAGATTAGTTCGATACATCCCCCCCCCTTTTCTTTCAGACAATCATCGACTGATGAAGTTTACGGTCCGTCCTGCACAGATCCAGATCCGAAACTCCGAGAGCTTTCAGCTCGAACTTCAAAACCGTTTCGAGTGCCTAGGTAGCTCCGTGGACAAATATAATGATAAGTTCGTGGAAGCTGTCCATACAGTCGGGTCTCAGTTTTTTAACACTCGTACAAGTAAGACCAAGAGACTCACGGATCAAACTCTCGAGTTCATGAAGAAGAGGCATGAAATGGCTTTGCAGTCTTCAGATAATGTGTGCACGTACCGGCAGCTCAATAAAC
Source organism: Mythimna albipuncta (assembly GCA_929112965.1). NCBI lineage: Eukaryota > Metazoa > Arthropoda > Insecta > Lepidoptera > Noctuidae > Mythimna > Mythimna albipuncta. The sequence goes on along the minus strand of OV815979.1, from coordinate 20,450,124 downwards.
TGATCTTAAAGTCTCTGAAACGCGAACTTTGCCAATTTAATACCGAGAGGATTACGGTCGCCATTGAACGGAATAAGGGCTCTAAAGTTTTTGCACGGGATCTGTCTATTGGGCAGAGCCAGCTCACGAAACTGAAGACTGCAGATGGCAGAGTCATATCCGCCAAATCTGAGCTTCTGGGAGAGATCGAGGCATTTTTTGGACAGTTATACATATACTCGATCTCCAAACCCGCTACAGATCTGGAAAACGACCCAAGAGCTAGATTGACTCGACACTACACTGAAGATATCCCTGACGTCAGCCTGTATGAGATTAGGATGGCTCTGAAGCAGTTGAAGAACAAAAAGACGTCGGGTGAGGACGGAACTACGGCTGAGCTCCTGAAGGCGGGTGGAATACCGGTCCTAAAAGCTCTTCAGAAGTTGTTCGATTCCGTCATACTCGAGGGAAAAACGTCACAGGCATGGAGCAGAAGTGTGGTGGTACTCTTCTTTTAGAAGGGTGATAAAAACCTGCTGAAGAATTACAGGCCCATCTCACACAGGTCACAGGTCTACAAGCTGTTTTCCAGGGTCATCACATCAACTGTCTCGCGCGCAGGTTTGACGACTTCCAGCCTCCCAAACAAGCCGGATTCAGAAAAGGTTTCAGCACCTAAGACCACATACATACGCTACGGCAGGTCATACAGAAGACCGAAGAGTATAACCTGCCTCTCTGCCTAGCGTTTGTGGACTACGAGAAAGCCTTTGATTCGATTGAGACTTGGGTGGTGCTGTAGTCTCTCAAACGGTACCAAATTCACTGATGGTACATCGAAGTGCTGAAGTGTTTGTACGAAAAAGCCACCATGTCTCCAGGACCAGACTTCGAAACCTATCCTCCTGCAGCGAGGTGTGAGGCAGGGAGACGTCATATCTCCGAAACTGTTCACGGCCGTAATGGACGATGTCATCAAGGTTTTGGACTGGAGTGGACTTGGCATTAATGTCAATGGCGAGTATATCACTCACCTTCGGTTTGCCGACGACATAGTAGTCATGGCGGAGACTATGGAGGAACTCAGCGCAATGCTCGATGACCTCAGTAGAGCTTCTCTAAGAGTGGGTCTTAAAATGAAAATGGATAAAACCAAAATCATGAACTTGATAGGAGTGGGCGCTACTTCTTCTTCTTCCTGCCCTTGTCCCATTTTATTTGGGGTCGGCGCAACACGTTTTTTTCTTCCATTCTGTCCTGTCACTCGTCACGCTATCACTAACTCCCTTTTCTTTCATATCACTTCTCACACAATCCGTCCATCTTTTCTTTGGCCTCCCTCTCCCTCTCCATCCATCCACATGTAAATTCATAACTCTTGTAGCAACATGCTTTTCATCTCTCTTCTTTACATGACCATACCAAGACAAACGATTTCCTTTCAACCTTTCAGTCACTGGCGCCACTTTCAAACTTCCCCTAATATACTCATTTCTCACTTTATCCATTCTCGTCACACCACACATCCATCTTAACATTCTCATCTCAGGAGTGGACGCTACATGGTTTTTAATGTAGCGCCCACTCCTATCAAGTTCGAAGTTGTGGACGATTACGTCTACCTCGGACAGATAGTCTAGTTGGGTAGGTCTAACTTCGAGATCTTTCTCGAACCTCTTGGTCAACCGTAGAATCCAACTCGGATGGGCAGCGTTCGGGAAGCTACGCGGTATTTTCTCGTCCAACATACCACAGTGTCTCAAGACGAAAGTCTTTAACCAGTGCTTATTGCCAGTGATGACATATGGCTCCGAAACGTGGTCGCTCACAATGGGCCTCATCAGAAGGCTTAAAGTCACCAAAAGAGCAATTGAAAGGGCTATGCTCGGGGTTTCCTTGCGTGATCGAATAAAGAATGAAGATATCCGCAAGTAAACTAAGGTTGCCGACGTTGCTCAAAGAATTGCCAAACTTAAGTGGCAATGGGCAGGGCACATTGCTCGCAGAACAGATGGCCGTTGGAGCTGAAAGGTTTTGGAGTGGAGACCGCGTACTGGAAGACGCAGCGTTGCAAGGCCTCCTACAAGGTGGACCGATGACCTGGTGAAGGTAGCGGGAAACCGATGGATGCGGGGCGCACAGGAACGTTCGATGTGGCGACGCTCAGGGGAGGCCTATGTCCAACAGTGGACGTGTATCGGCTGGAATGACGATGAATGATGAATCATCGGCTACACGACGTATAAACAAAGCAATTTTACTTGTTACCACAGATCTGCTGTGGTCCTGAGAGTTCTGTTCCAGAACTCCGAAGTTCATGATCAGATCATAACAATTTTTATATGGAACTAATTTAGAAGCATAACCTTTCAGTCAAAAAAGAATTTTCGAAATCGGTCCACAGTTGACCTAATTATATTTTTTTAGTATGTTCACTAAAGGGTAGTATTTAAACGAGTGACTGTAAATTAAAATTTTAAGTGACAAAAATAATTATTTTGGGTTATAGAAATAATAAGTGAGCGACTGACTGCGAGTGACGAGAAATCAATAGAACAGCGACTTACAAACTTTAATTTGAGTTACTTAAAATACAAAATGAGAAGCTTCATAATATTTGAGTGACCTAATATTTGTTTGAGTGTCAATGTTTTGTCCTGCATTTTTAGGGTTCCGTAGCCAAATGGCAAAAAACGGAACCCTTATAGATTCGTCATGTCTGTCTGTCTGTCTGTCTGTCTGTCTGTCTGTCTGTCTGTCTGTCTGTCTGTCTGTCTGTCTGTCCGTCCGTATGTCACAGCCACTTTATTCCGAAACTATAAGAGCTATACTGTTGAAACTTTGTAAGTAGATGTATTCTGTGAACCGCATCAAGATTTTTACACAAAAATAGAAAAAAAGCAATAAATTTTGGGGGTCCCCATACATAGAACTGAAACTCAAAATTTTTGTTTTCATCAAACCCATGCGTGTGGGGTATCTATGGATAGGTCTTCAAAAATGATACTGAGGTTTCTAATATCATTTTTTTCTAAACTGAATAGTTTGCGCGAGAGACACTTCCAAAGTGGAAAAATGTGTGTCCCCCCCCCTCTAACTTCTAAGATAAGAGAATGATAAAACTAAAAAAAATATATGATGTACATTACTATAAAAACTACCAACGAAAATTGGTTTGAACAAAATCCAGTAAGTAGTTTTTTTTTAATGCGTCATAAACCGAAAAAAATACACTATTATTAAAACATCGATCAAAGTTACAATACATTACAAGAACTTTTATATTATGTTACTTGCTGCTACGGAACCCTTCATGGGCGAGTCCGACTCGCACTTGCCCGGTTTTTTCCAGATTTGGCCAATGATTTATTTATACTGAGCGGCATTTTATCTTAAATGAAGTGTTTCGAATGTCCTAAATATAAATGTACACAGTATCGAATGTCCTAAATACCGATATTTATGGACTATGTATGTCACAAGGTAATTTGATAATCTGGATATTGCTAAAACCCGAAAAATTAAAAAATGGTGAAATAAAATCTCACCCTCCTAAAACCTCATTTTTATTTCTAGTCGCTCACTTATTATTTTAGTCGCTCACATACTAATTTAATCGTTTAACCAGGATTTCAATAACCCACTTTTAGTAAGCTCGTTCTGGATTTTATTCTTAATCAATATTTGTTGTTAGTTTAGTTAATGTGTCGCTTACTCAAATTCATACCGCTCAAGTTATTAAAACAGTATCTCATCATCAGTCGCTAAGTTTTTTTTTAGTCGCTCGTTTTATAATTCCCCTTCACTAAACATACTAAAAAAAAACATACATTTAGCCGTATATAGAACCTCCTCCTTTTCAAAGTCATTAAAAAAGAGCCAGATATAAAAAAGGCACTTAACTTTTTTCATTATAACTATTGGCTGAACACATCGATAGCAAAATCGATAATGTCAAGCACTATCATCGCTTACAGAAAAAGGCCGTCATCCCACGGAACAGTATTTTACTGTTCCGTGTGTCATCCTGTACACTATTAAGGCGTCTCAATGTGTTTTTTGTACATGTGTGCGCATAGTTTATGCTTGTGTTTGAGTTTTTTTCGTGTGCGTGCGTAACAACGCGATCGAAAATGCATTAGTGAGTTATTAGTATTTGTGTGCGCTCCCTTGTCCCCTGCGATGAAAGTGGCAGACTTATTTACATAGAAATTAGCGCTCGTTGCGTCTCCGGTTAGTTTAATGCTCTAAGTATTGAACACAAGTTCAATTAAGTACGCTATTAATAAAGCCATAAAAATACATGTCTTCATTTTCGAATCAGTCTCTATTATGACCAGTTTCTGAAAATAACCGATTTCCAAAAAAGGATAGGTTTCCAAATCGTCTGAATGTTTTTTTACCGACTTCAAAAGAAAAGAGGAGGCTCTTAATTTGGTTGTATTTTCTTTTACGATTTTTAACCGACTTCTAAAAAAGGAGGTTCTCAATTCGAATGTTTGTATTTTTTTTTAATGTATGTTCGGGCATAACTTCGTCGCTTGCCAACCGATTTGAAAAATTCTTTTTTTGTTGGAAAGAGTATACTTCCCAAATAGTCCCATATTCACCAAGTCGGGATCTGATGATGGAATCTGGGCGAAATCGAGGGAACTCCTCCAATATTATAGGCAACCATATAGTTCTTTTGGTATTTTCATCAAAGTATTCAGCATTTACAGTCAAAAAATGGCATTTGATGAAGTGGAACTGGTGGAGAAGACCAGAAAAGCCCGACGGAAGTTCATACTTACACAGTGAACATAGTAGGCGACTACGATAATACAAATAAATGAATGGTTCTGAATAGGTATGTTGAAAATGTTATCATCGAAGTGACCTGTTGATGATGATGGAGCCGGAAGATAGGCACTGGAAAGCCGTAATAAATCAATGTATTCTAGCCGTGTTTGGGCTAATTAGAATTGTCATGAGATGCACTTTGGCTATAAGGTACTATCGAACTGATCTGATCATGATGATGATGAAGCTAGAAGATAGGTACCGGAACTTCGTAATTAATCAATGTTTCCTACCCGTGTTTGGGCTTATTAGAATTGCCATGAGATGCACTTTGGCTATAAGGTATTAACGAACTGAACTGATGATGCTGATGGAGCCGAAATGTAGACACGGGAACTTCATAATAAAACAATGCATCTTAGCAGTGTTTGAGTTAATTGGAATTGTCATGAGAAAAAAGTACTCTGGCTGTAAGTGTATTGCAACTAAAAAGTGTGAAGTAAAAAACTTTTTACAAAAAAAAAAATAACCGACTTTACAAAAAAAAAAAACACTCAAACCATCAAAATAATTTTAATTTCGGAAGTCGGTGTTTCTCGATATTGTTTGTTCCTTATAGAACACCGACTTCCGAAATTAAAATTATTTTGATGGTTTTAGAGTTTTTTTTTAGTAAGGTCGGTTCGAAAAGTTTTTTACCTCTGGACTTCGCCGTTTATGGACTTATTTTAATTTTTTTCCCCTAAAAGAATAATACTTTCATATTGGTCTGATTTTTTTTCAAATTCTTATGATGGAATCCATGAAGAATCGAGGGAACTTCTTAAATACTAGGCAACCATATACTTAGTGATTTTGATATTTTCGTCGAGAACTCAGGAATGAACTCAAACTGGTAAAGAAGACCAGGGGTCGAACCATAAACATTTATAAAACAATATTATTGCAGGAACGTTTTGTTTCCATCTTAAAGTAATATTACTTCATTTCGTACCATGAACTTAATCGCTCAGTATGATTGTATTCCTGCTAAGGGCTGGGAAAGAATGAACGATTTTAAAGATTTTGTCTATTCCCTGCTAAAAAGAAAAGATAGGCGCTATATAGATCTGTATAGCGTTGTCTCTTTCACGTGTTTGTTTGAATCGCTAGTTCATTGAGAACCAATAGAATACATTGAACTCAAAAAATGTCCTTTTTAAATATATATTTAAAGCGATATAAGTAACTTTCATAAGAAGGACGTAATAACTTTAAGAATTTACATTAATAAAGTAGAAAAATAAAAAGCTGCGAGCGACTACGTTAACATTTAATTTTAGTTGCAAGTTAGTGTGAATCGTAGAATTCGGAACGTATGTTTACATTAACAAGATTCTTATCAGTGTTGATTTGTTGAGCCCGAACCGATTTTGAAATATTAAAATAGTTTTCAAGTGCTTAAATATATTTAAAGTAGGTAATCTGTCTTCAAATGGTTGGTGTTCGAAGCGGATAACTGAACCCACGAAGTTCGTATGCTATCCTTGAAAGTTATTGTCTAAGGACGTCATGGAATCAAGGTAAAGTTAAACAGTGTATTCCAGTGAAATAACTTGTTGTTTGTGTTGTTGTTCGTGCACTGTTGAATTCAGAGTTATCTACTTCCAGAAACAAAAAATCATATTATAGGTATGTTCACCATTTAGAATAAAATAATAAATTAATAACCCACGTAAGGGCAAAAATCACTAGATTAAACAATTAACTGGGCTCTCTTAGGCATCGAAATAAGTTTTAAATACTTTATATGTCCCAAAAAACACTTTAAATAGTACTTATTTGGAAAACAATAATAAATCCGCTGCGTTCGAGCAACTTTTTTACTCCTGCTTATTTGACGTAAAAACAATACTGCTAGCGGTCAAAAATCCCGTCAGAGTACGAAAAGAATGAACTTTTTAAGAGTGACGTCACATTATCGCTAAGAAAATAATCTTGTTTTAATATTGTAATAAGGTTGTTTTGAAGGCGTCATGGTACGAAAAGCTTATGTAATATTAAAACAATACTGCTTTAAGGTCTTATGGTCGGCCCCCAGAAATGGCCAACTGAACTTCACACTCACTTATATAATATCACAATGCAACTATACTAACTAAATAAATGGTTCTGAATAGTAAAAAGTGTTGAAAATGGTACTATCATTGGATCTGTAAAACTATCTTATTGCAGGAACGTTTTGTTTCCATCTTAACCTTTCAATCGTTATAATAAATTACAGACACAATTGAAAGACAATAGGTGCGCGAACGCCGGCGTTCGCTTGGGGTTTAATGAATTAAAGTAATATTACTTCATTTCGTACCATGAACTTAATCGCTCAGTATGATTGTGTTCCTGCTAAGGGCTGGGAAAGAATGAACGATTTTAAAGATTTTCTCTATTCCCTGCTAAAAAGAAAAGATACTCGCTATATAGATCTGTATAGCATTGTCTCTTTCACATGTTTGTTTGAATCTCTAGTTCATTGAGAACCAATAGAATACCTACAATGAACTCAAAAAATGTCCTTTTTAAATATATATTTAAAACGATCTAAGTAACTTTCATAAAAAGGAAGTAATAACTTTAAGAATTTACATTTATAAAGTAGAAAAATAAAAAGATGCGAGCGACTACGTTAACATTTAATTTTAGTTGCAAGTTAGTGTGAATCGTAGAATTCGGAACGTATGTTTACATTAACAAGATTCTTATCAGTGTTGATTTGTTGAGCCCGAACCGATTTTGAAATATTAAAATAGTTTTCAAGTGCTTAAATATATTTAAAGTAGGTAATCTGTCTTCAAGTGGTTGGTGTTTGAAGCGGATAATTGAACCCACGAAGTGCGTATGTTATCCTTGAAACTTATTGTCTAAGGACGTCATGGAATCAAGGTAAAGTTAAACAGTGTATTCCAGTGAAATACTTGTTGTTTGTGTTGTTGTTCGTGCACTGTTGAAGTCAAAGTTATCTACTTCCAGAAAAAATAAATCATATTATATGTTCGCCGTTTAGAATAAAATAATAAATTAATAACCCACTTAAGGACAAAAATCACTAGATTAAACAATTAACTGGGCTCTTTTAGGCATCGAAATAAGTTTTAAATCCAAACTAATATTATAAATGCGAAAGTAACTCTGTCTGTCTGTCTGTCTGTCTTTGCTTCACGCCTAAACTACTGGACCGATTTGTGTGAAATTTGGTACAGACATAGTTTGGAACTTGAGAAAGGACATAGGATAGTTTTTATTACAAACAATAAAATAAAAAATAAAATTTATTCCGGACGTACAGCGCCATCTATTTATTGGTCAAGAGTCGGCATCAATTCAGTACTATCTGCCGGAAGTCACTATTCCACGCGAACGAAGTCGCGGGCAAAAGCTAGTACTTTATATGTCCCAAAAAACACTTTAAATCGTATTTATTTGGAAAACAATAATAAATCCGCTGCGTTCGAGCAACTTTTTTACTCCTGCTAATTTGACGTAAAAACAATACTGCCAGCGGTCAAAAATCCCATCAGAGTACGAAAAGAATGAACTTTTTAAGAGTGACGTCACATTATCGCTAAGAAAATAATCTTGTTTTAATATTGTAATAAGGTTGTTTTGAAGGCGTCATGGTACGAAAAGCTTATGTAATATTAAAACAATACTGCTTTAAGGTCTTATGGTCGGCCCCCTGATCTGATGATGGTGACGACGGAGCACGAAGATGACATGTACTACGGGTAGATATGGGAACTTACAAACAATGTATGCCATTGAATTAAAAAAAAACATTTAGCAGTGTTTGGTATAATTGTTTTTTTTTTAATAGATTTATCGCGTTTGACCACAATCTCACCTCATGGTGAGCGACAAAGTGGCCGAAGATGAAACACGTTTGCCTACAAGTAACATACTCACAGTATTCACTCTTGACTTAAAGACCCTTATGTTATAGTTATGACGAAAGATTTCGGCGCACAATAAATGTGTTCCCAAAATGTTTTGGACTTACGGGTGGGTGGGATGTCTACCATGTATCGGTAGTGCAACGCCGAACCTGTAGTTCGATGATGGAACGGACTTGGTGGAATTAGATTTTGCAATTGAAAAACATTAGTACATAAAAAAAATACAAATGCCAAACGTATAATGCCCTCCATTTTGAAGTCGGTTAAAAAAAAATTCGGACGACTTGGGAATCTCCTTCTTTGGAAGTCTGTTTAAAAATAGGAAAACAATAAGTGCACAAATGCCCTAAAGGTGACTTAGCACACAGGAGCGTGTAGGTGTCGTGAGGTTTGGTGGTGTGGAGTAGCACCTGACACGGCCCGCCAGCGGCGGCGGCGTGCGAGACGGGCGCGTCGTGAGGGAAGCGCAGGCGCATCTCGACGTCGGCGGGCAGCGTGGCGCGACATGACCCCGCCACCGTCACCGACCATCCGCCTGTCACACACACAAGTGTCAGCTCAGCACTCAACACGCAAGCGTCGTGTCACCATCACAACTACAAGCTATCTTTTTACTATAGAGAAACAGTATAATTATTGGCATTATAAGCTAACTTCTATCTTTTTACTATAGAGAAACAGTATAATTATTGGCATTATAAGCTAACTTCTATCTTTTTACTATAGAGAAACAGTATAATTATTGGCATTATAAGCTAACTTCTATCTTTTTACTATAGAGAAACCGTATAATTATTGGCATTAGAAGCTAACTTCTATCTTTTTACTATAGAGAAACAGTATAATTATTGGCATTATAAGCTAACTTCTATCTTTTTACTTTATAGAAACAGTATAATTATTGGCACTATAAGCTAACTTCTATAATTAAATGGCAATTATTTGGATTAAAAAAATTTAATTTTTTTTTTTTTTTTTTGGAGTATTCTCTATAAAGCATCCTTTTCGACTAGATTCAATTATCCATTTTACTAGTTTGCTTTCTTCCTGACTAGTTAAAACTGTGCTAGGACCAGGTCGAATTTTCACAAAAGATGGTAGAAGTCTGACACAAAAATAAGTGTTACCAGTGTGGAGATTTGTGTATTCTACCAAGTTATTGTGTTGGTATGACATAAAAAACTATAATAAATATAATACACCGAATAAATTAGTAAAGTGCCAATCATTGATTGGGTGCCAACAATAGTACTGTTTACATAAAACTTACTATTAAATGAATATTCGTTATTCATTTAATTATTCACCTCCCACTGTCATTTACTTAACACTAAATATACATCGTTAAATTTTAATCTAATAATTAAATTTCGCGGTGTATAATATCTAATGATACAAAGCTGCGTTATTTGATTTAACCACAACGAGCCAGTCAATCAGCAGTTTGAACGTAGTTTTGCCAACGACATTATAGGTAAACGATTTTAATTGGGGTCCCCCACAAAGATACGGCGATGCTCTGCCCAAGCGGGGCACACCTCTACCGCGTGGCAACATCATAACGCCTAACCAAAATTTGTAAGCAAGAAATTTTTTATTATCTGGAAAATGCGCATATTTAGGGTATATATGCGCATTTTCCAGATAATAAAAAATTTCTGTGTAGTGCAATTATAGTCACTTTCTGAGAAAGTGTGTCGAAAAATTATTTTATAGTAGAGAAACGTATCAGGCCAGCTTACCTGCTACTGGAGAGATGATAATTTAAAGATTGGCCACCTCTTTTAGTAAGGCCATGCAAGTTTAACCATAGACAAACATAGGACATTCGGACATCGTTCTCAAATCTCAGTAAATAAGGTCAGAGGCGAGCTGTGCTTGTCGGTTACCTGGCGGTTGCTGGTCGGGGCGGGTGGAGTCGGGCGCGTGAGGAGCGGCGGGCGGCGGCCCCGGGCACTCCAGGTCGCGGCGGCGCGCAGCGCGGCGGGCGCGGCCCTGCGACAGCCACCTGGGCGCGAGGGAACACAGCAGGCTGCCGCCAGACTCACTGCTATCACTGGAGCTCGCACCGCCGCTATCGCCTCCGCCCTTGAACTCCGGAAGTTTAACCGAGGGCGCGTGGCGTCCGTCCTCATCACTTCTTTCAATAGAGAAACTCTGCGACTTTCGTTTATCGCCGACAATACGTGCATTGTCATCCGGGGACCGGTCAGAGGGCTCATCAGACAGCGGCAGCCGCGCGCGCTCGCTGCAAGGGGAGCAGGCGAGGACGGGCCGCGGCGCGGGCCTTGGCGGCCGCTCCGCTCGCTCATTGCGCTCGGGCTGCGCGCTGCGCTCTGTGCGTGCTCGCAACTCCTGATTGCGCTCGTGCTGGGTGAGCACGGACCTGCGCGGCCGCACTTTATTGGACTCTGCCCTCTCTTTGTTACCTTCGTGTGAATAAAACAACGTTTAAAAATTTAATATTTTAATATTTAAACTCTGATTTACATAAATGCTCTCTTAATGCCTAATGTAACCAATAAATAATTACTTATTAACAACGACGGGTGTCACTCGTAAGTGTTGGCAAGCTGTTGTACAACACACTGCTCGCGTGGCGTGCAGGTCAGTGCTCACTGCTCTCAGCAGTGATACGCGTCTAAGTAACAATAACTATTAAAATATATTTTGCTTTGTTTTGGTGCTGGAGTAGTCAGGTGATAGGAATTAAACTATGACAGCTGTCATCTAGTCGATATGGAGCTAGTGCAAGCGTCGTGAGTGTAGCACGTGTGCTGAGCGAGTGAGGCGCGTGTGTCGCGCGTGTGGCTTTACTCGACGGGCACGGAGGAAGCGGTGTGGTGCGGCAGCAGCGAGGGTGCGCACGAGACCGACAGTGAGATACCTTGGTCGTGCGGCGCGCGCACGTTGGGCCGCGAGCAGCCCAGCCAAGAGCGCCCCCGCGCCGCGCCGCGTCTGCTCCCCAGCCCCGCCTCTCCCCTTGCCCCGCTCTCGGTCGCCGATGCTCGCATTGGACTCGTCGCCGCCGATTTGCTGCCTGGGGACGTCATCGTTGTTTGGTTTTTGGACCTGAACATCTTGTTTTCATCACTCTCCGTTATGGGAGATGTACCGGCACTTTTCATATCTCTACACCGTCTCGGAGAATCAGACTGAGACTTCAGTTGGTGCGGCGGGCTGCAGCTGGCTAGAGGCGTGGGTGCAGGAGCGGGGGGCGCGTCATTGCACTCGGCGTCGCTGGACTCTCGGTACTGGTCAGCAATGTCAGCGATATCGGGCGCAGAGGCGCGGCGGTTGTGGTTGAGGTCCTCGTTGCCGGAGTCGAGGCTGAGGCTGCTGCGCTCTTCGGGGATGATGTCGAACGTCTGCTTGAAGCGCAGCGTGTTGGAGCGCGAGCGCGGCTCGGCGTGCGGCACGGAGGCACGGCGCGGCGTGGGCGGCGCGCGCGGCGGGCTGCTGCGCTCGCCCAGCACGCCCAGCAGCATGTCTGCGATCAGTCGGTTGGTGTTGCCGTTGTGCTCGGCAGGCATTGAGCTGCGCTTGCTGTTGTTTTTGTATGATTCATTGTTGGGCGTTCTCTGATTTTTTTCGTAAATGGGAATAGGAATACGCGACTTTTTGTTTCTCATACTATGATTTTGGTTTTCGTCAGATGTCGTGGTTTCCGGTGAGCTCTGTGATCCATTTACGTATTCTAATATTTCTAATATTTCGATGCATTTGTTACCTTCGTGTATCTCAGATTTTTGATATATTCTTTTGGCGGCTCGGTCATCAGATGCGACCGCGGGTCGCGTCACAAACGACAATTTGCCGTGTATTTGGTGCCGCTCGCCTTTCTGTTTGCTCGAATTATACGAGTCGTATTGATTAGTGTTGCGCTTCAAAGATTTAAATGGATCTCTATCGTCAATGGGCTCTAGTTCTTTCTTCCAAGTCCGTTTGGCTACATTGTCGTCGGACTTGGAGGTGACCATCTTGCTCGGCCGGTGTTTGACACGCATGCACTTGTACTCGTCCTGCGCGACCCTACTGATGACGTCGTCGATGAGCGCGTTGACGATGGCGACGCACTCGCGCTCCACGTCGCGCCGCGTGCGGCAGTGATCGTCGTGGCGTCGCTCGGCGTCGCGGTCTCTCTCTCTCAGGCGCTGCTTGCCCCGCGTCCGTCGCGCACACTCCATGCGCATTTCTCTCTTGCGATGTCGGCGGTAAAGTCTCTGTTTTATTTTTTCGGGCATTCGGTCGGCAACATTGACGTTTTCCTTATCACAATCACATTCATTATCTTTAATTTTAATAAAAAACGCCTCGCCCTTGTCCTTGGGCGTGATGACGTCCTCATTGCGAGCATTCTCTGGCAGCAACTCGAGGACATCTATGGCAGAGCGCACGAGTTCGCTCCGCCGCCCGGTGCAGGCTCTGCGCAGCAACACGGACCTCGGTGAGTTTGGGTCGTCGAGACTGTCTACTAGGCTAGTACAGTCAGACCCCATGAGGTCGGCGTCGTCAGAGGACGAGGTGTTCACTTCCATGGAGTCGGTGTGCGGAAAGGCGGAGAAGCGCGGCACCACGGGTGGCTCGGCGATGTCGTGGTAGTAGCTACCGGTGCCGACTCCGCTGATGAGCTCGTACTCAACATCGTGCGCCTGTCTGCCCTCGACGCCAGGACCTGGCTCGTTTCCGTTATCTATAAAGACGTCCGTAACATTAGATATTTCGATGTGAGATATTTCCGGCATTGTCTGACCGGAATAGTCCATAGAGGGGTCTATGTTATGTAGTTCATCCTGGAACAGCTTCTGTATCTGCTGCAGCACGGCCTGGTTGACGTTGTCGTGCTGCAGATCGAAGGACGCACACGGACAGGGGCCTGGGGAGCCCGCTGAGGTCAGGTTGTTGTTGGACTCGACGCTGTGCACCTCGTCGCGGATGGTAAGTGCGTCGTGTGCATCGTGCGCTAGATTTGTGTCGTGTGCGTCGCGCAGATTATTGCAGCAATCCTTACGCTCCTCGCTGACACATAACTCTTCGTTACCGAATATAATCTGGTTATTAGAGGTGGGGCTTAAGTGAACTATAGTGTTTACTCCTGTATTTTGTAACTTTACTTTTATTTCTTTTTCGACAATACTTATTTTTCTATCGTTTCCCATGGACGCGTTCATGCATTCTAATTGATCGGTCAACGAATTGAGGCTCTCTACTAAAATGTTGGATACGTATTCATCTATGTTAATATTTTGATTACACTTCTGGATCATCGGAGCTCTCAAGTTGTGCGTGGCTTTGTCTGGCGGAAGCGCGGTCGCGCTGACCGCCGGTACAGAGCTCACGTTGAGGGTCTCCGAAACTACGATCTCCAGCAGTTCGTAGGAAGGCGTGTGAATTGCGAGTGGCTTGTCGTAGGGCACCGCGTCGTTGTCGTCGCGTAGCAAGCTGGCGGAGCTCTCGCATACGCGCCCAGCGATCTGCGCACTGCGCGTGAACGGCGCGCTCTCCTTGGTGGTAGGGTACGACGCTGAGAACGTCTCGGACGAGTCGGACAGCGAGCGCTCGTCGCTGAGCGTGGACGGCGCTGTGGGTTCGCTCGTGACGTTCACGTCGTCCGCCGTTGTTGATTTCACTTCTAGCGTAGTCGTGTCCGACGATTGCCGCTCTGTGTATTGTGTGAATACGTTTCCGTCGAACTTAGAACCATCACTATCGGTAAACGCGTCCGTTCCTGTTTCTAAATAGGTCGACGACGGCTCATGAACATGAGATCGATATGTAGAGTCTGAAAAGTCAGCTCTCGTGGCACGGTCGTTGCGCGACTCTTCAGCACGGTCGTAGCTGTTCTTCATGGCAGCGCGAAGCATCTCGTCGCTGCCACGGAAGTCTCGCGAAGAGTCAAGCCGCTGTCGCTTGGGCGTTGCCCAACCGGCAGCGATGTGCGAGTAGCGCGAGGACGCTAGGCTGGACAGCTGGCGCAGCTCCGAGCGGCTGCCGTCCAGCGAGCGCGTCTCGCGGTCGCCGTATGGCGCGGGCTCGCACGGCTCGGCGCCGCAGCAGCAGCACGCGCGGCCGGGCTCGCAGGGCCGGCCCCACATGCGGCGCATGAGCGCGGATTTGCGCATGAGCTCGCGGTCGCGACGCGCAAACCGGTGCGGCGAGTCTCCGGGCGAGCCGCTCACATCCCGCGGCGGTGACGCCGACGCCGCCGACCGGTTCGTCGGAGGCGCGCTCTCCTCCGAGTCTGATCTCTGCTGCGCGAGACGATACCTGCAACGTTAACAAGACAAATCAAAAATGTTTCCTTACACTGATAAGCGCGAGAATATATGGGAACGGGAATACTTACTTTCTCATGATAGTCTCAGGAACAGAGTAGCGGCGGCGCAACAGGCCGGGAGAGGCGCCCGCGCGCGGCGTCAGCTCAGCGGCGGCGCGCTCCATGACGGGCGCGGGAGCGGGGGCGCGGGCGGCGGGCGGCGCGCGGGAGCACGCCTCGCACGGGCGGCGCACCGTGCGACTGAAAGGAACGAGGATAGCGAGTCAATACTCTGGTAGGTACGTGTGTTAGATTCGAAGGTAAACTTCAGACAGTACATTTTCCAGTTGTTGTGTTACCCTTCGTGCCTCAATGATTTTATTGTATTTTCGAACTTCGAGACTGAAATGTCCTTTCAAGAGGATTTCAAAATGAGCTATAGGAAAATGAGCAAAAGATTTGTGGCTTTTAGTCAGTGAAAGTCTGACATGCCCGCCCGCTGCATCCAGAGCGGGAGAAGGTATTAGACGATTTCCCACTACAAAGAAAGAAAAAGTTTTTGACGAACTTCACGTACAGATAGCTTAGTTAAGTACTTACTTGTGTTGTTGTTACTTTGTTATGTTTTAAGAACTAACAATTGGCCCCAAAAAAGGCAGGTAATATTACCTACTCTAGGTAGGTAGGTAGTGTTCTTAAACTCAACAGGTAACAGAATCATTATATTTCTTTTTGATAGGCCACATACACGTTACGGTTTGTCTGTACGCCCCGTCGCTTCAGACCGATCGTAACGACGAATCGATAGTGTTTGTGAAGTTAAATCGATAACGATCTTGACATACATTAGTATTTATCATGAACAATGAATTTTTCAAAATTTCATGAAGTTGAAATTGGAACACTGAAACATTCTTCACCATAAGTGACCTGTAGTCTTTTTAAAACTCAAATTATCTATATTTTTAGTTCACTAAAATTACTACATAAAATTATTCTTAAATCAGTAACAGATCAGGATTCATAAAATCTGTATCTATCTTTTGAGCTGAAGTTCCAAATGTTTCAAATGATAGTCATGATTTATCATCTAACATTTCTTATCACTTTGACCACGCGTAGTATGCGTCAACCACAAACGCGCCGAGCGGCCGCCGCGCAAGCAGCACGACCGACGTGCCACTCATTAATATACAATCCCGCCATCGCCATCGAGCACAGCAAGCGGAGCGCATCATCATAGAACATAATGTACCCTTGTTAAAGAGAGCTGCGGAGCCCACGGGACGAACGAGCAGCGGGGCGCGGGTATAATAACTTTGTTGAAACAATTAAACCTTATAAACAGCAGTGTACAAATACACACAAGAAATCCTTACCTATATCAAAGACAAAAACTATGCCATAGGCCTTCTGCTCGATATGACAAAAGCATATGATAAGGTTCTACACTCTATCCTGATTACAAAATTAAGTGGAGTTGGCATCAGGGGAGACGTGCTCGACTGGCTCAAGTCGTATCTCGCTGACAGGAAGCAATGTGTACAAATTGAATACCTGGACAGTGACACACGTGAGTTACTAAATGTGCGCTCAGACACACTAACCATAAACTGGTCTATTCCTCAAGGGAGCGTGATAGGATGTATACTCTTCCTTATCTATATCAATGACTTGCCGAAGATTTGTGACAATCTATGTATATTATTTGCTGACGACATCTCCATACTCTTTAAAAGCCCCACTAATAACCCAGTAAATAACTATCACATAATTGAAACCTTTAATAAAGTAAAATCCTGGCTTCACCAACATAACCTTGAAGTAAACAATAATAAAACTAAATTAATTCAATTCAAGCCTTATCAAAAACAAAAAATAAATCTCAAAACCATAACTAATAGTATCAAAATCGAGGAAGTTGAAGAATTTAATCTCTTAGGTATTACCCTAGACAGTCATTTAAATTGGAAAAAGCATATAGATAAAATTAAGCTAAAATTATCATCATTTACATATGGTCTTAGTGTTCTGAAAGTAAACACAAAAACGGAGTGCGCTTTATCTGCATACTACGCATACGCTTATGCATGGCTCCGTTATGGAATCATCATGTGGGGACATAGTACAGACGCTAATGACTTATTTATCGCCCAAAAAAAATGCCTCCGCATTATTTTTAATATAAAACCTAGATGTAGCTGCAGACCTTACTTCATAAGAGAGAAAATGTTAACATTGCCATCAATCTACATATTGGAAACAGCCTCTTTTGTTAGAAAACATATACACATGTTTAACTTTGAAAAGAATGCGCGCCGTAAAGATAAATTAGTCCTCCCGGTGCCCAGACTTGAAATGTATAAAAAAAAGTCCAGAATACCGAAGCATTCAAATTTATAATAGGCTACCCTATAGTATAAGGTCTGCAAAAACACTATCTGTTTTCAAAATTAGTCTAAAGCGTTTACTTTTAGAAAAATGTTACTATAGTATCAAAGAATTTATGGAGGATAAACTATTAAAATAAATGTACATAAGTAAACAATAATAAGAATGAAAATAATTGTAATCAATAATTTAATTTAATGATGTATGGAATAATAATAATAATAATATCGAATGACTTAATATAATAATTTAAATAATCTGATGTAGGTATCGAATACTCAGTATAATAATTATAAATGTATGAAATTGTAATAATTGTAATGTTTGTTATAATAATTAATTAATTTGTATAATGCATGCAGTATAAATAATATAAATGTTGCAGTACCCTTCCGGGGTCCATGTTTGAGACAATATATAAATGGAACAACTATTTACAACATGTGTGCAAATAAATAAATAAATAAATAAATAAGACTTACAAATATAAGTACATTGGAAGGTATCTTCTAATATTAGGACCCTGCCACAGTATTAATATCATACAGTAATGTGTCTCGCCCGTATTTTTGAAATAAATGCCTACCGCGCGGCTGGTACGTAAACACGCGATAGGGCTGCCCGCCTCCAGCATTTTAGTTACGTACATTTGCCTACTTTGTCTTTCCATTTAGTTTTGTGATTGTAAATATTCTTTTTTATATAAACATATAAAATAATTTGTGAATTGATTAGAATAGAATAGAATAAACTTTATTGTATCCCAAAAAAGTAACAATTTCACAGAAACTTAAACCTATGTGCACAGCGGCGGTCTTATCGCTGAAAGCGATGTCTTCCAGACAACCTTGGGCCTTTTTTATTCGGGCTTCGTAAATATGACCACATTTCTTCCTTCCGTTCTCAGCTTAAATGGCTGCCTATCCGTCTCAGGAGATCCCTCAGATCCCTCTGCATGCTCTTCACCGTAATGAACGATCCTTGTGCTCCTGATTATTTAAAACAATATTTTAAAGTGTTGGGCAGTTCTCATAATCTTAACCTTCATGCATCCAAAAACATGCTTCTTCAGATTCCTTCTCACCGTACTGGTTTTATGTCCAATTCTTACGCTGTTTCCACCACAGTGATCTCTTTTTAACCCAAAGGTTGACTGGGAGAGAATGCCTTGTTGCATTAAGTCCGCCTATGTACCACTACTGTACATGAAGTTTAAATAAATAAATAAATAAATAAATAAACCTTGGGATGATTCCATCCATAAGAACTAAAGTAGTAAGTAAAGGAAGGGCAAATAGGACAAATAGGTAGGGATTAGGAAGTTTTCAATAAAAATGCGTGTTGTTTTTTGTTTCGTTTTTTGCCATTTGGCTATGGAACCCTAAAAACGGTTTTTAGTGGTATATGTTCTTATAGCAGCAAAACAAATACTTAATTTGAGAAAACTTCAACTATCTAGTGGCAGACAAACGGTCAATTTTATTTGTTCTAGTCTTATTCATACACACAGTATAATAAACAATTAGTATTAATAATAAAATACCACTTTACTTTTAATTATACAAACTAACAAAACAAAACACATCCTCCGAGGTTTTAACACAAGCGTACAATTGACTGACTGACTGTGACTGAGAAATTCTAAGATCAACGAATAATTGTGAAACCTCCTGTCCGAATTCCGTAATATTTTTATCATTTTGCTTCAAGGTCAATAACTTGGTTTGCAAAGCTACAGAAGACTTTTTTGGCAACAAGTGTAATTTGATGTCCTGCACGATATCCTTGACACTGTTTCAACTAGTTGATAATCTTAATTTAGCACTTTGAGAATGTCGACTCTTTAACACAAAAGATATTAGTTTTGATTTAGAATTATCCTCCAAAATGGAATCGTAGTATTCTATTCCATCAATTAGTTGTTTAGTGTTTAACTCATTATCTGTCATAACCGACAATAAATTTAACGCCACTTTAATGTCAAATTTATCTATGTTCGACAAATTAGGTTTTTCCTCTACACAGTGACACAATTTAAACATATCTGAGTAAATACTTTTTAAATCGTCACAATATTTATTAATTAAAATATCTTCTGAGTTATCGAACCTCTTTATCCTACATATATTATCTAAATAATTATTACATAACTCAAATATTAACTTTGCTTCCTTAATTTTTTTCGTTGCTATTTTACCTTCTTACAATTTTAATTAAATATTTTCTAACTTCATTTAACCTGTCAATCGTGATAATGACAGACACAATTGAAAGACAATAGGTGCGCGAACGCCGGCGTTCGCTTGGGGTTTAAAAAAACAACTTTAAATATTCCGCCATAAATAGCAAATTTAGTTAATCAACGCCCATTATTCCTCATTGAGAGGAGCTGTAAAATTCACAAATTAATAGCATAGTGTTACATTACCTGAATATTGAACTTAAAGTGCTAGTACACAACTCACACACTATATTTTCGCTGACCTTGATTGTTGCTGTCCAGTTTATAATTGCTTTGACACAACCACTTTTACGCGAAAACACTAGGAAGCTCACATCACTGTAGTTCAGTTATGTGTATATACCCGATTAGTACGTTATAAAGTTCCAATAATATATAACGAATATACAAGGGCAAATATTGCATGTACTCGCGCACTATATTCACACACCCGAATCTTAAACATTGTCAGCGGGTTACGGGACTAGACGACGTCTATAAAATGACCTTCTGTTGGCGTTTTCCTCGAACTCGTGTCTTATCCATCTTAAGTGACACTTTTTGTAGATTCTGCATGCCAAGACTCATCAGTATTACTATAATTGATATGAGGATGTTCGACGTTGACAAATGAAATCTATCCATCCTTACACTACCGTATCATGATTCATGAACTGCCTATAATTACCTATTTCACACGTGTCAATCACTTTATTTATTAATCCAGATCTCTTTTTTCGGGAAACAAAAGGAAAAGCTTATCTACCTTTCAGAGTTTTCAGGTAATCTAAAAAAGTTATCTCTGGATACGTTATTAACGAATTCATGCAACCAAACAGCACAATATAATATCCTACTCGTCATATTAAATATGTACTTGAACATGATTTTTGTGAAAAAATCGCGCGGTAATTGTTAAAAAAACAACACACCGTCCGATCGTCACTGCGGCACAGTCGCGACTGTCTGCACCACGAGCGCACCGCGAGATCAAGGCTCGTAGGTATAACTCGCGTTTCGTCCGTTTGTATGAAGATGGATTACTGTATGATATTAATACTGTGACCCCGCCTCCTAAACTAGGGGAGACCTGTGGCTTAGGAGTCAGGCGTGCGTGTAATAAATAAAGTAAACTATATTCTATATTAATGTTCATATTTGTTTAAAATAGATAATATAAACATGTACGTCCAACAATACTCATATAGGTATTTTAAAATGAGTAAACATACCCTGTGTATCCGTTTAGGTCCTTATGTCAGTAATTTAAAATACCTATGTATGTTATGCCACATGCTGTGGCAGAATACAGAGACACTATACAAATAATTGTAACACCTAAATTGTACCAGTGAGCACAAATAAACTTTTTGTATTTGTATTTGTCAGTGTTCTGCACGTACAACGGATTCGGTTGTACTGGTGCGGTATTTTTTTTTTTTAATTTGATTTAATGTTAAATAAGTGGGATCGCAGTCAAGCACTAGTGACTGCAATCACACTTGATGGTAAGCAGTGATGCTATCTCTGATGATGAGGCGCACTAGTTTATGAGCCTATTCACTCTTGCCTAGCCCGAGCACTTGGCAGGTGAAGCAGTAATGCTCGCAAAGGAAGAGGCCGACCGCATCAGGCAACGGCGTTCTCGCCGCCGCCCCCGGGATTCTAATCCCGATTTCCGGCCACCGTAGGCGCGGGCTTGCGGACAGTGAGCAATAGGTAGCTCGCTGGCCGGCCGTCGGGTAACTGTCCGGACCAAGCCCAAGTTGTCGAAGGCGCGCACTGTTCCCGCGTGCCTCAAGTAGTTGTCAGCAACAGCAGGGGCCCAGATGGGTCGAAGCCTACTGGGAACAGGATTAGTTTCGAAAGACAGCTCGAGCCCCGGCATGAAAGCTAGAAGGAACGGGGTGGGTCTTTTAGTCACTAAGAGTCTGACACTATCTCCCACTCCGCCCAATAGCGGGGGCTATCAATGGATGATTTTTTCCCACCATAAAAAAGCTTTGTGCCAATATGGGTAATGCAGTCGAAGTGTGCCTTCTTTAGTGCTTTTTTGTTGGACTTGGCAGCTTGGTTGAAGGCTTTCTTCTTTGAACTCAGATCCGGAGCTTTGCGATCACAAGCGACAACCCAGGCGAAAAATGCCGAATGCTTACGCTCTGCAGCCTGAACGCAATCAGCGTTAAACCACGGGTGAGCTGAGCCACCGATGGATACATCGCTATAAGGAATAAAATACTCCATAGCTTGAAGTATCACATCGGTTACAGCATCCGCACAGCTTGACGGATTTTCAGAAGAGAAGCAGGCCTGCTGCCAAGGATAAGATGCAAAGAAGTGCCGCATCTCATGCCAATCTGCTGATTTGTAACGCCACATTCACCGTTGACCAGTGAGTCGCGGTCAGGTGGGCAGAAGGACGATATAGACTTCACCAGACAGTGATCTGAAGTTCCAAGTGGTGAAGAAACAGTTACGATACATCTGTCTGGATCGGCGGTCAGCAACAGGTCCAGACAATTGGCAGTAAGAGCATCGGAAATCGTCCCACTTCTACAGCAGAGCAGTCATTACTTTCATCTCATTCTTTAACAAACTAACCTTACTCATAATACAAGGTGCAGTTTTAAAACTGCACAATATTTTAGGAGGTTGTAATAAAACTCATAAATAATCATGTGGAAAAACGATACCTGGTCAATAATCAGTAATACTTGTTATTTTATTTTTTAATTATACTAAACTAATTCGATTGATCGATGGCAGCGGGGGCGTGGCTAGGGTGTGGCGTGCGGGATGATGATTGGATGATACATTATTTATGAAACTATTGCTGCGAGTTAGTGTGTGTGAAAACGCCCTTTATTTTTCCGTGTTTGTGTGTGTGAAAGAAAGCGCGGTTATAAGGCAGATATCAGACTGGCTGCTTTTTAAGAAACGTAGTTCACACATACCGATTTTCATAAATAAGAAAGAAAAAAAAAGAAAATTTCCTACTCATTTTATTATTGATTCGGGTCGAGAATCACTAACATAATTACCTCCTGAAATATTTTGCAGCTTCAAAACGACAACTTGTATTATTTTTTACTTATTTAAAATTGTGAATTCAGTCAGTACGCCTCCGGATAGTGAATCAGACGCGACTCAGTCTCATCTCATTCACCTCATTAGTTTTAATAAATCCATTTGTATTTAGTTTAATCGATATTGTTGAAATATCTTATCTTCTCTTTTTAATCTAAGTTTATCTTGGTTTCGCGCTTTGGGCACAATTCTGAGTTCTGAGAGTTTTGTTTTGCCTGCCTTTGTTTAGTTTTGCTCAGTATTTACAAACCTTTCTGCGACTTAACGTTAACGAATCGATTCAAAATTCGAAAGCATTTTAACCACCAAAACAGAAAATAATCCTGAAACTCTTTCAAAAGAAATTAATTTATTAATTATTAATTTATTTTACAATAAAAAAAGTGATAGTTACAACGAGATCGTTGAAAATCAATTAGAAAATTAACTTATAAGCGTATGGATGTAAATATATCATAATTTTTTTTTTTTGCTTTCCCATTTAGATTTTTCCCCAGAAAATCTTGGTCAAGGTAATAATATCATATATATATATATAATAGATATTATTACAGTGTCTTGGTACTATGAGCGATCAATACGGAGAGCGATTCCACCAAAATATAAAATTATTTGAGCAAAATCAACAAGGTTTTTGGGGCCAAAATATGAATGGAAATTATTCCATTTTAATACCAAACATCATTCATCATTAGTATTTCTTTGAACGCACTTTTGTTACCTATTCTGAACGGAGACCACTCTTTAAATAATTTAATTTAAAGTACGAACCCATACCAGTGACTTGAATTTGGTACAGTAAGCTCAAGTCAAACCTAATCAAATTTTTGTTTCCTAATATTTTTATACGATCGTAAGTACAAAAACTTTCACTAACTAATCACTTTTTTTAAATATGTCTGAGGAAGCTATTGTCAAAGTCAACTCTCAACATCTTGGGGGAAAACAAAAGAAATGGTGACTTGTTGTTATTTAGAGCTGGCAGAACACAATTTATTATTAAAGTAGACATTTGTTAAATAAATATTTTTTTTGGATTTAACTGAATTTTATTTCAATTAAAGGTCCAATTTTGTATTGCATTTTGGCTGATTATACTTTAGATTCTTGGATTTCTTTTAGTATTCATTGGAATGGTATCTATTCGGAATAGACAATAAACACGGACTTAAACAAATACCAGGGGCGAAGATGGGTATCTAGTATAGAATAGTGACTATTCTGTTGTGTGTGAGAGTCTCATTTTTAACCATCTATTGTTTATTTAGATGTAGTTTTTTTGTGAAAATCTTCTAGGTAAATATTAAAAAAAAATTGATATGCTGCACTTTCTTAATATTTTTTGCGAGATGTAGATATCCAAGGTAACTAAACCGTATAATGTATCTAACGATGCACGATGACGGAAACAATATCTATTTAACTTCTCGGACTTTATTTGAGCGATTCATGGAACAAAGTTTTACGCGCGCGGGCGGCACATCCACACATCTGCACAAGGGTTCACGTGACAACAAAGGATCCTTATAATAACAAGCGTGTGTACACTCTCATGCAATGAAGTCACTGTCTGTCGCTTAGATTTCTAACTTATCCGTTTTATTTTGAGAAGCCAGAATAGGAAGGAATGGTCCAACCGACTGACCGGGGTATGGGTCTACCTTTTATAGCAGAACTATTTATGTCATAATATTATTTGGCATAACAACGGATAGCATAAACTTCATTTCGCAGATAATCGTTTCGCATACACTCATTTGCCATACATTCAAAACTCATAATTTTGTTAGAATCATCTTTTGGCATAACGTTCATATCCATAATAATTAAAAAGGAGAACTATCATTAAAGCATTAATTCTCAGTCATAATCGTCTTAATTACGAAACACTGTTGGTTTACATGGGGTCGCGGAGGCCCCGTGCAGGTCGTTTTATTTCTGGGTAGTTATAAAAAGAAGAAGGGTACAATTTACATGAAATAAATATTGGAAACTAAAAGAAATATTCAAAAGTAATATGCCGACAGACATCAAAACAAAAGTCATGAACTCGAGTCTCTTACCATGTCTGACGTATGGGTGCCAGACGTGGAAGTTTTTTGTTATTCCAATTATTTCATTTGATATCCTTTATATCCTACAAAACATATTGTTACGCCATTAAACGTGAACACGCCATATCTTCAAGAAAATAACATATAGCACATAATAATTAAAACGCATTGCTGTTCGAAAGGTCTAGAATGGTTGGACGTAGCCAGGCTTAGAAAAATCTCGAAACATCCACAAAGCCAGTACCACAAGTAGTTAGGTATTTTATGTACCGATAAGGGAAATGGTACTTTCCGTCTTTAACAATAGAGTCGAAATTCGCATGAAAGTGACTCTTATTACCACGAGCAATAAAAATGATTTATGACTTCGAGAAGCGGTTCAATTGTTCTGGAATTCTGGATAGATCCGGGGACGTCGGTACCTAGAATTTTCTTGGCTCCGCATATAAATACGAGCCCCCGTCCGGAAGCGAGTCAGTTGTGATTTCGACTGCGATCAGGAGCGAACTACCCTAGTACTTGAAGTGATTTTACTTAACGACCTAAGCGATAGTGTAACGGTACTCTAGTGTTAATTGCGATTCGGATTATTGTTGACTGGACTAATTTGTTATTGTTTGTGGTGAATAAACTTGTCTGTTAGTAAATCGGCATTTGATTACCCACGTACGGAACAATATCATAAAATAATCCATAATAATAATAATCAACAACAATAATAATAATAATAAAGCCATTTATTTCTTGCTTTTTTTTTACAAAGTTTAAATACATTTTTTTTTTAATATTTTATTATTTCAAATTATAGTAAGTACTTCAAAAGTTAGCTTTGTTAATTTTAAATTGTAAACAGATTTACTCGGCAAGAACCCCGGTGTACAATTTTGTATATTTATCTATAAAACTGTAGTAAAGTAGTATTAAGTTTGGTCACTAGATGGCGTTGTTAGATTACGTCACATTTCTACATCTCGCTATGGTTTCGTTACCGAGCTTTTATAGGGTCTCAAACAAATTTCTATTAAATGTCTTCGTCTCAGTAACATTGGTTTTATTCTTGGTCCTTCGAGCCGGATACTTTGGGTAAAGGCCTCCTCCAAAGATGCCCATACATCTCTATCTAGTGCTAAGTCAGTCCAGTTTGGGCCGGCTGTCCGTCTGAGATCATCTTCCCATCTGGTTAGTGGTCTACCTCGGCTTCTCTTGCCTGTCGGGCCCTTCCACAATGTTACCCTAGCGGTCCATCTTTGATCAGTGTATCTCACGACATGGCCAGCCCATTTCCATTTTAGTTTTAGTGCATGCGTTAGAGCGTCAGTCGCTTTGGTGGTTTTTCTTATCTTAGTATGTCTTACTTTATCTATCTTCCTTATGTTGAGCATGCTTCTTTCTAGCCCTCTTTGACAGGTTCTGATTTTATTTGTGGCTTTAGAGGCGAACTGACATTCTTATAAATAAAATATAATGTTAAAAATTAATAAAATCAATTAGGAATTATTTGAATAATATTAAAATTATATTTTCTTATATAGATATTAATAAATAGAAGCCACATAATGTAATAAATAGATAAATTAATTAATGGTCGAATAATTCCAATGTTATGCTTTTATAATCAATTAATGTGTATAATAATCAATTAATTTAGAATGTGTTTACGTATTGCTAGATTTGATAGTAGAATTAAAGGCTATTTTATTTTAATTATTTTATAAATATTCTGCCAGACAATAGTTATGCTAAATAGTGTTTTAGGCCTTTAAAATATTCGATTAAATAAGATAACGCCAAGTGTGTTATGCCAAATAAATTTCGGAATATCAAGATTCTGCCAAATAGAAGGAACCCGACCGGTATCACAGCCGGTGTTGTTACCTGCCTCTAGTTCAGAACAGAAGCAGGGATGCCTATGTTCATGATTACTTAGTAGACTAAGCTAGGGGTGTTCACTCAAAAAATACATCGATGTATTGCTTGGACACTGTACATCAATATTTTTTGATGCATCCACTTTATAAAGCAGTAATGAACAGCTTGAAACTCCATACACACAAAGATTTTTATCTTATTATTTATTTATAAAATGATTTATTTAATTGTTTATTTATTTATTATTGTGTTTGGACACCTTGATCTGGAGGCCAACGCAGAGATTTTCCTCAGAAACAACAATACTATCTGAAAGTGTGCACATTCACGATACAATTAAGGCTTACAGTCCCTTGAACATCCGGCCAAATTAAATGAACACAATACTTACCACTTACTTGTACCGCCTTAGCGGTAATACAAGTATTGAGTTCAATGGATTTAAATTCACTTTCTTTGCGAAATATTTATTGATTACCATAATTATGCTATGATGTTCACTTTGAAGAATATTTAACCACTACGTAGCCATCTCGTCAGACCGCCGCGGCCGGACTTACTCATATAGTAAAATAAGCATTGCACTACTTGATCAGTGAACAACACAAGACAAACAACAGCCCTGGCAAAAATAAATATAACTTTTGCCTGCAGCTTCACTTGCGTACCTACATAAATTAGGTACCTAATAATATATATAGCAGGGGTGGCCAACTTGATTAGACCCAAGATCTCCTGTATACTATTGAAACCCTAAGCGATCTATCAATTATGTATACTTATTGAAATCTTAAATGAAACAGCATAGTTCAGTACACAATCATGTAGTATTTTTATATTTTATTATGAGAGAAAACATAAATGTGAAAATTCAATCTGAAAATGCAGTCCGGTCTAGGTATTTATATTTTTTGCCTTGCCACGATCTACTGGACTAACAGTCGCGATCGACCTGTTGGCCACCCCTGATATATAGGTTATGGAAGAGAATGCCTAAGGCATTAAGTCCGCCAATGTACTTTGTGTTGCATGAAGATTAAATAAATAAAATATAGCCTATGTCACTCAGGAATAAAGCAGCTTTCTATCGGTAAAAAAAAAATTTAGCAGTCGGATCAGTACTTCCAAAGATTACCTCCTACAAACAAAAAAACAAACTTTACCTCTTTATAACCAATATTAGTGTAGATTAACTAAAAAAATAAACTAAGTAGGAAGAAGGAACCATTCTTGAGCTAAAATCTCAAACTATCTTTCTAACAAAGGGTGAGTGAATGAATACTGTAACAAACTGGCAGTCTCACCTGACCGCGGAGGAGGCGCTGCGACCTCAGCTAGCACGCGTCGCGTGCTTCATCAGGTTTGCCGTTATTTGATTCGTTTTCTTAATTCGTTGCGCTCATTGTTCGAAGTAGATTAACGTAACGCACATGTATCCGCAAGACGCGTCTGCGGTCGACTGCCAGCTATACGTGGCGGTGCGGACACAAATATATTCCATAATTATTTCAGGCGAAGTAGGTATCATGAAAGCACGGCGCGGCGTTCCATAGCGGCTGGCGGGCGGCGCGGCGCTGCGGCCCGCACGCGCCGCGCGCGGCTCTCCGCGGCGCATACCTGACATATCTGCGTGCAGCCGTCAATGAGCCGTGCGACGCGCGGCCCGCGGTGCATCGTGCACTGCACAACGGAACTTGTGTGTTTTACAGTTACAACTAGCTCAACTTTATCAAGTTCAAAAAACAAATGGCATTCATTATTGGGATTATAACGCGCTCCGTGCAATTGGTTTCGCAGAGCTATGCTGACACTGATGAGACGGACGTAAAGTGACTGAATATATCAGTATAGGTATTTTACTGTCGCCCCATACCACGCTGCCTGTATGACTTCCACAACATAGTAACAGTTCTGGCTGCTGATCCTAAAGCAACAACTCTAGTCAGAAGCCTGTAATTTCTATGACCATTAACAGAGTTTAGGGCTTCTGAGTCTTCTTCTGCGGAACCGGGAGGAAAGCGCGGCGCAAGACCGCGAGCCGAACGCGTGGCGGTGACGCTTGTTGACGGCAGTACGTCTATGAGTGCGCCAGTCGCCACGCAACCGCCTACGTACTATTTATTGCTATTTGGGTTAACCTCATTAGCGTGACTGAATGAATAGGTAACAAATATATATTTATTTTTTCATCCAAATAATGTTGGAATACGGAGTGAATAGAATGCTTTAAGTCATTTGTTTTCTTTATTATTGTTGATAGGTTTGAAAAAAAAGGAATCCCATCCCTCGCCAAAATCGCAATCCCGCTGCCTGCAGGATTGAAGTCAGCGATGCGGAATTGGGATTTTTACTATAAACATCACGGAACAGTAAAAACAGTTCCCGAATCGAATTTTGAACTTTTTCGAATCGCAAAAAATAGTACATTATGATACAATTATTAGAATATCATTGGATACAAGTGTATAATGTTGGTGATTACCGCTGAGGCGGTATTTAGATCCGAGCCGAAGGCGAGGTTCTTAAGAGAGCCGAGGACGGTAATCGCCAATATTCACGTGTATTATACGGCGTTTTTCGACACACTTGAGAAGAAAAATTTTACAAATTAATTAATTATTGCTTTATCAGCAAAATTGTTTCTTTTTTTAGTACGGCGGCAAAAAATTGATCTTTCTTCTTATGCGCGCGCACCCAAAATGGCAGCCATAGACAAGCTACTCTAGCTAGGCTGTTTCAATAAAAATAAGAATGAGATTGCATTTATAAATAAACAGAAAAAATATTTTTAAATTATGAAAGGTTTTATTTATTAAAAATGTTAAAGTTAAAATAGTTTATTTAAATACAAATTAGCATAAAATAAGCAAGCAAGACACTAATTTGTACTATTGAACGCAAAACCTAATGTATTTTTTTTTTCGAATTCAATGTTTGATTTGAGAACAGAGGTTTAACAAAAGAGGTTATCACTACATTATCACACTTGTGCATAATGGTAATCAAAAAGTCACAGTTTGGTTACAAGCTACATTATATACCTAAGTACCTAAACTGGTATTGATTAAGTACGTTACCTTCCAGTTGCGATACAGAACTCGCACAGCGAAAAATAGAAATGAAAAAAAAATAAAAATTGAAAGATAAATCGAAAAAATTCATTGTTTTCCAGACTATAAATTATCCGAAAGGGCGCTCGAGCCCCGGTATGAAGGCTTGAAGGAACGGGATGGGTTTTTTAGTCAGAAAGAGTCTGACACTATCTCCCGCTCCGCCCAAGAGCGGGGGTTGTCATAAGATTGTGGAAAAAAAAGCAGCAAAAGCAGGTTGTGTAAAAAAGTTTATTTCACCAACGTTTATTTATTATAGTGAGTTTATTGATTTATTATTTAAGGTTCCTAGTACTTTCTGGCCCGAAATATATGTCTAGTTTTTTATGTATTTTACTTTTTACACCACCTGCTCGATAATGTCGTTTTATACGTCATACAAACCTCACTTAAAGCAAGTCATTCTATCCCTAGGGAGATAATGCAGTATGGCCGATCCTTAGGGAATAATGAGATTTGAATTTGGAACACCAAAAATTGTCAACATTGTAAATTAAAATGTACGTGCATCGAACAAGTTGACTCGAAATTCAAACTGGCCACTAACAAACAGAAGAGAATAAAACGTGCTTACTGACGGGAGCGTTATAGAAAATTAAAACTATAGATAGAGGCATGATGTCGATGTGCCACCCCATACGCTTATACAGTATGATAAGATAGATTGACACAAGGAGATATTATAAATAGCTTTAAGAAGTTTCATGCAAGCAACATCTCTAAGTTCCCTAATGACATAGATTAACTTTCTGGTTTTGGCTGAGAGTGCAGTGACATGCTCCTTGTATATGAGTTTTTCGACAATAATTACTCCAAGATATTTTATAGATTGTGTTCTTTGTAAATTACAGCATTGACATTTGGTGTTGGAAAACTGCCTTTGGTCGCATGTATGTATTTGAATATTTAGTAGAGAGATTTTCAGAGGTAAATTAGTCAGGCTGTTAATATACATTAGGAACAGCGTTGGTCCCTAAACGCTGCCCTGGGGCACTCCAAAAGATATTTCTTGTTTGATACTGAGCCAGGAGTTTAGCTTAACGCATTGCTTCCTTTCAGTTAAGTAACTTTTGAACCATTCAAGTGCAATACTTCGTATTCCGATGTTTTCCAGTCTTCTCAACAATATTGGAATAGCCACGGTGTCGAAAGTTTTTGCTAAGTCTAAAAACTAGCCTAGTCTACGCACGCGAGTCCATTGTCCAGATGGTAAATAATTTCATTTGTTAATAGATTAACTGCATCTTTTGTAGATTTATGTTTACGAAAACCAAATTAAGTGTCCGGCAAAATTGTATTTAATTCTAGGTATTTGACAAGACGGTTATTTACTACTTTTTCCAGTATTTTTGAGAAAACCGGAAGCAGCGATATTGGTCTATAATTATCAGGTACGTTTGTTTCACCCCCTTTGCAGTCCAGCCTGGAGGAACAACTCCCGTGGCTAAACTTTGATTGATTATTGTTGTTAGAGGTTCAACTACACTATGTTTAGCCATTTTTATCATTAAGTTATTAACACCATCTAATCCCGGAGCTCTATCAGTTTTTAGGTTCATGATTATATTTTCTATTTCTCGGGCTCAAAAAAGAAAGATTTTACTGGAGTTTGCCCTCTAAGCTCTTATGACAATTTAGACTGGGTTGTGTTGAGTCCCTTCAGAATGTTAGTAGCATAGCTTTGACCAACTGATACAAAGAATTCATTGCAAAGGTTAACTGCGTTTTGTGGACAAGTGTGAACATTAATCAAATCAGAAGCATTTGAGTTCGCAATTTTTTCCTATGAACGATTTTATTGATGGTTTCCCAAAGTTTTTTCGGCTGATTTCTTAATTGTTCTAGTAAATCTGAATCGTAGTTATTTTTTATTTTACGCAGTAAAGTGATAAAGAAATTTCTATATCTAGTGTATATAAGAGTTTTCACATGGTTCTTTGGTACATTTTTAGCTTCAAGATAAAGTTTGTCTCTCACTCGGGAACACCTCAGTAACCCTTGTGTCATCCAAGGCTTGAGAATAGTTTTCGAGCGACTTTAATTGTTTTAGAATTTGCATCAATAATAGATTTCATTATGTTTAGGAAAGTATCCGCTTGCTCGACGACACTGAATGTTACACAATCCAGACCAATCAACATTACTCAGTTCTTCTACTATTGAGTCATAGTTACGAGTTATCTTGTATTTTGGGGGTGTTAAATGTCCTGGTGTAACAATTGATAATCCAGATATCACTAAGTCATGATCAGTAACAGATGACGGTCACACAATTGTTTCTATGTCTACTTTACCCTTAAAAAATACATGATCAAGGCAAGAGTTAATTCTGGTAGGTTTATTTATAGCCGGTCTCAATCCCAATTCAGCCATAGCACATAGGTACGACGCTGAGTCGGCCGCATCTGTAATAATTATGTTAATGTTGATGTCACCAGTGACTACCGTACATGGCCCAGTATTTATGGTTTGCATGACGCCATGTAACGAGTTGATAAAGTTATCAATGTTTTTGAAGGAAGGAGACCTCTATACACCTAGTACAGTTATGATATTTGGGATATTTATCAGAATGCATTCCGCGTCGCCGATCTTAGGTTCAGAAATTTTCGGTGACCAAGTATCTTTCACGTACACAACAACACCCCCAGCTCTATTAATATATTTTGTAGTATGATGTGCTTCTATAACCTTCGATCTGATATATTAATGAACTCTCGTTTAGCTAGCATTCCGTCAGCACAATTACGTCAAAATCAATATTTATTCTCTTCACTACGGTCATGAAGCTATAGAAATTACGACTAAGACTTCGAATGTTAAATGTTATGATTTTATTATTGTGTTTATGAATAATATTGTACGCATCCTCTGCAATGTCTACGTGGTGGCATTTTATTTCATAATCGTTATCTATGCATTCGTTAATGTCAAGTGTCGTCATAGTTTATAGTTATCTTATGTATTGATTAAAAATATAAAATACAGAGTACGAAAAATGCCTTTTTATATGCAATAAAAGAAACACTTAAATTATCTCATAGATGTTGTAAAAAGTAGAGTATGCAACACGGGGTTAAAGCTGTCTTTGTCTTGGGCGGTTTGAATTCCTCACTTCACTCGGGTTACTTTATTGACTCCCTCGCAATGATCGGGAGTTAATTATGTAAATCCCTTACTTGCGTTCGGGATTAAAATCAACAACCTTCGTTTCATTCGGAATTCAACATGCTGCCGATAATGTTGACTGCAATGTGTGTAGTTAGATATACTGATTGACTGACCAGCGACTGAGTAGCGAGCGCGGCTCAGCCCACGCCTCGCGGATGATGTAGAGTGCGTCACGCAGTGCCGGCGACACGTTGCGCTCTGCGCCGCCTGAAACAACATAAGATACCCGTCACTGCTTATTCCTCTGTGACTACCGCTAATTTGTAATGGGTTCATTTCCCTGAACTTTGTGGTTGCATATTTGGAGAGTGTGCGCGGGAATTGCATGACTTGATTCCGCCATCTCATTTCTACTATCGAACAACCCGACGTACGGCGAGTATCTACTTTTACGTTGTTGAAACCTGTACGATCCGGATTAAGCGTCTCGCCTCGTCGTTTATATCGCGTACATCAAAGGACGGAAACAATTTGCCTGCTGCGGTCTTCCCATCCGATTATATTGTAGGTGTCTTCAAGGCTAGAGTGAATAGGCTGTTAATAAACTAGTACGCCTCACTACCAACGATAGCATCACTGCTTACCATCAGGTAGGATCGCAGTCAAGCTCTAAATCTAATAAAATCAGCGGCGGAGACCTCTCGCGCCGGGCCTTGGTTGAAGCCATGGTCCGGAGCGAGGAGTAATGGCAGGGACTTCTGCGAAGCAGTAATGCTCGCAAAGGAGGAGGCCGACCGCATCAGATAACGGCGCTCTCACCGCCGTCGCCGGGATTCTGATCCCGATTTCCAGCCAACGTAGGCGCGGGCTTGCGGACAGTGAGCAATGGGTAGCTTGCTGTCCGACCGTCCGGTAACTGTCCGGACCAAGCCCAAGTCGTCGACGGCGCGCATTGTTCCCGCGCGCCTCAAGGAGTGGTCAGCAACTGCAGGGGCCCAGCCAGGTCGAAGACTACTGGGGCCAGGGTTATCCGAAAGGGAGCTCGAGCCACGGTATGAAGGCTTGATGGAACGGTGTAGGTCTTTTAGTCAGTAAAAGTCTGACACTATCTACCGCTCCGCCCAAGAGCGGGAGTTTTCATAGGATGATTTTCCCTACCGGAAAAAAAATCTAATAAAAATACTTTTATATATGTATCAATGCGATCCAGAAATAAAGCATCGGTCAACATTTTGGCCAAAACCAAAACGAATCAACGCCTACGAAAGTGAAGGGATTGAGAAGCTCAGGAAAAATTTTGGTCGCTAGTTTATTCACTTTGACGGGATTTCAATTATCATTACGAGATCAAAGCAGCATCAACGCCGAATGGTATACCACAAAATGTCTGCCAGAAGTTTTGTCTGCAATGAGCAACAAGCGGCCGAATACCGGGCTCCGCGAAGTACTGCTTCACTATGACAACGCGCCCGCGCACTCAGCGCTCAAAACGAGGGCGGCACCCTCCTTACAGTCTTGATCTGGCACCGTATGACTTTTTTTATTCCCTAAACTAAAAAATGAGCTGCAGTTTTCATCGCCGGAAGACGCGTTCGACAGGGCCGTGGAAGAGGTGTCTGCGGACAAGAAAAAATGTTTCGAAAATTGGTTCAGATGCATGAAACTTGGTATAGAGGCTGGGGGAGAGTTCTTTGAAAAGGTTTAATAAAAATATTTTATTCTTAAAAGTTAGTTTTAGTTTCTCAAAATTTTCTGAGTGTCCCACTTATTACGATATATGTAGATATGAGGAAACATTGTAGATCAGTAAACTTTATACCCAAAAGCACAATAATAATTCTAATCTATGAATCCACGGAGAATGTTCTCACATTCACCTAATAAAAAAAGGCATTTCAAAAATTAAAATAAACCTATCAATAAATGAGATGTATACGATGTATGCATCTGGATTGAGGGCCCCTTTTTTAAACCCTTATGAAACTAAACAATATATTTACAGAGAATTTAGTTAAAAATTAGTAAAACTTAAAACAATGAACCATAAATTTCTTAAACATAAAAAAGTTATGATTAAATAACCTCAATCCAGACGCATGCATAAAGAGGCAGATTCTGTAACTAAGCTGTCAAAGATATCGTTGCCGATCATATTAACAACGACCATGTCTCCATATCCTTGTGTGTGCATGTTAATGATTAATCTTCTTGATTTATACCTACATATAAAAGACAAAGTAGCATTGCATACGCCTCCTGCCGGAGGCTCTACGCAGGAATCGTTCGGTCCATGGCAAAGTAAAATTCACAAAATGATCAATTTACAAAAACATGAAACATTATACACAATACACTTTAATAAAACTTTACATTGACAATTTCGAACTCAAATTTTGAATCGAATATTTTAACTTTGATTCTAAATACTTCAATCAGTTTAAAGAGTTATGGCAGATTCTTCAGAACAAAATTTTGCTGGAATATTTTTTTTAGCGTCTAGTGATGATATATCAAAAATATACAAAAATATATATAAATTAATTTTTTTAAGAATTTTGTCTCAGACATTACTATTAATAGACTCTTCCAGTTTAAAATTGATAAGATTTTTTTTTTTATCTGTTATAAACTAGTACTTGACTGCGATCCCGCCTGATGGTAAGCAGTAATGCAATCGTTGATGGTGAGGCGCACTAGTTTATTAAGAGCCTATTCACTCTAGCCTTGAAGACACCCAAATTATAATAGGACGGAAAGACCGCAGCAGGCAGACGATTACGTATATTATGTCTAAAAATAAAACCTACGAGTGATGTAACGAATGTCTGATTTCTGACATTCGCGAATGCGAATATTCAAATTCAATATTCGCGAATGCGAATGTCAAAGCGAATATTGACTTTCAAACTAAGTGCGCGCAAAATGTTATATAGGTTTTACATTTCGTGTCAGAATTCCACTCCTAAGCTGTACGCATTATAAGTGTGTTCCCAAAACGCTTTGTAAGGGTGAAATGTCCACCATAGACAGGTGTCGCAATGCCGTACATCTTGTGGTCCGATGAAGGAACGGACTTGGCCGTAAATAATACAAAAACCGAAAGGCTAGCAACTCGGCGTCGACGCTCAAGACTTTGGAGTTTTGACTTGACATGTGCATCATTGCTGATGATCTTCTTAGTTCGCTTCTTAATCGACTCTAGTACATCAAGCTGATATTCGGCAAACCCATCCCAAAGATGAGAGTATTACTCAATACCCGATCGAACTTGCGCTTGATAGAGGTTGAGCAGCTGTTCAGGCGTGAAATACCGTCGCCCCTTCACTAAGATTTGCTTCGATGCAGAAGCCAAAATTGAGGGTAGATGACAGCGGCACCCCAAGAAGCTCAAGGTCGTCGGTTATCGATACGGTCACACCCCGGAAATATGGAGACAGGTAGAATTGGCTCCATTTAGCGGAAAAAAGACACGTGTGGGTTTTGAACTTGACCAGGATTGCATCACCCCATTTTAAAACTGTCTTCAGGAACAAGTTCAAGCGTTCAATCATAGTCTGGATCTGAGCGAAATTTCGGAGAGACTGGATCTGAGACCCACTAGCTCGCGCGCCGGACATGTAACTCTCATCAACAGTTAAGTGCAACAAGAACAGTGTTGCCGAGAATACCGACTTTTGAGGGACCCGGCATTAATATCCATTTGACCCGACGAGCAGCCATCAATAACCACTCGGATGGATCGATCCCTCAAGAAGTTTACGATCCAATCACACAGACCAGTTGTTAGACCGAAGGAAGGAAGCTTAGCAATAAGGCTTTCGTGTCAGCTTAGACCCTATCAAAAGCCTTCGAGATATCAAGGGAGACGGCAAATGCTTCCCCATGCTTCTCGATGGCATCACTCCAGATGTGAATGGCATACACCAGTAGACCGATTTCAGCGAAAACCATATTGTCGGTCACTGAAGATGTTGTTAGCTTCTAGGTATGCCAGAAGTTTTCTGTTAAGAACCAGTTCCATACTCTCAAGCTCATAAGGTTTAAGAACAACTGCTGGTATCCCGTCGGGATCACTGGTTTTATTCACATCAAGGTTACGCAAAACCCCACAAACGTCCTTCTGATGGATACAAATATCCGACCTAACTACTCGTCACGCACCCATCTGGAGAAACAGGGGGCCACGCATCACCGAAATTCAGTTAAGTTTCACAATTTGTGATACTGCAAATGTGAAATAAAGTTATGTGATAGAAAATTATTCAAGTAAATATAAAATCATATAAGTTGTATTGTCTTTCTATATCCATTCCATCAAAATATTATTTCTTATTTGTTTGTCATTCGCCAAACATTCGCATGTTTTTAGGGTTCCATAGTCAACTAGGAACCCTTATAGTTTCGCCATGTCTGTCTGTCCGTCTGTCTGTCCGTCCTCGCTTAATCTCTGTGACCGTTAGCACTAGAAAGCTGAAATTTGGTACCAATATGTATATCAATCACGCCGACAAAGTGGTAAAATAAAAATTGGAAAATAATGTTTTATTAGGGTAGCCCGCCTATATGTAAAGTGGGAAGTGATTTTTTTTTAAATTTCAACCCTAACGTGTGATATATCGTTGGATAGGTATTTAAAAATGAATAGGGGTTTACTAAAATCATATTTTCATAATGTCCATAATTTCGGAAATAATCGCTCCAAAAGTAAAAAAACAATGTGTGTGTAATCTAATTTTGAACCATAAGTTTAGAAAATATGAAAAAAATCTGTAAAGTAGAATTTTATAAGGACTTTCTAGAAAAATAATTTTGAACTTGATGGAAAGAACAGTTTTTGTACAAAAAGGTTGTACAAAATAATTTCTGGACTAAGTTTGTAGTATAATCGTATTTGCAAGCATTTTTTTAAACTCATAAGTGGGTACACTTATTGTGACGGACGGGAAAATACGGAACCCTACACTGAGCGTGGCCCGACACGGTCTTGGCCGGTTTTAATTTGCGAATGCGAATATTCGTTAAATCTTTACTTGCCACCATAAGAATTTAAAAAATAAAGAAACGTATTTTTGAACGAACGACAAGATGTCATGTCGTAATGTCACGCATGTAATTTTTTTTTCTGAGTTATTTTATTAGTCTGGATAGCATTTAAAATGTCTTAATACCGTGGTTTTCTCTGATAATGTGTTTCTCGATATTGTATTTATGGCAGTGACGATGTCTTATTGCGTCATTTTAGCCAATATATTCTTTACACAAACAGTTCTAATTCAGAAATGTATCTCCTCAGTGTTTATTATCCTAAAGCCAAGCGTATTATGTTACTTGACCATGTTTTATATTAGCAGCAACATTAAAAGTTCAATTTAGCCAAAAGCAATGAAGTCAAGCCAGCAAAAAACTTTTTACAAAAAAAAAATAACCGACTTCACTAAAAAAAACACTAAAACCATCAAAAACGTTTTTTATTTCACACTTTTTAGTGGCAATACACTTACAGCCAGAGTACCTTTTTCTCATGACAATTCCAATTAACTCAAACCCTGCTAGGATAAATTGTTTTATTATGAAGTTCCCGTGTCTACCTTCCGGCTCCATCATCATCATCAGATCAGTTCGATAGTACTTTATAGCCAAAGTGCATCTCATGACAATTGTAATAAGCCCAAACACGGGTAGGATGCATTGATTAAATACGGAGTTTCGGTGCCTATCTTCCGGCTCCATCATCATCATCAGGTCACTTCGATATTACCATTGTCAACATACCTATTCAAACCAGTCATTTATTTGTTTTATCGCAGTCGCATAACTATGTTCATTGTGATAACTGTGTGAGTATGAACTTCCGTTGGCCATTTCTGGTCTTTTCACCAGTTCCACTTCATCAAATGTTATTTTTTGACTGTAATTGTTAAGTCTTTGATGAAAATACCAAAAATACTAATGGTTTCCTATAATATTTGAGAAGTTCCCTCAATTTCACCAAGATTTCATCATCAGATCTCGACTTGGTGTCTATGGGACCATTTGGGAAGTATACCTTTTCCAACAAAAAAAAGATTTTTTCAAATCGGTTGGCAAGCAACGAAGTTATGCGCGAACATACATAAAAAAAATACTGACATCCGAATTGAGAACCTTCTCCTTTTTTAGAAGTCGGTTAATTAGAAGTCGGTTAAAAAACATAAACTAAGCCATGATTCGATCGTAAAAAATCTAGTCAATTCAGTTTAAAATTATGACGTCTTTTTTAGGGTTCCGTAGCCAAATGGCAAAAAACGGAACCCTTATAGATTCGTTGTTTATCTGTCTGTCCGTCCGTATGTCACAGCCACTTTTTTCTGAAACTATAAGAGCTATACTGTTGAAACTTTGTAAGTAGGTGTATTCTGTGAACCGCATTAAGATTTTCACACAAAAATAGAAAAAAAGCAATAAATTTTCATCAAACCCATACATGTGGGGTATTTATAGATAGGTCTTCAAAAATGATACTGAGGTTTTTAATATCATTTTTTTCTAAACTGAATAGTTTGCGCGAGAGACACTTCCAAAGTGG
Source organism: Mythimna albipuncta (assembly GCA_929112965.1). Lineage (NCBI taxonomy): Eukaryota > Metazoa > Arthropoda > Insecta > Lepidoptera > Noctuidae > Mythimna > Mythimna albipuncta. Next base: position 20,410,767 of record OV815979.1, on the reverse strand, counting down.
TAAAATGTGTGTGTCCCCCCCCTCTAACTTCTAAAATAAGAGAATGATAAAACTAAAAAAAATATATGATGTACATTACTATAAAAACTGAAACGAAAATTGGTTTGAACGAAATCTAGTAAGTAGTTTTTTTTTAATGCGTCATCAATCGAAAAAATACACTATTATTAAAACATCGATCAAAGTTACAATACATTACAAGAACTTTTATATTAAGTTACTTGCTGCTACGGAACCCTTCATGGGCGAGTCTGACTCGCACTTGGCCGGTTTTTGCAGTCTTGACTGGCCATAATCTTGATTTGATGAAAACTAAGTCAATTAATTATAAAGGATTGAGTTTCTGTTTTGAAAATATATCTGACTTCAGTGACACGCTACTTAGATATTGGACCAAATTGGGACCGATTCGAGTGCTACACCAAAGTTACAGGGGCATCGATTATAATCAAAACAGCGGAAGATAAGTGACTCGCCTCTAACGCGTGGACCGCTGAAATCAATTTTTTTTGTCATAGTTTCACTCAGTCGCAATCGGCTAGTATCAGCAAAAGACGTATGTTAACAAACCGTACAGACATAAACGAGGGTGTTACGCAAAAATATATTTTTTTGTTTTAAGTGGGATAAAGGTCAAAATGTCTTCGTATACTTTTATGTGTTGTACAAATTTTTCAAATAAATAAAAAACAAATGACATTTCGCTTGTGAGTACAGGAAAACTTTATATTTACAATGGGCGGTCTTATCGCACAGGGCGATCTCTTACAACCTTTGGATGGACTTAAAGAAAGGAGATAGATTTATAGTTGTTAGTGCACAATCATCAGAAATAATACTAATAAGATACAATAACACAAATACATATGTACATACATTATACAAAACAAAAAAAATATATACTAATTAATATCAAATATATAGCTGAAATAGGAGAAGAAGAAAAATATATTATAGAGAAAGGTAATGCTTCTTCCCCATTTTTTTAAATGGTGGTAGCGTTTGAGCACGCCTCACTTGTAAGGATTACGTATTCCACAAACGTGCAGCTTGAATAGTGAAAGATTTGTCAACGAAGGAAGTGGAATTCACGCGAATACTTAATTTTAGATTTTCCGATGATTTCAAGGACGGAAGGAAAGAGGAGGAGGATGTGTTTCACTAAGAAACTGAAAAAGTTCTTTAAGATAAAACAGGGTACAAGGATTAAATAGCATAATATGAAGCTAAGAAAGCATATGGGCGTTCCGGCGAAGGCGAATATGAAGCTATTTGAGCTTGTACGAAATTCGTATGTGGATATAGCGTAAGCCAAATATAAACCTGATACAGAGATTTTGAAGTCGCTCAAACTTATGCAATTGGACTTGGGTGAGATCAAGATAGCTGGCAGCAGCATAGTCCAGGATTGGAAGAAGAAGAGACTAGGCTAACGCAATTTTGGTAGTGACGGGAAGAAAATTACGAAGACGACTCAGGGAGCCCGCTGAAGCAAATAGCTTACGACTACCTGCAGTTGTTTTGTCCAGGAAAGAATGCGGTCGAAAGAAATCCCCAAGTTCGTCACAGTGTGACTTAAAGGAATAATGGTATTATTGAAAAAAAAAAACCTGGGAAAGTTTCGACCAATCTACTTTAGACACAGTATCATAGATGTGCGAGTTTCGAGTCCAGGTTTTTAATTGCAATGTTAGCGCGTAACATATCTTTCTTTATAATTATTAGTGTACAGGGTAGTATTAATAAAAATATTTTTAATTTGCAATTAAAATGTTTGAATTTATTACAGATAACTTACCATCTGCGTAAATTTATTGTTAATTTATATTTATTGTTACATTGACAATTTGTTTCCGGGCCTAGGGACCCACACTAGTTCCGCCCTGACTTGTTTGGCTTCTAGTAAGAGTTTCATCGATAGTTTTAATAAGAAAAAAACAAGATCAGCAGCTGGTCCATGAATTCTGTAATGATCATGCAGTGACAATTGTAGCATTGTCACGACTATTAGGTAGACTTTGACTTTTGCGTTGCTAAGACCAAAACCATCACCAATAACGTGCATCATCCAATGCATTAAAATTTTGTCTTTAAAATAATAAAACGGTATGCGATTATGGCGGTTACTTTTTGTAATTTCTAAGAATAGATAAAGAAACGCGATGCCGTAAAAGTCGTATAGTAGGTACTTTCGGTGCAATAAAGATTAAATTATGTTTTTAAAGATTTCTTAAGTTTAAGTGTGTTACTAAACAATGTGATACCATTATTATGCAATTATTTTAATATCATGCACATTTTTAAATATACTTTAGAAAGATGAAAGAAAAAAAGGTACTTATTTGTATTTTCATTTATAACTAAATATTTGCACATCATGTATAATGGTAGAATGTAAAGGGACCTCATTAATATTAAGATTATACCACTTTGTATACCTACATTCTGGCAAATAAATGAATTATTTATTTATTTTAAATACCTTTTTTATAATGATAAATTCTTTCTACTATGGAGAATGCTAAAATGATAAAAAATTACCGTTTTATTATTTTAAAGACAAAATGCCTTTTTTTACACTTGAACTTTAGAAATCTCATTAAACGTAGCCGAGAGTGAGCTAGAAAGAAGATATTTACTTCGAAACGTGTACATTGTGTATTACGATCAACAAGTCATTTACAAAATGTTATCTAAAAAAAAATTCAGAAAATTTTTATGGTTGTAACGACTGTGTATGTTATTTATTATGATATATCTAGTCGCAAACTTATTCCAAATAACATTTTTTTTAAATGTATTTAAGTGTTGTCTTGAAATATCGGGACAGATGTCTCGGAAAAAATGTAGTCCTAAGGAAGTCTCCATTTCTTGTCTCTGTTCTTCGAAGTTTAGGCAAATAGGCACTACTTATTCCTATCACTGTAGATTAGGCGTGCTGAACATTCACTTCAATTGAATCCGTTGCACTGAATTCTAGGCAAATTGAAATTGATGACTACTGCAATTTTGTTTAAATTTTTCATTCAGTGTGAGAGCGGCGCTTATAAATTCAAAAGAAAGTGAATTTGGGACCTAAATAATAATTCAGTAGTCATGAAAGTAAAATAATTGATTATTCAAGCAATTTAATAATTTCAAATATCGTAATAGTATGTTAGAAAATATATTATTTTATTTAAAAGTTTTTCCATTTTACAATCATAGACTAAAACATGCAGATGTTCCCTCCCACAAAAACCGGGTTTTTACCTACAACTGCTTTAGTGAACACGAACTGTGCATGATGTTTTATTCCGTTTGTTTTTTTTTTTATTATTTTATTTAATATTTTTTGTATAAACAATAGGTACCAATGAATTCCGTCAAATTCAATATTTATGAATACGTCTTTTTTCGATACTGTAAAAACTCAGCAAGAAATGCCAGCAAATCATTGAGTATCAGTTTTCATCGCTAAATTTTGTGGTTAAGCATTCTGTCACTCGTAAGCACTGTGGTATTATGTACCTAGATATTATGTATACATAGATTAGTATTCCAATATAAATTAGGTTCAGTTGAATTTGTAGTCATATTATGTGTAATGTAAGTGATACATCACTAAGTGATCATTACTGTTATTGAGATTTCGTCCTTCATAAACTATTATATAATAATAGTAGGTATTTCAAGTTTGTTCACTCTGATCAGCCGAAAAGAGAAAAATTGATAAAATATCTTCAAGAGGATAGACGTGAAAACACGTGGCGCCCTACAAAATATCCGTTTATCTGCTCTGCACACTTTCAGACTGATGATACTAAAGTTATAAAACATTTTCTAATGACTTGGCTATTCCTTGCAGTAATGCTATTCCTTCAGAATGTGCCTTCCAACATTTATAGTTTTCTCTTACATCATTAAGCCAAGTGCAAATTTCTGACTCCAAATCAATGTTTAATTCCGTCCGTCCGTTCCGTTCCATCGTCGGACCACAAGACGTACGCCGTTGCGCCACCGGTACATGGTGGATATTCTACCTATACGTACAAAGCGTTTTGGGAGTACATTCATTATGCGTACAGCTAAGGAATGGAATTCCCTGCCGGAGTCTGTGTTTCCTGATAGCTATAACCTAGGGGTCTTTAAGTCAAGAGTGAATAGATTGCTTCTAGGCAAGCGTGCTCCATCGTCGGCCACATCATCACTTAACATCAGGTGAGATTGTGGTCAAACGCGAGCCTATCAATTATAAAAAAAAAATCGCCCGGAAAAATTAAGATGAAAATAGATATAAAAAAGTATTAGTTTTTTATGTAATTTATTTCATCACCAGTGCTCTCAAAACGGTGAAGGAAAACATCGTGAGGAAACCGGTATATTTCGAAGACATGCGACATTCACCAACCCGCACTGGGCCAGCGTGGTGGTTTACGGTCCATTCCCTCTACTATAGAAAAGGCTTGACTCCCAGCAGTGGGAACATTAAAAAGCTGATTATGCTATAGCTGTAGTTGTTATTTGTTTTGTTCTAAATATTAGCAGCGCAGTCCTGACCATCATTCACTAAAGATAGCTGTCATTTAGAATGATGATTACAATAAATGGTTTCATTATTTTACACGATTTTGAATTCATTTATTTATTAAAGTAGTAGACGTAGTTTTCTAAATTTACACTAACGTGGACTATTGGTAAAATTTTGAAATAGAGTTTTATTGTAATGAAGTATTGTAGGCAAAAAACTGTGTTACTTCTGCGGTATAAAAATCTATATGGAAAACATGTCATTACACTATGTTGAACTGAACGCGTAAGTACTACGAAATTCATGGCGCTTAAGACGTTTTGGTCGAGAAAAAGTATCCTATAAAAGCTATCAGCGCTTTATATTTTAATAGTTCTGTTAGACGACAGAATGCCAAAGTAGCGCTGCCGCAGATTTTCGTTTTAACTTTCAATATTTTGACAAATAGTTTCTATGAAAGGGCTTGTCTATCACTAGAATATAAGCAAAGAATTTATATATCCTACTGAAAGTCAATGACTTTTACAATATAATTTCGCGACATACGGTAACGCTCCTGTTAGGTTTGTCGGACAATTCTACAAAACTTCATGTTTAATAAAGCAGATATTTCAAGTATTTTATGACAAATTGTCACCTGTCATTTGTCGTCTCAAAAAGTTTAATTAACCAGAAAAATGTCGCGAAAATGTGACATATGTAATAAAAACTTTCCACCATGACAATTAATGGGGCACCTGTTAGAGTCCATTTCACGAAAGAAGTCCCGCAGACGCAGCGCTGTATTCGCGCGACATAATGTTGCCACGGTTAAATATGGGGAAATCAGGGGAAATAATTTATAGTTCATTTACTTTCATTTTATTAACTAGGTACCTACTCAAATAGTTAGAAGAAAAAAAATGTTTTTAATAGAATGTATTTTTAATATATAATAGGTACCATTTGATGTCCATACTGCTAAGGTGAGATTAGTGAAAAATAAATCTTCCTGTAATTTCTAAAATATAAAATGGAGATGTTCGACCAACTTTAAATTAGAAAAATAAAATAACATTTAAAAATTTTATTTAAATGTTTATTGAATAATTATGATCGGTCATACTATGATCACTGTCAGAAGAGTGAATAGAAACAGAATCAGATTCTGTTTCAATATCACTAGCCGTGGATATAATAAATCGATCCATTGCTTCATCCATAAGACCATCATTTTTTAAATAGTCTTCCTCCAAATGCTGTACATGTTTACATTGAACTGCCCAATCTTCCGCTGTAACAGTCTCAAAAGCCTCTTCTGTTAGGCGTACAATTTCTTTTGGATCTTGGCCCACGTTTTTATCCGCTACCTTTCTCTTTACAAGGCTCCACATTTTTTTGATCGGATTGAGATCGCAGTGGTAGGGCGGCAATCTTAGCAATTCACGATTGTGAGATTTTAATAATGCCTCCACGGCATATATAGGTGGGCCTTTGTTTTGTTTAATTAATTCAAATAATACAGCTTTTGCCCAAGTATCTTCAAAATATACTCCCTTTTCTCGCAGCCATTCCTGCATGTCACGTTTAATACTTGACATTGTAGGTGCTTTATCTATTTGAGTGCAGTGATACGGAGCGTTGTCCACAAGTGACCTTTCAGGTAGGTTAGGAATGACTTTTTCACTCATCCATTTCAAAAAATTAGTTGAGTTCATGTCATCGTGGTAATCTGAGGATTTGGATTGGGATTTAAACATTAACAATGCACCATTAACAAAACCTTTTTCAGTTCCCGCATGAGCAATTATCCAACGACTCCCTGATGACTCTGACACGAACATCCCAGGCTCCTCCTCACTTTGCCAGCAACTTTCGGCATGATAAGTGTTGTGTATATAGGTCTCGCCTAAATTTACTACAGGTTTTTTCTCCACATTGCGATTTCTTCGGATTCTCTCCAAATATCTTGAACGCCATGCAGTAATATCATAACGTTCCATTGGTAATTTACGTTTCGATTGGCATCGCTTATACTTGAAACCGATGTTAAACAATATACGGTGCAATGTTGTGATGCTTCCTTGATAATTTATGTCTTCTCTCAAAGCTGCACGTAATTTAATCAATGTAGGTAATTCCTTCTTCATAACATAAAAACTGTGAATTTTTTGCCGTATAGCGCACAAATCAAATCCATCCAAGTCGAACTTTTTAGGATGCGGGTGACTCTTCCCTGGGGTGACGATAACTTTAGAAGTACTCGCCGCTGTTGCGCCTTCTTTTGTAACTCTCGTTACAGTTTTCTCTGAAACACCTGCAATAAAATGAACAATAAAAAAAAAAAAAACAAACAAAGATTATTTTCGTATTTAATTACATTATTGTTCAATATAACTTTACAAATTTTGGTTGTGTTATGTTAATTCCTTTTCATATTTTCCTTAATAAAAATCGTGCATTAAAAAAACAAAAAACTTAATTCCAATCTGTAAATCAATCGGGAAAAAATCTGTATATGGCAGCCCCGAAACACACCTTGGCCGACAACATGGCCGATCTCCCCATCTGTCAAATTTATTTCCACAATTGTCCGCAGGACTTCTGTCGTGAAATGGACCTTAGTTTTATTAAACAGAAAAATTGTCGAATTCACTTTTTGGCATATGTCGGACTTATTGGATTGACTGCTTTATTAAACAGGGCCCTGGTGAGGGTTGCGGGAATCCGATAGATGCGAGACGTGCAGGACCGGCCTTCAACTTGAGGGAAGCCTATGTCCAACAGTGAACGTCTTTCAGCTGAAATGATGATGATGAAGCCATCTTGACTCTATTGCTCGTCAAGGATTTTTAGCTCTTCCATATGATGTTATATGAGATAGCATGCTTATTAATAGCGCCCATCAACGAGTTCGAACCGCCGACTAGCAAGCATACTTAATAAAAAAGTCTTACACCAATATTTTTGCAATGCTAATAGCTGCTAACAAATAAAGTTTTTTTTTTCAGAAAAACATTTCTTATTACTATTATTGGTTGTTCAGTATCTTTCTTCTTCTTCCTGCCCTTATCCCATATTACTTGGGGTCGGCGCAACACGTTTTCTTCTTCCATTCTGTCCTGTCACCCGTCAAACTATCACTAATTCCCTTTTCTTTCATATCACTTTTCACACAATCCATCCATCTTTTTTTCGGCCTTCCTCTCCCTCTCCATCCATCTACATGTATACTCAGAACTCTCTTAGTTATATGCGCTTCATCCCTCCTCTTCATATGACCATACCAAGACAACCGATTACCTTTCAACTTTTCAGTCACTGGCGCCACTTTCAAACTTCCTCTAATATACTCATTTCTCACTTTATCCATTCTCGTCACACCACACATCCATCTCAACATTCTCATCTCCGCTACATGCAATCTTTTTTCATCCTTCTTTTTCACAGCCCAACATTCTGATCCATACAGTATGACAGGTCTTATGACGGACTTGTAAATTTTACCCTTCAACTTGAGGGGCATCCGTGGGTCACTTTTTATTGGTTGTTCAGTATAATATTATATAAAAGTAAATGGGAGGGGGTGTTACTAGGCCGACACCGAACCCAAAAATATGATTTAAAAATTGTTGTCTGTCTGTCTTTCTGTTCAGATTACGATGAAACTTCGTATAATTATTCTTTAATCTAAGTTCCTGAATAGGACTGGGAAGTTTATTATAAAAATGTATACTTCGGCATCTAAATGAGCGTCCATGTTTTTTGAGCCTGGTCCTGTTCCTAGTATGAATGTCAATGTATTTTTCCACATGTTTTTATTTTTATGAACATACAAAATATTTTCATAGATATACTGAAGTGGTACAGTCAAAATATTAATATTTTTAAATTTATCTCTGAGGGAGTAGGTATCTGGGACTTAATTTATAAATTGAACGAATGGCCCTTTTCTGCAAAACAAAAATCGTCTGGATATCGGCGGCATTTCCCTACAATAGAATATCATACGACATGATACTATGAAAATAACTGAAGTAAACTAAACCGGCTGTCTCTAAGTCAATTAGATTTCGAATTTGTCTAACAGCGTATACGGCAGAGCTAAGTTTTCTCATCAACTTATCTATGTGTGTTTCCCTCTGAAGCTTAGCATCAAGAGCTTAAAACCCAAGAACACTGTAGTGTCAGGACTCAATTCTTTACCTTTTATTAGCACACTAGTTTCTACCTGCCTTATGTGAGGCATCGTAAATTTAACAAATTTAGTTTTCTTTTCATTAAGGAGCAAGTTATTGACATTAAACCAGTGTACTATTTTTGAAAGGGCGTTATTTATGTCATCAGTAACCGGCTGCTGACGTTTAAGCTTAAACAAAAGCGAAGTGTCGTCTGCAAACAACACTATATCACGGTTATCCTTTATGAGGTTATCCTTTATTATATTACTGTTTTTGTCTTTTTGTGTTATGTGTTTAAATAGTATAATTGGTTTCGGCCGTTCTATTTAAATTAAATAAAATAAATTAAATTAAAAATTAAAATGAGGTATGGCAAGTCATTTATATAAATAAGAAATAAAAATAATATTCCAACAACTATCACACAACGCCGTCTAGTCCCAAGCTAAGCAGAGCTTGTGTTATGGGTACTAGACAACTGATAAACATACTTTTATATTTCTAAATACATACATATTATAGATAAATTACACCTAGACACAGAACAAATGATTATGCTCATCACACAAACATTTGTCCTGGGTGGGAATCGAACCCACGACCCATAGACTATACACTATAAACAGAGACCACGACCTCCGGCATAGCAGTCAGGGTCACTAACCACTAGACCAACAGGCCAGTCAAAATGGCCAAGAATCAAGCCCTGGGGCACACCCATTGATACTACAGACCCGGATGATCTTTTTCCGTTTACATCAACTTTCAGAGAGTTAGGATCGTCCTATCACTCAAATAAGAAGTAAGAAGATCCAGAGAGGAATTCCGGATCCCGTAATGGTGTAGTTTCCTGATTAATGTTTCATGGAGAACGCAATCGAAAGCCTTGGACAAATCATAAAAAATGCCCAGGACATCGCATTTGTCTTCCCATCATAAATATGTCCTACAAGTTCAACCCCGGCATTGTAATTGATGTAAAATTAGTTTCTCAAATACTAAAGGTGAGTAGCACTGAAATAGGTCTATAATCATATATCTGAACATCGATTGTTCATTATGTATGTATGTTGCATACACTGATGGATATCTGATAGTTTGTGGGTAGTATCTCTGAGAGCTAGCCATTTTGCGACTATTTTTGCTACCTTGGGTTTACCTGTTAAAACAATTGTATGTGCTTATAACAATAAATATATAAATAATTTGTGGGGTCAGATGTATTACCCGTTTTAAACAATGGTATTATTTTCCTATACTTCATTCAGTCAGGAAACTCGACACGATCAATACAATTATTAAAATAAGTGCTAAACTAGGAGCTACAACCTTTATAATGGACTTTACAACATCCACAGAATTTCCCCATAAATCTGTGGTCTTTTTTACGTTCAAAGTGTTAAAGGTTTTAATTATATCCACATATGTAACATGTTCGAAATTAAAATCTGAATCACAAACTTTAACATTCTCTGCAGCAGTGGGTGATGAGTTCAGAGATTTAGTAGTTAATATGGGGATCTCTGAAAATAACTTTTCAAAAGCTGCAACAACTTGTGAGTCCGATTTGATCACACTCTTATTAATTTAAGGCTATAGTCACTACATGGTTTTGAAGATCTTCCCGTTTCACTATTTATAATATTCCAGGTTGTTTTAATTATATTATGACTACTTTTAATTTTGGAACTCAAGCAGCGCGATTTTGCAACAGGGTATATTGATAATACTACTATTAAATATTTTATATGTGCTACTAGTGCTATAATGTAGTTAAAACCTTATTGATCAACCTCTTCCCCGCCATAATTATATTACTCGTAGTACGTCTCGTATCAGGTGCAGGTCGTCCCCCACGAGTCTCCGGTCAACCGCCGTTTAATCATTTCAGTGAGTGTATTGAAAGCAGAAAACTGATATCTAAAAACAGATTTTTACGGCACAAAAGTTTACTAGTTTTAGTTATTTTTTTCACAAGTGTATTAAAAAACGTTGTGTGATACACGTGAGTAATTAATGATTACCTTTCTCGGCTCTCCTAAGACCCTCGCTATGGCTCGGGTCTTAATACCGCCTCGATGGTAAGATGGCACTAACATTACACATTAAATCATAATGTACCACTAATCTTAAGATACAATATCGCTCGCTATTGAATTCAATGGGCTATCACACACGACGAAGATATTATATAATCTACACTAATATAATAAAGAGGTAGGTACTTAAAATTTGTTTTTTTGTTTGTAGGAGGCACGGGTAGGAGATAATCACTGGAAGTACTGGTCCCATTGCTAAAATGTTTTCATCGATAGAAAGCTAATTTATTCTTGAGTGACATAGGCTATATTTAATTTATGTACGCAGGCGAAGCTGCCAGCAAAAGCTAGTCCTAGAGTAAAGCATGTCACACATGTATACAAAAAAAAACTCTCATTTTAATATTAGTACCAAAGTATGTACACGAACTTGGGCTGTTGACATGCGTGTTATCGTACATAGTAGAGTGTTGTGTCGTGGAGCCAGTGAACGTGGTGCGTCAGGCAGGAGCGTGCCGGCTGTGTCCACTGTGCCGCGTGTCGGTGCGTCCAAGCACAGGGGCGCCGCCGCCGCGCGCGAGGTCGCGCTTGTTCCGCTTGTCACTTCCGTTCTTGTTACTTTGAGCATTTCACCGGTGAGTGCGAGGCCGGGCAGCGGACTATTGATCGGCGGCGTCCGTACAGTCCGTAGGTACTGTCGACAACGACTCACTGACCCACTGCACGGTCTGCATGGCCTCCACATGGCCACTGTCACCATGAAACTAATAATTAGGTAGGTGCAGGTACTTAATTATTGATCCCACATATATTATTTGGTTATTGTTGGTCGCGGCAAAGCCGAGTGGCGTCGTCTCGTCGTGACTAATATTTAAGCGCTCAGTTAAGTCTGCGCGAGTGAGTCACAGGCTATTTCAGTGGCAATAAGATAAGGGTCGCGGTCGACCTCGCCGCGCTAGCTCCACGACGCGACGCCTGCATGTACTCACACACATGCGGCACACACACACACGTGCGCACCGCTGACTCGTCGACCTCCCTCGTTCAGACTTGCTGTGAGTACTTAACTAGCTACTTGTCCAGTTCAATGCGCTCACTAACTACTGTGTTAAGCGTAGTAATGACGTACGTTCATATTTTAGGTTTTGAGGAAAAAGTGGAAGGGAATAACCTCACTTCACGGTGTCCTAAAGATTCACTTCTACTCCTAAATCCTTCTTTTTAAGATTTCGTACCTCCAAAGGAAAAAACGAAACCCTTAAACGATCACTTTGGGGTCTGTCTGTCTATCTGTCAAGACCCTTCAACTCGGGAACGCGTAGAGGTATCGAATTAAAATTAAAGACATATAGGTAATCAGGTCTGTGGTTCCTTGAAGCTAAGAAAGAAATCAAAGTTCTGAGTTACAGAAAAAAAAAATATTACGTTATTATGTTACGTAGATTGACGTTTATCATGTAAAAGCGTTTTGAGAACAAATTTATTATGCGGTACAGTCCTGCCGGTGTCTGCTTTTCTTGATAGCTAGCTAACGGAGCCAATCCCACCCGGCTTCATCATTCCAGGGTGTAACTGTGCCGATAATCGACAACCTTGAGCTTCTTGGGGTAACGTTGTCGTCTACTGTCGTCTACCTTCAATGTCAGCTCTCACATACTCGAGACAAAAGCACTACAGTCTGCCAAAAAACTGGGGATCTTAGATAAGGTTAGACGATACATAACGCCGGAACAGCTAATCAAAGACAAAATAACTGTGAAATGATATTTATATATATATTTATTTCTATGTATAAATATTATATTGTACATATTATAATACCTTACACAGGGACAGGAAAAAAAAGAGAAGAAGAATCCTAAATGGACGTGTAAAAGTGTTTTTAAACCTATTTACAAAATAAATATCATTTATCATTTATTTTTCATTTATCTACTAATATTATAAATGCAAAAGTTTGTATGTATGGATTCTTGTTTACTCTTTCACGCAAAAACTACTGAATGGATGGAACTACGATGAAGCTTGGTACACGGGTAGACCATGTCCTAGAATAACACAACGAATACTTTTTATCTTGAGATTATGTTCCCTTGGGATATTTTTCTAACCCTCTCATAAATGACAGCAACTGTCAAATACATTGACAGCAAGTGTCAAATACATTGATCCCAATCATTCTTTCATTCGGTCAATCATTCCATCACAAACATACATCCGTACATACAATTTTTTTAATATGTAACCAGACTGGCTGGGGATGCGGCGGACAGGTTTCACATGGCCGGTAGAGGCTTTCAGAGACCAGATCCGAGGAACCGAAAAAAGATCAACATCGCGGGGCGGACCGGTTTTACACGGCCCGTAGAAGTCTGTAGAGGCTTGCAGAGACCGGAGCAGCAGGGGATATCCACACGGGTCGGCGGATAGGTCTCGTAACGATAAACGTTTTATTTTATTATTCACCTGTATGTTTGTAACCAACGCCTTTGAGCTCGATTTTGACCAACTTTGGGCGATCAGATTTTCTTCAAACTTTGCACACCCATCAAAGACTGATGACAATACAATAATCCGTTTTTTTTTAACGAAAAATAAAAATATAGTTAAAAAAAACTAAAAAAAAACACGCTTTCATAGCATAACAAACTAAAAAGTGTAAAATATTTTTCAATATAGGTAGAAAATAATAATAATGAACGAAAAATATTAATGTCATTGTGAAAAAAGCGTGGGCCGCTTTGTGCCATATTTTTCGTAAATCCAGCACCCTACGCTTTTTTTTTAAACTATTTTTATATTTTTTATTTTTTTATGTGATCTTTTTTGTAGGTGATCTCTGAAAGTACTTGGTCAGATTGCTAATATTTTTTAACCTATAGAAAGCTGCTTTATTCCTGAGTGTCATAGGCTATAATTTATATGTACGCGGGTGAAACCGCGGGCAAAAGCTAGTATACATATGAGCATATATATGAGCAGTGGTGGCCGAGTGGTAAACGCCCCGACTTGCGGCTTATAGGTCGTAGCCAGGCGCGTTACTTTTTGTAATTTATTTCATCACCACTGCTCTCAAAACGGTGAAGGAAGACATCGTGAGTAAACCGGCATGTCCGCAAACTATTCTAGTTAGCGTCATGCGATCTCTCTTGTCGTGCATTAAGAAAAAAATGTACCTTAAGTCACAAAACGGTTCAGATATTTTTCAAGCACTTCTTTGATATATCGTGAAATCGAAGCTGTCTCGAACTCTCGATATCGAACCGGTATTGGCTCTGGTAATAAATACAAAGTCAGTTTTAGTATCTAACATTACGCCACCCCAAAACGCCTCCAAAAGCCACATGTTTGTTTATCCAGCTTTGTTAAAATTGTCCTGATGACCTTCTGTAGACCTTAAAGCATCCATCATGGTCATGTAAGTCATTCTGTACTTATCAGAAAACACAACAGCCTGCATTAGTCTTACAGCCAATTTAAATGTTTCGTGGCAAATTATTAGCCGGGCTTGTCAATGAGCTGCGGTCAATTTAGAATCTCTTTGGTGAGCAATGTGCAATCAGGCCGGCTTCACTAAGTCTTATTATAACAACTGTCCGTTATCTTATCATGGCTGAGACTACAGAAGAGCTCAGTACAATGCTCAATGACCTCAGTAGAGCTTACGAAAGAGTGTGTCTTAAAATGAACATGGACAAAACTAAAGTCATGATAAACAACCATGTAGCACCCACTCCTATCACGATCGGAGACTCTATACTCGAAGTTGTGGACGATTACGTCTACCTCGGGCAGACAGTCCAGTTGGGTAGATCTAATTTCGAGAAAGAGGTCAACCGTCGAATCCAACTCGGCTGGGCAGCGTTCGGGAAGCTACGCGGTATCTTCTCATCCAACATATCACAGTGTCTCAAGACGAAAGTCTATGACCAGTGTGTGTTGCCAGTGATGACATATGGATCCGAAACGTGGTCGCTCACAATGGGCCTCATCAAAAGGCTTAAAGTCACCCAAAGAGCAATGGAAAGGGCTATGCTCGGAGTTTTCTTGCGTGATCAAATCAGAAATGAAGATATCCGTAGGAGAACCAAGGTTGCCGACATAGCACAAAGAATCGCCAAACTTAAGTGGCAATGGGCAGGGCACATTGCTCGCAGAACGGATGGCCATTGGGGCCGAAAGGTTCTGGAGTGGCGACCGCGTACCAGAAAACGCAGCGTTGGAAGGCCTCCTACAAGGTGGACTGACGACCTGGTGAAGGTAGTGGGAATCCGATGGATGCGGGACACACATGATCGTTCGTTGTGGCGACGCTTGGGGGAGTACTATGTCCAGCAGTGGACGTCTATCGGCTGAAATGATGATGATGATGTTATCTTATCGCCGGCCCCGGAAAATAAAATGATAAACGCAAAAACACAAGTTTACAGGAGAAGCAAAAAACATAAAAAATGAGATTACTCATTCTGGGTTATCTCATTTTTTATGTTTTGTTCTAAGGGAGGAACTTGGAAGTTAATGATAGCCATTTTTTTGTGACATTTCAGCCGAAAAGAAGTCCATTGTCTATAGTCCGAGTTTCGTCCTGTCGTTGTATCTTACTGTGCAGTATCCCCGCATCATAACTTTAAATAATTAAACAGAACGTAAGATAATCGAGAAATAAGATATTAAACCAAAATTTTACTATAACAAGTTTAGCTAATGTGCACTTGTTGTTTTGTTCTGATTCAAAACTCAATCATATGTATATTACAAAAAAAAATTGTCATTATTTTCTATAATGTTTGATCTCTCCTGCAATGTCAATATGTTATTATCATTTTATTCTCGCGTACCTGCTAAGCTGCTATCACGTTCTGACTTTGGACCAATCACTACGACAAAGAGAAACAACGACGTTATTCTGCTCAAATTGACAATGTTTAGTTATGAATGCGTTAGCAAACGCGCTTTATTTTTTAACGAGAATAAAATGATAAATTCGGTTGTTATATTGCCACGGTAACTATTATTTACAAGAACATTATTAAAAAAAAATTATTTGGGTAGAGAAATTACAAATAAAAACAATATCAATAGGTATCAATATATAATAATTTTTGTGCAAAAAATTAACCTTGGTTATTAATTAAAATTTGCTAAATAAATTATTTAAATTGTACCAAAATATTATTTTTAACCGTATCAAAATATATTTTTTTACTTGGAGTTCTTACGTCTTTCTTTTTAAAAATAACAAAAAGAAATTAAGCGAATTGTATGTCGCACTTTTTTACAGCGTTGGCAAAACATGCCATTTGGCTTTTCCTGTATTAAAAATAAAAATATTTCTAATATTCTCGACGTAGAAACCTAGATAAATATTGTCTATAACCGAATATCATCATAATATGTTGGAAATATGCTCCAACTGCAAATGAGCGTGGTATTACGTTTGTATGGAAATTCATCCGTCGCCAGCCCCTTAAGTAAATTTAAGTACCAAAGTTTTGACATCATAATTACTCGATAATTTTATTAAATGATTTTGTTTTGAAAATCGAAACTGAGGCTGCTTTTCCACTAGCCTATCGTAAACGTCTAGCATGGTTTAGGAGCTTGTTACTTACTTCATCTAACGCAATTCAACGTGATGTTTGACGAAAAGGCAACGTGAAAAAAGAGTGATAATACTTTTTTTTTAAATTTATTTTTATGGTGGGAAAAAAAAATCATCCAATAACAAACCCCACTCTTGGGCGGAGCGGGAGATAGTGTCAGACTCTTACTGACTAAAAGACCCACCCCGTTCCTTCTAGCCTTCATACCGGGGCTCAAGCTGTCTTTCGAAACTAACCCTGGCCCAGTAGGCTTCGACCCAGCTGGGTCCCTGCTGTTGCTGACAACTACTTGAGGCACGCGGGAACTGTTCGCGCCGTCGACGACTTGGGCTTGGTCCGGACAGTTACCGGACGGCCGGACAGCGAGCTACCCATTGCGCAATGTCCGCAAGCCCGCGCCTACGGTGGCCGGAAATCGGGATCGGAATCCCGGCTGCGGCGACGGCGAGAACGCCGTTGCCTGATGCGGTCGGCCTCCTCTTTGGCGAGCATTACTGCTTCGCAAAAGTCGGCGACCGCCTGCCACTCCTCCTCACTCCGGACGATGGCCTCAACCAAGGTCCGGCGCGAGAGGTCTCCGAGGGCACGGCGATACATCGCCCAGGCAGGGCACTCCTCGACTGTGTGTTCCACCGTGTCCTCTGGGCGTTCCACACAGCGGCGACACCCGGGCGTCTCTTCCGCTCGGATCCGAAACAGGTATCTCCCGATCGTGCCATGCCCGGTGAGGACCTGCATCATGCGGAAGGTAAGGTCGCCGTGAGGTCTTTCCAGCCATGCCTCAAAGAGGGGACTTACCGCCATGATTGTGGCGTGCCCGAGTGATAATACCTAAAAACTCTGTAGGCATTCAGTAATTCCGTGATTTACTCGAATATTTTACAAAATTTGTTCCAGGAAATACGTGTTTTTTTAAACACTTTTAAAAGTTTTTCATCACACTCAAAACATTTTCATTATAATAGATTCCTGATAAAATTTGCTAGGCTTGCGAAAGTTCATGCGAAATAGCAGATTTTCAGCGGTCTTAACTGGATTACTTTTACACAAAATAAATTGATTTTCATAGAAGCCTAGATAATATCCACAAGATACTGTGTTTCCAAAATAACTGATGAAAAATGTGTAATAACGTCATAGTCGCGTAAGGGCGGTTGTATGAAAAACAGTGAAAGTGCATGTCGAGATGCAACCCCTTAAGTCCCTGGCGCTACATTTTGCGAAAGAGACATTCTGCGAAAGAGACATTTTGCGAAAGAGACGTTCTGCGAAAGAAACTTTTTGCACCTGAGCAAAAACAGATTCACAATTAACATAGTTAAGCGACATGACAATACAAATAAATGTATAGTTCTGAAGAGTTATGTTGAAAATAATATCATCGAAGTGATCTGATGATGATGATGGAGCCGGAAGATAGGCGCCGGAACTCCGTAATTAATCAATGTATCCTAGCCGTGTTTGGGTTTATTAGAATTGTCATGAGATGCACTTTGGCTATAAGGTACTATCAAATTGACTGATGATGACGATGATGGAGCCGGAAGATAGGCACTGGAACTCAATAATTAATCAATGTATCCTAGCCGTGTTTGGGCTTATTAGAATTGTCATGAAATGCACTTTGGCTATAAGATATTATCGAACTGATCTGATGATGGAGCCGGAAGGTAGGGGGTGTAAACGGGAACTTCATAATAAAATAATGTATCTTAGCAGGGTTTGGGTTAACTGGAATTATCATGAGAAAAAGGTACTCTGGTTACAAGTTTATCGCAATTAGTTAAAAAGAGTGAAAAAAAAAAATCCAAAAAAAAACCGACTTCACTTAAAAAATACACTAAAACCATCAAAATAACTTTAATTTCGGAAGTCGGTGTTAAGAGGATCCTTTTCCACTCGCCTATCTTCAACATCGAGCATGGTTTAAAAGTTTGTTGCAAAAAAAAAAGAAAACGCCTGAAAACTTTGTTGGCATTCGGTAATTCTGTGATTTACTCGAATATTTTACAAAACTTGTTCCAGGAAATAGTAACGTGTTTTTTTATACCTTTGCCCATATAAGTATTTGAAAAAAAAATGTAATGGTTTAGAATCTTGATAAAATTTGCTAGCAAACTTCTATTGTTCTGCTTTTTGACTTTTGAATTTTTAAGTAAATTATGAAGTGTCAAAGTTCGTATAAAATAGCAGATTTTCAGAGGTCTTTACTGGATTAGTTTTACACGTAAATTTATGAATTGATTTCCATAGAAGCCTAGCTAATGTACACAAGATGCTGTGTTTCCAATATATCTTACAACGAAAAATGTGTAATAACGTCATGTTGCGGTGTAGCGGTTGTACCAAAAACAGTGAAAATGTATGTCGAATTGCATGCCCTTAAATAGAAATAAACAATACCGAGAAACACCGACTTCCGAAATTAAAGTTTATTTTGGCCGTTTTAGTGTAGTTTTTTTGTGAAGTCGGTTATTTTATTTTTGTAAAAAGTTTTTTATTCTCAAGGCTATGGCAAGGCCGTTATGTAGGTACTGACATTGCTAACTTCTTGAAGCTGTCACCTCAGTTCAAGCGAGTTCAGTTACCGATTGTTTAAAGCCCTTGTTTCAGGAAAGCGTGTGTCATAACGCTCTTATGCGCCACCGGTGAGATCCGGTCGCCGAATATAGGTACCCACAACTCTGTTTGAACATCTGGAAGTATACTTGACGAATAGACTAACGGCTGTAATTTTGCTGTCGAACAACTTTATTTTAATGATGGCCTGCTTCAAGCAAAGCAATAACTTGAACGTCTTCTGCGCACGTGATATCAATATTTTTCCAGTAAATTCATATATGCTTCCAGTAGAGATGTTATCACGTTGACAGCAACTGATAAGAAATGCAAGACAACGACCTTTTATACCTGCTGGTGAGGGAGCATTTAGTGACCACACAAACGGGTTAATGTGGGTTGGTTTTTGTAACGTATTTATGTGAAATAAAATCCTTTGATTTAAAAAAAACAATAACTAACCAACTACAAGGGTTGTGCGTTTTTATTGCTCTCAAGTGTAGCTTGATAAACTAAATATAATAATAATAATCATTTAATTTATAAAATAGGTCACATTTACAATTAAAAAAAATATCTTAAATATTAAAAGAATATAATCGCTTATTAGCCTGAACTAAGGTAAACCTGTGCTTCAGGCTAGGAAGTGCTTAAATTAAAAACAATAATAATAAATTAACATTCTGTATGACTATAATCCAGTTTCTTCTAAGCACAACATGTGTTGAGACAGAAGATCTACTGGCCGTATGTAAAAAAAACACGCCTTAACTATTTATTTTAGTTCTAACAATGTAACTGGCAAGTAGATTTTCTGTCAAACATATGTAGTCCTTAGCACAACATATCTTTTTACAACTGTAGTAATTTAATTTGTATATGCTTAATTTTCTATTTAATCTATTGTATACAAAAGGTCCCAAAAAGTAAAAAAACTGTTTAAAAAGATATATTTTGAGGGTGCATTAGAATGGCTTACAATATCATTCCGTCTCCTGTTAGTATTTTCGGCGTTATAGAAAAACGAGGTGTGCTGTTTTAACACCAAGTGCATTATGAAAAGCTGGCGAACAGTCAACATGCTACGGGATCTGTCTAGCAGGTCTATTCAATAGAGAAAGGGAGGAAATTGGCTACATTTAAAATTGTTCTCTGAGCTCTTTTAAGGGGCAGTGGGTGAGTTTTAAGCGCTCCACCCTAGGTGTGATGTAGTATTGGAAACGGGCTGTCTCTATATCAGTTAAATTTCAAGTTCACTGAAGCGGTACTATCAATCTGTTACAACAATGAGTGTTCCTCGTTTTTAATCGACTTTAAAAAGGAGGAGGTTATTTCCTTTTTATTTGATGTAGAGTCGCTTTTTTATTTTTGGCCACTACCCGTAAAGACTATGTGATATTCTTGAGTAAGTAGGTACCCACTTACTCCAAGAATACCAAAAATGTCAAGAGAGGTAACAGACAGATACCTGTTACCTCTGCTATCTTCTGGAAATGGGTAGAAGAATCGGACATACAAAAAAGGAATCATAATTGAAACAGCTTTCTATGGATGAAAAAAAAAATCGCAATCGGACCAGGACTTTCAGGAATTACCTCCTACAAACAAACTTATGTAGATAATCGTGTGTGTATTTGACCAGATGTCCGTCCGACACACCATTGCTATAGCTATTCGGTTCGAACTACCAATGTTCCATTTAACTTTTATTCTTGTTTTCAAAATTCGCTAATCTCGCTACCCTGGTGGTAGCGACCACTTCAGGTATTAACTTTAAGCACTCTGATTTGGTTGATACGTTTTTATTTATTAGTTCTTTCCGGTAGACAATAGTTAAACACGACTTGTTTTGTTTAGTTTATTTAATTGTTTTTTATTGTTTTACTATAGGAGGTAAATAATATTATTCGTTAAACATAATTATGAGGTTGTCGTCTACTTAACGGTCTTATTAAACTAAAGCCTCCAGGCAGAACTTAGAAAATCTCAAAACTAGACTACGCGCTTGACACGCCTATTTAGACTTTCATTTGAGGCTGGAAATTCAAGTCACAACTTTGGGCCATACTTCAAGGCAACCGCTCAGTAATTCATGCTGAAATAGCAGCTCAAACTCTATTAAGCGCAGTTCGATCATGTATTGTTCCTACTGCTCTCATCTTTAGAATGGATTTGCCAGATACCAGCTTGATGCATTTGAGTTAAATTGAGAAATGAGCCAAGAGGATTATTGGTAGTGATGATGCAGTTTTCGAGTCGAAGCTTCAAAGTCTTGAGCATCGACACTGAGTAGCTAGCCAGTCGGTTTTCTACCGGTTGCATTTCGGGGAGTGTGCATCGGAATTGCATAGCCTAATTCGGCCATACCCGTGTCATAATCGGTCCACCATTCGTACGCCAATACGCCACCCGTTGTAGTGGACATCCACCCGTTAACATCACAAACGTTTTAGGAACACATTAATAAATTGTGCGTACAGCTATGGATTGCTGTACAGCTTTGGCCCGCGTCACTACATTATACAGCAAGGTCAAACGTGTACTTATTAACGATATGATATCTACACTAAATATAAATAAAGAGGTAAAGTTTGCTTTTTTGTTTGATGGTAATCTCTGAAAGTACTAATCCGATTGCGAAAACTTATTCACCGATAGAAAGCTACTTTATTCCTGTATTTATGTAGGTATGCGGGCGAAGCTGCGGGCAAAAGCTAGTTTGAAATAAATAAGAATAATTTCATCACCAGTATTCGCCAATGACGTTTTCTGGCTGTTAGGCTATTCAAAAGCTGGTTAATGTGCAGAGACATGTACAACCCCTTATAGCAAAATGTATAAACTCTTATCTCTACTCGATCAAATAATTTATTTGCTTATCATGATTCTTGTTATAGGTATATAGTGTTTTATCAAATAAAACTAACCGAAATATAAAGGTTAGCAGCGCTCCGGCTGTGGCAGGCGGGTGTCAGGGAAACCGCGACGTAAACACTGACGAGGAGCAGTGCGGTGCGGGCACCGGCGCACCGCGGCTACACCACCATATACACACTAGGTACCTACGTTACATACTTCATACACAATATAGCTTTCAGGACGTAAACACTAAACGGCTGGAGCGGAAAATCGATACTAACTTTATTGTAGTCGACGATGTGGCGGCGAGCGGCAACTAGATGGGGAATGCCTGCTTGGCCCTGAGCGGCGCACTGCTGGACGGTTAGTAACTGAAGTCCACTGGGTCCGCGCCTGCCGCGCGGGTGGAACTTAGCACGTTAAGGCTTTGTTGACTTTCAAAGTTTTGTCAGTCAAGTTTCGAGTTGAGCCGTGTTCGTCTCCCAAGAGGGATTTTGCAGAAACACGAGTCAGTCTCTTTTCATAAGTCAGTAGCGGGTAGCAGTGCGCGCGAGACGCTCGTCGCAGTTCAGCCCATGGGGCTCTAACTGGTGTGCGTGAGTCGTGCGGCCCGCGGCGGTGGCCGAGTGGCACTGCCGGGCGCCGCGGCCGCGCGCCGCGCTCGCCTCCGCCCCCGTCGGCCGCCTTCGCCGAGGTCTCGCGGAAGTCTCAATGAATTACTCACTAACCTCCGCGCACCGGTTTGACCCGTGCCTGTGACTAGTGAACTACTTTGACATCTGTTCGAGACAATCACCATTTGTGTGTCTGAAGTATGAATTTTTGACTCAAAATTTAATTTTCGACGTAGACGTACTTACTTAAATTAGTAGTTTGTGTGACTAGGGGATAAAGCAGTGCCTTTTAGTCGAGGGCGGCATGTTGAATTCCGAATGAGACGAAGGTTGCTGATTTTAATCCTGAATGATAGATAGCGAGGGATTTATATTATTAACTTCCTCGCAATGAGGGAGTTAATAAAGAAACCTGAGTAAAGTGAGGAATTCAAGCCGTCCAAGACAAAGACAGCTTTATCCCCGTGTTGCATACTCTGGACAGGCCTGTTGGTCTAGTGGTTAGTGACCCTGACTGCTATGCCGGAGGTCGTGGGTTCGATTCCCACCCGGGACAAATGTTTGTGTGATGAGCACGATCATTTGTTCTGTGTCTGGGTGTAATTTATCTATAATATGTATGTATTTAGAAATATATAAGTATGTTTATCAGTTGTCTAGTACCCATAACACAAGCTCTGCTTAGCTTCGGACTAGACGGCGCTGTGTGATAGTTGTGGAATATTATTATTATTACTCTACTTTTTACACCATCTGTGAGATAATTAAAAGACAATTTGGTCGACCAAATCATTTATTAGAGAAATATAAGTACTCCAACTCCAAGATTCTATAGTTTAAATTTTATATAATGCTCTCGCAGGTGGTGTAAAAATTATTTGTTTCATTACTCATACTCTGAAAGTAGGTCTGAAGTTGCCTGAGGAGAGGGCTGAAAGTGATAATTTTCATCCCTAGGGAGTTTTACTGTACAACTGACAGCTGTCAAATTATTAAAAAAAACTAGTTCTGTCTTCACATTTCTATTGAACCATGTTCCAATTTTCCATACAGCCAGTCAATCACAGCGCGATATAAAATTGAAATAAAAATAAGTATGTAATACTAAATTAAATACATATTTTAAATTATTTATTTGTTCAACTATTTCTTTAAAATACTTTATATAAAAGATTGCAATTAATTTTAAATTTCTCATTAATGAGGCTGAATAGATGACCAGCCACAGAAAAAAAAAAATGGCGGGAAAGTGGCAATCAGTCGTTGGTTTTTTCGAGTTTTGTTTACATTTCCGTACAAAAGAGATTTGTAATAACACGTTATGTTAATCAGATTAAAATAGTGATTTAACGCCTAATTTCATAAGAGAAGAGGCTAAAGCAGTAGTGGAAATTTTTTTACCGCCTAAATCAGAAAAAATAAACCTACCTAAAATCGTAAGTACGACGACTCAGGTTTTATTTTATTTTTACTTTCCTTGTATTCGTAATGAAAAGCACAGTGCTTACCTCGGGGTGAAAGTAACTAATTTAGTCCATCGAATTAACGACCTCGCTACGCTCGGCCGCCAACTTCTTCTCGGGACGAAATGAGTTACTTTCACCACTAGTGTAACAATGTACTATTACACCACCTGCTCGATAATGTCGTTTTATACGTCATACAAACCTCACTTAAAGCAAGTTCTATTCCTAGGGAGATAGTGAGATTTGAATTTGGAACATCAAAAATCGTCAACATTGTGAATTAAAATGTACGTGCATCGAACAAGTTGACTCGTAATTCAAACTGGCCACTAGGGAATACAAACCGGTTAACCAGAAAACCGAAAAACCGGTTTTTCGGCATTGTTTTAATGATTAAAATAACCGGGTTTTTTGTTCAAGTAACCGGGTTTTCTAGGTTTTTTATTACTTTCAAATGACACTATTTTTAAGCAAACTTAGTTTTAAAACGCTGTTGTATATTTATGTACCATAGTGATATCCACACCAATTCTTCTGTTTCCGATCATTAAAATCCAGGCCGGCCGCGTGTTGTGAGATCAAGCAGTGAATGCTGTCAGGGTCAGAATTAAAATCTCGTAAGGACACCAAAATTATTATTCGCAGATGGAATACCCACCGTTGTTACTCATTGTGCGAGAATTATGGGTATTCTAATAAAAATCAGTGACTGGATGCTCAATGCAAATTAGTTTTAATTATTTTCGGTGTGAACAATATATTTTACAAAAAACAAGTGAAGACAAGTGACAAATAGAAGTGTCATATTTTTTCTTTAATTTAAGAAGCTTGCAAGAAGGTTTTATCTCCAACATTTCCCCGGGCGTTGAAATCAATGGTTTCAACCAGATTCTGAAGACACAGGCAAGGGGCAGATTCGGTTGAATGCCCGTCGGATGACTCCAGTAGACGTCCGAATGTCATCTACACGGGCGATACCATCCGTTCCTGGGTGAACAGCCACGATCCGTCCAAGTCCCCACTTCAACGGAGGAAGATCGTCTTCCTTGATCACCACCAAGGAGTTCAGCATCAAGCCATCCTTGCAGGAACGCCATTTGGAGCGTTTTTGCAATTCTGCAACATACTCCTTGCTCCATCTGCTCCAGAAATGCTGGCGAAGCTGCTCGATCCTCTGGTAACGAGACAGATAATTGGCAGAGCTATCCTGGTAATCAGGTTGCGGCAAAGAAGTAAGTGGCCGCCCCACAAGAAAATGTCCTGGCGTGAGCGGAGTATAATCTGCAGGATCTGAAGACAACGGCGTCAATGGACGAGAGTTCAAGATGGCATCAATCTTGGTTAGTGTGGTGTACAGCTCATCAAAAGTCAAGTTACAATTTCCCAACACTCTCTGAAGGTGATACTTTGCTGACTTGACACCCGCCTCCCAGAGTCAACCGAAATGTGGGGTGTAGGCGGGAATAAAATGGAACCTTATTCCGTCGTTTGCTGCACTTTCACCCAAGGACAAACTATTTAATTTTAAAAATTTGGAAAGGTCGTTGTATGCACCGACAAATGAGGTACCGTTATCGGAAAAAATATCAGCAGGTTTAGCTCTCCGAGAAATAAACCGATACAAAACCAGTAAATAACTATTGCTAGTTAAATCACCAACGAGCTCCAAATGAATGGCCTTGGTTGTGAAACAAATAAAAATAGCGACATAGACCTTTACTAACCTAAATCCACGGCCCTGGCGACTAGCACACATAATAGGGCCAGCGTAATCAACTCAAATCAAAGCATTTATTTCAAATAGACCATTTACAGGCACTTTTGAATAGTCAAATGTCGGTCAGTCCAAGAAAAGTGAAGCTAAAAGCAACGCCTGTGCTTTCAAAAGGATAACCTGGACGAAGGCGTTCTCGTGGTAAGTTACCCATTAAGAGAGTTACAACCTTACCCTTCTCGGACTGTAAAATAGGGTGTTTCTTACTATAAGCAAAATTTGAGTTATCGAGACGTCCTCCTACTCGCATCACATTATTATCGTCTAAATAAACATTAAACTTTAGAAGGGCGCTCTTTTTAGGTAAACTCTTTTTATTCAAAAATAATTGGTATTCAGAAAATGACTGAATCTGACTCTTAATAATGACAAGAGTTAGTGCATCTTGTACCGGGTAGTTGTTTTAGGGTAATGCTTTCTACATGACTTAATAAATCATAATACGTAAGCAACAGATCGTACGAGCCGTGTGTAATTGGAATAATGACTAAAATCAATTAAAACTTCAGGTTTCGAATCGTTTACAACATGTGATATGATTTTAGGTCGAGTCTCCGGTAACGATTGCAGTCCTGGGCTCGTAATTTGAGAAGGCCATTCAGACGAATCTAGTTTTAAAAAATCTGGTCCTTTCCACCACAGATCTGACTTCTGCAGATCACTAATATCCATGCCACGAGATATTAGATTTGCTGGATTTTGATCTGTTGGGACGTGCCTCCAAGTACAGTTACCTGACTTATCCAAAACCTCAGCAACGCGGTTGCGCACAAAGGGCTGAAGTCTGGTAGGCATCATCTGTAACCATCCCAAGACAATGGTTGAATCAGTCCAACAATAGACCCGACTGATCTTCACTCGAAGTGAGCTCATCACCTTCTCGTGAAGACGAGAACCGACTACCGCACCACATAACTCCAGTCGCGGAATTGTCGCGGGCTTGATGGGAGCAACTCGACTCTTTGCCATTAACAAGCGAGCCATGTACTCACCCTTAGCATTAACACTGCGAATGTAGACGCAAGCACCGTACGCGGACTCAGACGAGTCTGTGAAAATATGGAGTTCTAACACCATAAATGAATTGCAGACTACAAGTCGCAGAATGCGAACATGATTTAAAAGAGGTAAAGATTTAATAATAATCTCCCATTGTTTACAAATCTCATTAGGTAATGGTTGATCCCATGATAATTTATCTAACCACATTTTCTGTAGTAAAATCTACATAGTAATAACAATAGGACCTAACAGACCTAAGGGATCAAAGATTCGCGCAATAACGGATAACAAGTCACGCTTTATATACCTAGTCGAAGATTTAGTCAGACCTATAGGAAACCCTATCTCATCAGTGCCGATATGCCAACAGAGACCAAGCAACTTTTCTGGCTCATTTTGTCCAATGTTCAAATCGTATGACGCAGGGACAGCATTCGACAATAATTGAGAATCATTTGACTTCCACTTTCTCAATGGCATACATGCCGACGCAAGCGCTTTGGTGACTTCAGTGCGAATGAACTTTACTTCATCTAAGTCATCCCCTCCGGTCAGCAAGTCGTCGACATAGAAGTCATGTTGGATGATTTCCGATATCTTAGGGTTCCTACAGTCGAGTCCTACTTGTTTAAGGCATCGTGTCGCAAGGAATGGCGCACTGGCCGTACCGTACGTGACGGTGTTTAATTGATAAACATCAATAGGATCACTAACATTAGCACGCCAAACAATCTATTGTAAATATCTGTCCGACGGGTGGACGACTATTTGTCTATACATCTTATCCACATCCGCAGATAAAACATAGTTGTGGACTCTAAAGCGAAGAATTATAGACAATAGACCGTCCTGTACGGCTGGCCCAACCATCTGTAGGTCATTAGAGGACACTCCCGTCGAAGTAGGAGAACTAGCGTTGAAAACAACACGAAGTTTGGTCGTGGTACTCGATTCGCGTAAAACTCAAACATAAATTAGGTTTATTCATTTTTGTCATATGACCAAGTAACTCGTATTCTGACAAAAAGCCATGATACATTCTACTAAAGCTCGTCTTAACCTTAATTTACGCTCTAAAGAATGTAAACAATGTGTAGCTTTATTAAAAGAATTTCCTAAAATTGAAGGATCTTTCTTAAGGGGGATGCGAACACAAAAACGACCATCAGACAATCGCGTCGTATTTGTAACGAAATTGTCTTCACACAATTTCTCTTCAGGCATATAAGAATTGGAAGACTTCGC
The DNA here is from genome assembly GCA_929112965.1 of Mythimna albipuncta. NCBI lineage: Eukaryota > Metazoa > Arthropoda > Insecta > Lepidoptera > Noctuidae > Mythimna > Mythimna albipuncta. Next base: position 20,382,936 of record OV815979.1, on the reverse strand, counting down.
ATTCACCTCCTCTAATTGCCAAAACTTTGTCAATTCTGACTTAAGGTTTTCCCAGTCACCATCGCTGTGGGCAACCATTTTAGACATATAACATTTTACGTCATTCGTCAGCAGTGAGATAGTATTCTGAGTAATTGGACCGGAAACTATCCATCCTAGGTGGGTTTCACATAATATTGGTTTCCTGGTACCTAACTTTAGTCTTTGAGATCCTAACAAATCCCAAAAAAGATCAGCGCCGATTAAAATATCAACATCGGCAGGGTTATAAAAAGTAGGATCAGCTAAAGTAATATTCAAGGGTAAGTCGAAATCAGAAATATTTATCTGACGACACGGAACGCTACTCGTAATGGACGGAAGAACAAAACAATTTAGTTCGAATACAAAGCTATCATCTAATGGCGTACCCTTAACCCGACATATTTTTCCTACGTGCGAATTACGTTATTAATTCCAAGGATTGATCTATCTACCTGGCTTGTTATTAAGTTAAGTTTATTGCACAACCTATCTGTTATGAGTGAAGACGTGCTACCACTATCGAGCACCGCGCGAGCGAGATGCACACACCCATTGTGGTCTCTTAATTTGATCAAAGCGGTCGATAACAACACATCTCGTTGCGTATGACACGGAGATGCAATGTTTGGGGATAAAGCTACGTTATTCGCTTCAGTCGTAGCAGACAAGTTATTCATCGAATTACCACTAGGTGTATTCGATACAGTGCCATTAGAATGTACGTGAACTAATGTGTTGTGCCTACGTTTGCATAGTTTGCAGCCTGGTTCTTTACATTTGTTAGCATAGTGTCCGGCTCGAAGGACCATGTGCGAGAAATATGGGTATTCTAATAAAAATCAGTGACTGGATGCCAATGCAAATTAGTTTTAATTATTTTCGGTGTGAACAATATATTTTACAAAAAACAAGTGAAGACAAGTGACAAATAGAAGTGTCATATTTTTTCTTTAATTTAAGAAGCTTGCAAGAAGGTTTTATCTCCAACACTCATCATAAGATCATCATCACCAAAGTTCATTATCGTGAAAATGAGCTACTCTAATTTCAGCTAAAGAGTATTAAGATACTATCCTAAACGCCATAGCAAAGCTTCTTAAAGCCTCTCTTTTTTTGATAAAATACTAGGGGTTTTCCGGCAAGAGTCAGCTACCGGTCACGAGGCACGCACTACCCAGGCTTAATGCCTTGCAGCGAGTGTTTCAGACTTCATTAAGGCTAATGATTGACCTTTGGCTAGCCCAGACCTGAACCCGTGAGAGTCGTACCGGGCGGCGGTCGCTCTAGCGACACGCGGTGTTGAGATAGTCGTTGGTAGGATCCAGGAGTTGGGATTCGAGGTGGTGCTACACAAATCCGAGGCTATGTGCTTTCACGGCCCTCGGAACGCGCCACCATCAGGTTCCCAACTAATGGTAGGAAGAATTGACATCGGCGTAGGGTCGACGATGAAGTACCTGGGCCTCGTCCTCGACAGCCGGTGGAATTTCGGGGAGCATTTCCGATGTCTGGCTCCCAAACTCAACCGGACGTGGCTGCACTCAAGCGGCTCTTGCCCAACCTTGAGGGTCCAGATGCCTTCTGATAGCGGACAGAGCTCCGGCAGGATCTCACGGTGAAATGGCGTCAGCGACTATTCCAACCTCTTTGAGGCGTAGCTGGAAAGACCTCACGGCGTCCTTACCTTCCGCATGACACAGGTCCTCACCGGACATGGCTCGTTCGGGAGGTACTATAACAGTCAGAAGTCGACTGTCAATCTCGCAACACAATGGCAAAGCAATATTAGTTGTACTTATGACCTTCTTCTATAAGAACGTTTGACAACACTTACACATTAGCAACTTGTTGCCCGCTTATGATTGTTATTACAAATTTCAATGAGTTGCATAAGCGATACGGTGGCCAAATTGGTTAACACTGCGCCTCGCATGGCGAGTGTTCGAGGTTCGAGTCTCACATCAAACATGAAAAACATTTTTTTAAGTATTACATGTGAAATATAAATACCGAGTTGTTAAATATTCCACAACTAAACGAGAGGATTCTTTCGTTTTACAATAATTTTCAATCTTAGCGTCGTTATCAAAATATGAGGGTAGATTTGAAACAAAGTGAACTTATCACTTTGTTTCAAATCTACCTGCATATTTTAACTACTTTACTAGTTCACATCAATTATTCCACTATTCGCTGTGTTGGTTGGTGAACATAGTTACGAGCGTTTGTGTTATCTTGCTGTTGCTATTTTAGTATTCTTCTGAATTTAATATGCAGGCTAATATTAGTATCGAAGACAAGGCAAATATTGTGGCCCTATATTCGAATGGCCTTAATATATCTCAAATATCGAATGAAACCGGTTTATGCGTAAGTTTATTTTTTTAAATTTTATGTGATGATACCTACAAAATATAATGGTAGACCTAACTCGCTTGTTGCAATTGTGTAATATAGACTTTTTTTTAGAGAGAGACTGTTAGGCGCTGGGTGAAGAGATTTGAGGAAGAAGGTAGCCTGAAGAGTCGTGAGAGGAGCGGAAGACCACCTCTTATTAGCCAGCCTCAGCGACGTTATATGGTAGCTGAATATGAGACGAATGGTTTCATCCCAACAACTCGTTTTGCCGATGAGTTCGGCACATCAGTACGCACCGTTCGCCGCATACTCCATGCCGAAGGTATTCATCACCGAACGCCAGCTAAAAAACCGTTTTTAACGCAACGGCTTAAAGAGGCGAGGTTAAATTTCGCACGGGAATATTTGGACTTTGATTGGGAGACGACAATATTCACCGACAAAAAATCTTTTAAATCGTCCCAAAAAGGAAGGCTGCATTTGTGGCGTAGAAATAACACGCGTTGGTCTGAAAGCAATATAAGACCAAATACGGAATCAGGCAGAATCAGTGTGAATATGTGGGGGTGGATAAGTGCTCAAGGGCCCGGTGAATTAAGTTTTATATCGACGCGAGCCAACAGTGCCAACTATGTGGAAGTGCTGAATGATGTAATGTTGCCTACGGTGCGTAATATCTACCCCGCAGAAGACTTAGAAGAGATAAGTTTTGTGCAAGACAATTGCCCTATTCACCGTGCCAGCATTGTTCGCGAATGGTTTAGCAATCATCCGGAAATTAAAGTTATTCCTTGGCCAGCTCGGTCCCCTGACTTAAACCCTATTGAAAATGTATGGGGTTTAATGGTGCAAAGATGGGAAGCTCGGGACGAGAGATGCCCTGAGCTACTCAAATCCCATTGCATGCAGTTATGGGATAGTTTGCGTGGCACAAATGTCTGTGCAAATATTGTGGCGTCTATGTGTCGACGTCTCATTAGCTGTATCGAGGCTAACGGAGGTCATACGAAATATTAAAAATCCTAAACAGGTAGGGTAATTTTATGTCAGGGGACATAGTGACCGTAACTTAAACAAATTAGTATTTATATTATTGTAAAATTGAGGTTAAGTTTTAATCCTCTTTTCATTGAGAAAATGAATAATTAAATTTAACCTCATAAATGATGTCAGAATTTTCATAATATATGTAACCTTAAATATGTTTTTAACATTCTATACTACAATAATACCATAAGAAAGTGTAAAGGACTTCTTTTATAAAAAAAAAAAATATTACTTATTTGTTTCATTTATTATCATTATTATAATAATAGATTACCTTTAAAATATATTTATTATAATATCTATTTGTTTAAAGTAATTTACAAAAATAAATTATTAAACATTCATTAAATAAAACATAAAAAACCGGTCCATCTTGGATTCGAACTCACATCTATCCCGGTCACACTAGCCTCGTTACCGATCTAGCTAATGTTAACTTACACATGCTTATCAAAATTTTGCATTACTATGACAAAAATAATCAGACGGTGATTAAAAAAAAGTTACTGATATTGTCATCCTTGTCTAACATTGACCACATCTATATTATTACTCGTAGCGATGCTACACGACACGTTAATTTGTTAGCGTTGGAACATCACTCACACGGATATATGCGTATGTGTGTATAGAGCCCGTATAGCGCAAACGATAATGTGCATTGCGGTGGAAGTGGAATTTTGACCTTTGACTGTACCTGTTTCGGATTAAAGCGGAAGTGACGCCCAGGTGTCGCCATTGTGCGGAATGCCCGGAGGAAACGGTGGAGCACACAGTCGAGGTGTGCCCTGCTTGGGCGGAGCATCGCCGTGCCCTCGTGGGGGCGATCGGCGGCGGAGACCTCTCGCGCCGGGCCTTGGTTGAGGCCATGGTCCGGAGCGAGGAGGAGTGGCAGGCGGTCGCCGACTTCTGCGAAGCAGTAATGCTTGCAAAGGAGGAGGCCGAACGCATCAGGCAACGGCGTTATCGCCGCCGCCGTCGCCGGGATTCTGATCCCGATTTCCGGCCAACGTAGACGCGGGCTTGCGGACAGTGAGCAATGGGTAGCTCGCTGTCCGGCCGTCCGGTAACCGTCCGGACCAAGCCCAAGTCGTCGACGGCGCGCACTGTTCCCGCGCGCCTCAAGGAGTTGTCAGCAACAGCAGGGACCCAGCCGGGTCGAAGCCTACTGGGGCCAGGGTTATCCGAAAGGGCGCTCGAGCCCCGGTATGAAGGCTAGAAGGAACGGGGTGGGTCTTTTAGTCAGTAAGAGTCTGACACTATCTCCCGCTCCGCCCAAGGGCGGGGGATGTCAATGCATGATTTTTCCCACCATAAAAAAGGTGGAGGCCGATCGTACCAGGCAACGGCGCTCTCGCCGCCGCCGCCGGGATTCCGATCCTGATTTCCGGCCACCGTAGGCGCGGGCTTGCGGTCAGTGAGCAATGGGCCAGGGTTATCCGAAAGGGAACTCGAGCCCCGGTATGAAGGCTAGAAGGAACGGGGTGGGTCTTTTAGTCAATAAGAGTCTGACACTATCTCCCGCTCCGCCCAAGAGCGGGGTTTGTCATTAAATGAGTTTTCCCAGCATAAAAAAAGACCTCAACCCGTGAACTACAAATTGAGATATATATTAGAGAGCATGGGCTGCATGCAACAATAATTCAAAATCCTTAAAAATTGTTTACGATCAGCAGTGGACAACTTTCCAATGATCACCAAGCGTAAACAAATGACGGGTGGCCTAAACGCTTAAAAACCTGTGATAAGGTTAATCTACACTAATACTAATACTCGTATAATAAAGAGGTAAAGTTTATTTTTTGTTTGTAGGAGGTAACCTCTGGAAGTACTGGTCCGATAGAAGATAGAAACCTGCTTTGTTCCTGAGTAACATAGGCTATATTTATGTACGAGGGTGAAGCCACGAGCAAAAGCTAGTGGTATTTTAAGTAGAAGAATATAATATTAATTTCTAACTTAGTTTCTCTATGTATGACATCATTCTGAGACATTCATTTTTATGAAGTTGAGATTTTTTTATTTTTATTGTCTATGCGATAAAAGAACCGTCGTGGCGTAAAGTGAAAACATTAAACATTTTAACATTAACGATTTTAAGTAGCAACCTAACCCAGCCATCCGTCAAATGCCAAGCGTCATATTATATTGACACCGGTTTGTTTATTAAAGTCCATTTCACGAAAGAAGTCCCGCGGACAATTGTGGAACTAAATTTGACAGATGGGGAGATCGGCCATGTTGTCGTTTGTGGATGTTGATGGGGCTGCCATATACAGATTTTTTCCCGATTGATTTACAGATTGGAATTAAGTTTTTTGTTTTTTTAATGCACGATTTTTATTAAGGAAAATTTGAAAAGTTATATTCAACAATAATGTAATTAAATACGAAAATGATCTTTGTTTGAATTTTATTTTATTTTTTTTATTGTTCGTTTTATTGCAGGTGTTTCAGAGAAAACTGTAACAAGAGTTACAAAAGAAGGCGCAACAGCGGCGAGTACTTCTAAAGTTATCGTCACCCCAGAGAAGAGTCACCCGCATCCTAAAAAGTTCGACTTGGATGGATTTGATTTGTGCGCTATACGGCAAAAAAATCACAGTTTTTATGTTGTGAAGAAGGAATTACCTACATTGATTAAATTACGTGCAGCTTTGAGAGAAGACCTAAATTATCAAGGAAGCATCACAACATGGCACCGTATATTGTATAGCATCGGTTTCAAGTATAAGCGATGCCAATCGAAACATAAATTACTAATGGAACGTTATGATATTACTGCATGGCGTTCAAGATATTTGGAGAGAATCCGAAGAAATCGCAATGTGGAGAAAAAACCTGTAGTATATTTAGACGAGACCTATATACACAACACTTATCATGCCAAAAGTTGCTGGCAAAGTGAGGAGGAGGCTGGGATGTTCGTGTCAGAGTCATCAGGGAGTCGTTGGATAATTGCTCATGCGGGAACTGAAAATGGTTTTGTTAATGGTGCATTGTTAATGTTCAAATCCCAATATATACGATTACGATTTTCCCATATTTAACCGTGGCAACATTATGTCGCGCGAATACAGCGCTGCGTCTGCGGGACTTCTTTCGTGAAATGGACTCTATGTTATTTTATTGTGATTTTTAATTGAAATCTTCAGAAATGTGATAAAAAAATTCACTGAGCTGCAAAGGAAATAATATTTAATATATTACAGTTTTTCCAAAGATAACAAATGGCAAATCACACCATTATTGATCAAAACAAAGTCACGAACTTGGAAAACATTGGTATGCTGTTTTTTTGGTACGTAACACTTTTATTTTAATGTTTTTAGACTTCCTAGGTAAACTCCTGTCCTTGTTATCTCCAAATATATATAAATTAAACGGAAATTCATTTAAACATGACGATATTTATTTATTTTGTGTTGGTCAATCAAAGTCAAAGTCAAAAGTTTTTTATTACACATAGGTCTACATGGGTACTTATAAAACGTCAGAAGCTATTGCACGGTTATGTGCACTACTGTTAGTGCAATATTTTCTATGGCTAGTACAAAGAGTATTGATACTTTAAATTTATAATGCGTTTCGACTAACTTAGAATAATTCTTTTCAGGCTTGAGTACGGATACAGTAACTAAAATAAAAAAGGGCAAGTGCGAGTCGGACTCGCGCACTGAGGATTCTGTACAAATTTACCTATGAAATCAATTCCCGAATTGAGTTACGAAGATTTTTCCGAATTACAAACAATTTTTTTTTGTGGCGTATCTACAAATTTACAATTTTCAGATTTTTCCCTGTACTTGTTCTATAAGACCTTGATTTATGCCAAATTTCAGGATTTAAGGTCAACGGGATTCACCCTATGAACTTTGATTCCCTTGATTATAGAAATATACGTTTTTTGCGACATAAACTGCCGTATCTTTTTTTTAGTGACCTCAGAAGTCTGATTTTTTCACAACTTCAAAAGACCGCAGACTTGAGCGTATGGTTTTAATTTTAACTCAATGCCTCCAAGCGTTAAAGGGTCATAACAGATAAACAGACGGACAACCAAGTGGTCCCAAAGATCTTATATACGAGATGGTCCCTTACAGGCTAAATAGATTTTTTACGAAGCAACATTACAAATTCTGAAGTATACAACCAGAAAGTGGTAGTATGTTTCATTACCTTTATATTTAACTAGGGTAAAAATAAACTTGCTGTTAGCTACAATATTTCAGTCAGTGATAATAGACCGATCCCAGTCAAAGTGATAGAACCATTTTCGTTATAACTGGGTAAGTGGTCGCTGGTGAAACCTACCTCGATATGCAGTACAACAGTTTCTTCACGCTATTTTCCTTTACCGGTTCGTGTTTGCATTTAATTAATTAAACCCCAAGCGAACGCCGGCCGTTCGCGTGCCTATTGTGTCTGTAATTTCCACGATTGAAAGGTTAAATGTTCATCATCATTACAATCGAAAGACATCCACTGTTCGACAGAGGCCTCCCCCAGGTGTCGCCACAATTAACGGTTTGTTATTCATTACGCAAAAACTTATAAACGGATGTATTTAATGACAAACGTTGCAATAATATAGCTTATAACTTAATTTTTTGCTAAATTTCATCACGGGAGCAAGTTAAATAAATAGGCTACTAATATTATAAATGCTTGTTTGTGAAGATGGATGAAGGTAGTCATAATATGTAAGGATGTGTCACGCGAAAACTACTAGACAGATGAACTTAATTATAAACATTGCAATAATATAGCACATAAGCTATAACTTTGCAGTTTCATTAGGTGAGCAAATACAGCCAATAGGATAATTTTTATTATAGGGTGAAGCCGCTGGAAGAAGCTACTCTAACATAGTTTCAAAATATCAAGATTTAAGAGTCGCACTATAATGACGTCACAATGTTGCATAAATAACAAAGACGATATTTATCTACAGCAGCGCCCTCAAATCCCACGATGGTTTACTTTCCTCACAGACTCTACAAGATAAGTTTAAAAATATCTATTTAGAATTTCAAAATCAAAAAAAAAAATTAACTTAAAAATAAATTTAAAAAAAACTAGTTTTAAAACCGGTTACTCGGTTAACCGGTTTTTTTAGGTAAACCGAAAAAGAAATCGGTTTGTAATTTTGGCGGTTTTTGCATTCTCTACTGGCCACTAACAAAAAGAAAAGAAAATAGAATAAAACGTGCTTACTGTCGGGAGCATTATAGAAAATTTTAACTATAGAGTCTTGGAGTATTGAATTTTGTTTGTTTGATGAACTTGTAAATACTTATATTTCTCTAATAAATGATTTGGTCGACCAAATTGTTTTACTGTCTTTTATTTATCTCACAGATGGTGTAAAAAGTAGAGTATGCAACACGGGGATAAAGCTATCTTTATCTTGGGCGGCTTGAATTCCTCACTTCACTTAGATTTCTTTATTAACTCCCTCGCAATAAAAAATAGCCTCACTATCGTTCGGGATTAAAATCAGCAACCTTTGTTTCGTTCGGAATTCGCGCCTTTTTTTTTTTAGAAGAAGAAGAAATTGAAATGTCTTGGTGCATTTTTTTTATTTTGGCGATATTGCTATACTCACTAGAATTGTACTACGATGTCATATGTGTGCCTAATAATAACCGCTATTTTCTAAGCACAAACATTTTTTATTCTAATGCGGAAATGTACGAGTATATCCTAAGTAATATTAAAACAATACATATAGCAAAGCATAATAAGTCACTTGTCGGAGATTTGTAATAGTGGCAACATCAAAGTTCAGTTTAGCCAAACATTATGAAGTCTAGTCGCAAAAAAAAGCTATGATTATTTCCGTGGCTGGCGTGAATACATGACATCACATTGACATGTCGACTTGTACGGTTTTAGGGTTCCGTAGTCAACTAGGAACCCTTATAGTTTCGCCATGTCTGTCTGTCCGTCTGTCTGTCCGTCCTCGCTTAATCTCTGTGACCGTTAGCACTAGAAAGCTGAAATTTGGTACCAATATGTACCTATATCAATCACACCGACAAAGTAGTAAAATAAAAATTGGAAAAAAATGTTTTATTAGGGTAGCTATGTAAAGTGGGAAGTTTTTTTTTTATTTCAACCCCAACGTGTGATATATCGTTGGATAGGTATTTAAAAATGAATAGGGGTTTACTAAAATCATTTTTTGATAATGTCAATAATTTCGGAAATAATCGCTCCAAAAGTAAAAAACAATGTGTCCCCCCCCCCTCTCTAACTTTTGAACCTTCATTTTTTTAACCTGATAAGTGGGTACACTTATTGTGACGGACGGGAAACTACGGAACCCTACACTGAGCGTGGCCCGACATGCTCTTGGCCGGTTTTTAGGGTTCCGTAGCCAAATGGCAAAAAACGGAACCCTTATAGATTCGTCATGTCTGTCTGTCTGTCCGTCCGTATGTCACAGCCACTTTTTTCCGAAACTATAAGAGCTATACTGTTGAAACTTTGTAAGTAGATGTATTCTGTGAACCGCATTAAGATTTTCACACAAAAATAGAAAAAAAGCAATAAATTTTGGGGGTCCCCATACATAGAACTGAAACCCAAAAATTTTTTTTTCATCAAACCCATGCGTGTGGGGTATTTATGGATAGGTCTTCAAAAATGATACTGAGGTTTCTAATTTCATTTTTTTCTAAACTGAATAGTTTGCGCGAGAGACACTTCCAAAGTGGTAAAATGTGTGTCCCCACACCCCCTCTAACTTCTAAGATAAGAGAATGATAAAACTAAAAAAAATATATGATGTACATTACTATAAAAACTACCAACGAAAATTGGTTTGAACGAAATCTAGTAAGTAGTTTTTTTTTAATGCGTCATAAATCGAAAAAAATACACTATTATTAAAACATCCATCAAAGTTACAACACATTACAAGAACTTTTATATTATGTTACTTGCTGCTACGGAACCCTTCATGGGCGAGTCCGACTCGCACTTGGCCGGTTTTTTTTATTATATGGTTTCCTTTTTGTTAATTAATAATCTTGGTCTGCAATAAAGTATATAAATAAATAAATAAACAGTATATTAAAAAAAAATAGATTTAAGCGCGTTTGCGATGTTCGATGACGATTTTGACTGGACTACATGTTACGGCGAGGGAATGAAATGTAATTTAAGTTTCTCTTTACATCAGCTATATATGAGTAAATAACGTCCGTCGTATAGACCCTACGCTTGTCCACCGACTGTGTTTACGTTAACCGGTTTTATCCAGTATTGTCGCGTACGCAACAAGCGGGCGGCGGTGGACACTCACACATTTCCCGCGCGCTTGTAGTAGAGCAACCGATTCGAGCGGTTGTTTGAAGCTTTGCCTCTGTACGGTTTATCTACTCATGTGTCCGAGAGTCCCGTAAAAATCAATCCTGTCATATCTGTCTCTAAAATAGAGACAGATATGACAAAAAAAATAAAAATTGCTTTTGCATTTCTAAGGACTGTACTTACCTATTAAAGCCAATAGAGATTATTTTGAATGAGCTTCATTTATAATGTTTAATATGTTTTACGCGATAGAATAAACAAAAGATTTTTCCTTGTAACAATATTTATAGCAAGACACCTACGACAATAAATATGGAGCGTTTTCTTATTTGCGCAGAGACTAGGGCCAGCTCGCCGTCCGATCTCCCAGGAAGCACCAAGCCTGGTCGCCGGCGGGGCCCTGGCGTTACACGCACGCTACAAAGTGCAGATGCCCAAAGTGAAGTTTGTCAGCAAAAGTGAAGTTGCCCAAACCGAATACCGAATACCGAATGATGCCTAGATTGGGCTGTGGGATTGTTTAAAAGAGTTACTGTGGCCCTGGAAATAGGGCAACGGAAGGAACACAGGGGTTTTAGTCAGTAAAAGTCTGACACGTCCCCTCACTCCACCTGGAGAAGTTATTTTTTTTTATTTTATTTTTTTTATTGAGATAAATTAGTGCTTGACTGCGATCCCACCTGATGTTAAGTATTTGGAGATATTTCACCTAAAAAAGGGAAAATCAGGGGATTGTTTTTTGGACCGGCTGCTATCGAACCTTTCAATAGATCATCAGCTTAAAGAAGCTAAGACTGAGTCATCAACTTATCACAGTTTGAGTAGTGTTGGGACAAGAAAAATGCTCTATCCGAAGTTTGAACTGCAAACTCATGACTTTCCAACTACCTTTATATTTATTTCAACATTCCCGAAAAGTAATTGCAGATAAAACTTGTGACTGTAATATTTACTGTTATCTTGTATATTAAGTAATTTATTGTTCATATTTTCTTGTAATAACTATGAGGGTGGGGGCGCGGCATCGACTTGTAATAGTGGGCGACATCAGGTGCACGCAGCACGCTTTGGGGCCTACGGGTGAGGCGCCGGCGGTGCTGGGCGCAGACAGCGGGACCATTGTGTAAATAGGTGACCCAAATACTGAACACAAACAAGTGAGGCGCGGGGGGCGGTGAGCGGGCAGCGGGGAGCCGCCCGACGAGTGTAACCCAAGAAGCGCGACCCGCGGACCGGTCCGCTTTGTTCACCCCGCCGCCCGCAGCCGCAGCTCTAGGTAATAGGGATGCACGTTCCGATCCGATACTTTACACAAAACGATACACAATGTCCAAGCAGGACTACTAGCTACCTAGCATAATTACAACATACAACTAATTAGTAACATATATCACTTTGTAACATATTACATCTAGTTGGTTACCATATAACTTTTGTTTTTATAGTCAATGGATCGCAATAAACACGAAGGCCCATCTGATATGTACTAGCTACCGTCTGCGGAAGTTGGGCACTCCTTTATGATGGCGGTCCCCTCTGTGAAGAGTGGGTGGATAGGCGCCACGACATTCTCAACTTCCGCATACCGCTGTTCTTCACCGAACATGGTATGTTTGGGAGGTTCCTGCATCGGATTCAGGCCAAAGAATGGAAGAAAGAAAGAAAATGAATTTATTTGTCACAACGCAAGGCATACAAACAATAGCAAGCAAACACGCCCAAGTGTCACCATTATGTGAACTGCCCGGTGGACACGATGGAGCATACGGTGGAGGTATGCCCACTTGGGCAGAGCACCGCCGTATCCTCGTGGAAGCAATTGGCAGCAGCGACCTCTCACTCCAAACCCTGGTTCCGGCTATCGTGCCAAGCGAGGAGAAATGGCAGTCAATTGCCTCCTACTTCGAAGGAGTACCTAGTGCTAGCGCATAGGAGGAGGCACGCGTGAGGGAGCGAACCTCCTCACGCCCCTGCCGCCGAAACCCCGACCCCGACTACCAGCCATGGTAGACGCGTGCCTATGGACGTCGAGCAATGGGTAGCTCGCCGTCCGGTCGTCCGCTAATCGACCGGACCGAGCCCAAGGCATCGACAGCGCGTGGTGCTCCACGCGCGCCTCATAGAGACGCCAGCAAACCGTAGCCGTAGCCCAGTAAAGGCCGATTCCCGCTAGGGCTGCCGGAATTTTCTGAAAAGGAAACCTGAAGTCTTAGAATGTAACGTAACGGTAACTGAAGGACACAGGTGTGGTTTTAGTAAATAAAAGTCTGACACATCCACTCGCTCCACCCAGAGCAGGAGAAGTCTTTGGATATCGTCGTTTTTTTAAGGTGGGAAATCAACTTAAAAAAACGCCTGTGGGAGTTTGCATACCAGATACCATACCAGAAACGTAGAATCATCAGCGAAAATCTATGATGATTTGAGATGTCTTCCCAGAGAGCTAAAGCTAAACGGGTCTTGAGCGCCCGCAATTACTGAAAATTTGTATCAGCATTCGTTAGTCATCCAGCGATGACCTTCGTCTAAAATGCAGCTCCGCAGCTTGATAGATGAAGTAGTACGGTGAGCGCCATAGATATAAGAAAGGTGAGCGCATAGATGTAAGAATATATTTCTATGGGTGAGCGCCTGGTACCTGGTGCCGAGGTAAGTACCTTCGCTCGTTTACCCGCACAAGGTTCAACAAATTAGCTGTCGTATTGACAGCATCACCATGTTGCAAGCTTGACTGCTGTAGGCTGTACAGGGAAGTGGTCCGCACAGCTCCGGTCAAATTCGGACAGGTTAACGTGTACATGTCACTGGCATCATAAACGATAAAATCGAAATAGAGTCAATCTCCAAAGAGAGAGCCGAAGTGAATCAGGATGAAGTGTTCATTGAGACGAGACAGACGTGAGTAGCTAGGCGTAACTAAAGCTATGAAACATTTAGCTGTGGCAACTTGTAGCTACATATCTACTCGTGCATGGTCACGACGGAACTATTTTCGAAAGACTATTTGCACTTCGCTCGTGAGTTTTGTTCGCCTAGTAAGGACTGAATCGACTTCTTGGTAACATCCACACAATATCCACTTGCATAATTATTATTAGAAAACACGCAAGTGAGCACGTAAGTCACATCAACAAGCATAAGACGACACGGAGTTGGTGGGTACTATTACAGCTAAGTGCCGTAGCTAGTGACAGGCCGGACTTTTGAAGTTTTTCTTGTCCGAGCTTTTATCGCTCATTGCTATGAGGCAAATGCGTCGGTTGAGTCGACTACTCCGGACACAGCCGCGCCACTCAGCGTCACACGGTTTACAGATTATTAAAACAACAACACAGGAGTCACAACGATTCACATTATATTGATAGTTTGTAACTTCAGTATATTCTAGTAGAAGATACGATTAAGAACGACCTTCACCGGTCTTTTTAATGGATGAAACGTATTTTATGACAAAGCTAGTATATTAAATAATATAACGCAGGTGGGTTGCCTAAGAAATTCCTGGCCAAACTATTACTAAAAATAAAAATTGTTTTTTTTTTTTTTGAAAAATACACAACCGTTATTCATGCCAGATTTTTTGCAGACAACCCTATAGCATCGTATTCGTAATGAAACAGCGTTATTTGATAAACAATTAGTTTATTAAGCAAGTGGGTACTTACTACTACTAGTATTGACATTTTTTTTTTGTTTTTTTAACCCTAAGTTATGCCTGGAAACAAATAGGCAACCCGATGTTTTTATGTTCTAATGGCTTCATACTTTCGGTTAGAAATCAGAAATATTTTATTTGTGATACATAGGTACAATAGTTGGTAAACTTGGTAATGTTTACATTAAAGTGCGCTATGATCAGCCTAATATAGGCATACAAAAATTATAAATTATAATATTGACATGCAAATAAAGAATTTACTCGTATTAAACAACAAATTAAATATACAAATGATTGCATTATTTGATTACTATAGGTAAAATAAAGTCAAGAAGTCAAAATAAATAGTTAAGTAAATGTCAAAATAATTTGTTAGGTAAATGTCAAAATATTTTTTAAGTAAGTAAATGTCAAGAAAATTTGTTAGGAAAATGTCAAAAATATTTTTTTTTAAGTAAATATCAAAATAATTACAATTACTCATGTCTGACTGAGAACAGATGCCACTAACCCATGATACGCAATTAAAAGGGCACTGGAGTTTATTTTGCTTGCAAGTTGTATGTAAGGCATAGGCAGATTTACTAATACGCTTGCATAGTTGTTGAATATGTGGTTTCCAAGTCATTTTATCATCGATATATAAGCCTAAAAATGTACTATTGTCAACTTCCTCTATTGTTTGCATGTTAAAATTTACATTTAGGTTATTCGGTGCCGGTAAACGCTGTCTAAAGTACATTAATTCAGCTTGGCTTAAGTTGGCTTTCAGATTATTAATATTAAGCCAATTCATAACGAAGTTCAAAGTGTTATTTATGTCATCTTCAAAAGTATTCATGTCTTTACATTTAACGCGAACGCCGGCGTTCGCGCGGGGATTAAGAGGTTAAGTCATTGATGTACAATATAAAAAGAGGTTTAGTTTACATTTATTCGTTAAACGCATGGGTGTATTTTTCAAAAACCAAAAAAGTTAGGCCAGGAATTTCTTTAGGCAACCCACCCACGTTATATTATCTATTATACATACATATACATTATAAAAGACGTTTCACCCATAAAACAGACCGGTAAAGGTCGTTCTTAATCGGATCTTAGACTATTAATATGTACACGATGAAAAGTAAAAAATAAAGTTAAGAAAAAGCTTACAAGTCAACAATTATGGGCGTCAAGGTATCGTCAGCCTGAAGTTGATGACGACCATCATGAAGTAGGCAGACACGAGCACAGAGAGCAGCACGCCGAAGAGCACGAGCGTGCCGGCCGCCAGCTGGTCGTGCAGTACGGCCGCGCCCGCAAACGTGACGGCGGCCAGCACGAGCCCCGCCCAGCTCGCCAGCATGCCCCAGATGTACACGTCGCACAGCGCGTCGCTCTCCGCCAACACAGCCACCAGCAGCAGCGCGTGCAGCGCCAGCAGCAGCACGCCCAGCGCGCCGTGCGCGTAGCGCAGTGCCACCGCCGCCTCACCCGCGCCCGCGCCCCGCGCCACTAGCTGCGCGCCCGCCGCGCTGAACAGGAACAAGTACAGCGCCGCCCACAGCAGCCCCAGCACGCCCGCCAGCAGCGCCGCTGAGCGCAGCTGCAGGAAACAGCACCGGTCTACCACCGGGCAGCGCTCCAACAAGAAGCCCATGCTGTCGCCGCCGCCAACACCTTACCAGCCCTTGTTTTGAACCGTGCACGGAACACTAACTAAATAAGCACCTTCTGCGTACGCGAACTTCAGCCCAGAAGGGAACCCCTACAGTCCGTTCATTAGGGTACGGCAATATTTAATGTCTTTGTGGTACGGGACAAACAGGTCAAAAATATTATAACCAATTTTGACGTGAGTTTGATACTTCCAACTTTTAATTAATGGCCTTTGTGGAAGACACCACAATTTTATGACTTTGATACATATTAGACCGTAAAGACACATGGCAAGTTGTTAACTGACAAACGTCAAACTTATGAGCAAATAACCATCATACACACTGATGTATTAGACAAAATAGGTAGAGATCGGTAAACGAGTAAATAAAGTAACAATATATGGTCTACACTACAGTTTAAAAAGCGTGTTCAAAAGAACAGTGTCACAGTAGAGTACATACCTGCCAGTGCCCTGCGCATGCGCGCGGCGAGCAGACGGCGCAGGTCGGCGGCGCGCGCGCGCCGCGGCTTGCTGACGCCGAGGCGGCGCCGGCGCGGCCTGCGCGCGCCCCCTGCCCCGGACTCCGCGCACGACGCCTCCTCCGAACTGGCGCTGCATTTCTTACTATGCACTACATTCACTTTCACCAAAGGCAGTTCGATCGGCGGCAAGGAGAATTTCTCAGGATTTAAACACTTTTTAGGCCAAAAGTCATCGGAGCTAGAGAAGTTGGAGGAATCTTTGGGGCTGGGCAGCTGCAACGGTGGCAGGATTTTGTTGTAGGGCACTAGGCGGCGCGGGTACTCGTGACTGCGGCAGCCCGCGCTGGAGTTGAACCACATGTCACTGGAGAACAGCGACGACGGGATGGAGTTGCGACTGTCGCCGAAGTCAAGCGTGCACTTGCGCGTGCGCGTCACGCTCACGAGGCTGAGCGGCGTGCGGTGCACGGTGGCGGCGCCCAGCTCGTAGCTGGGCCGCGACGAGGTGGTGGAGCGGTAGTCGTCGTCGGAGGTGGTCGGCGCGGCAGCAGGGTGCGGTGCGGGCGAGGGCGGCGCGGGGCTCCACAGCGTCCACGGCGGCACGGGCTGCATGTTGAGGAAGGCGCGCGCGATGTGCGGCGGCGCCGCGGCCAGCGTCGGCGGCTCGGCCGACAGCACGCCGAACGGGTGCGTGAAGTAGAACAGGCACAGCGGACGACTCTGCAACACGCCACACCGTGTTAAAGCGCTCGAAGCGACTATAATCATACCGGCCTGACTTAGCATACTTTCTTCTACACGCGATGGTGTTGAAGGCGAAACATTGGCAAGTTGAAGCTTAACTGAACTAACCTTAACGTCGTCAGTGGAAGTGGACGCGTCTGATCTGCCGCCATTCATTTTCGTTTGCACTTATCTGATCACTCCACACGATACAACTTCCACTATATTGTCCTGGGAGGTACAGCCAAGTGGCAGCGAGCACATTTCGACGATACCCGAACACGCACTGAGCACTTTCAACAACGCAGTAGGTATATTATACAGCAGCAGCCACAGAGCATCAACACAAGAGCATCGGACGCATCAGAACTATTGCTCACATACAGAAATGCTACCTCTAGACCGCCACTGAGCACATAGGTTTAAGTTTCTGTGAAATTGTTACTATTTTGGTGTATGACAAAGTTTATTCTATTCTATTGTACTAGGTAAGAGTTCAGCTGAGGCTCGCGGGAGGCAGCAGGCGACGCGGCGGGCGGCAGCGGTGCGCTCACTGCCGCGCCGTGGCTGGCACGCGCGCCGCCGCCCGCAAACAGATGCACACCAGGGAAGCAGTCACATGCAATCCAAACATTTCCTCGCGTCCTGCTTACCACGTCGTGTGCCCAGTTGCCTCCATGATAACAGGTTACAACTTGCACTAATATTTAATGGTCTAAGAATTCTCTTCAGTCGAGTTGAGAGCGCCTCAGTACAACTTTTGATATAAGGCTGTATGTGAGTGAGTATTGCGATCCTCGCACGTTACGTTGCGTTTAGTGAGCGAGTCCGTCCCTGCGCTGGGCGGCGCGGCGCGGTGCCGGGCGGCGACGTCGCCTTCACCCAGTTCCCGCGCCCAGCGCCGCGCGCCGCCGCCGAGCCTCCGCGCAACCTACAACCTCCTTACGCTCTCGCTGCTCATAGCCATCACTCATCGATGAGCTTGTCTTTGTTACAACTATGTTACATGTATGGGAAAAAGATTTATTACTGGCGCCTGATGTTGATTCGAACAAAAAAAAATATTTTTACTATATTAAGTACGGCATTTTTGATGAATGTGT
Organism: Mythimna albipuncta; assembly: GCA_929112965.1. NCBI lineage: Eukaryota > Metazoa > Arthropoda > Insecta > Lepidoptera > Noctuidae > Mythimna > Mythimna albipuncta. Next base: position 20,364,576 of record OV815979.1, on the reverse strand, counting down.
AAGTACCCAAGAAAACACAGACATAAGAAGCAATCTAGGCGCTATTCTGTTTGGTTTACGGCAGATTTAATTAAAAACATTCGATGTAAGTCTGAACTATACAAAAAGTGGAAAACAACTCTTAATAGTGACTTTTATAAAAAGTTTTCACTTCTCAGGTCTAGTATTAAAAAGGGAGCATCTCGTGCGTATGACGAATACATCAAACGCATTCAACTCAAACTTCGTCGTGACCCCCGTATCTTTTGGCAGCATATAAATAGTTTTAAAATTAGGGGAGGCTTTGAACCCAGGATTAAGTATAACGGGGTGGAGCATGTTGGCAAAGACACGGTAAAGGCTTTTTGTAATTTCTTCGCAAGCGTTTTTTGCCCGATATTCGCCTTCTAGATTACAAAACCCAAAACAATCCTTTTAAACAAAAATTTAAACCTTGTGAATAATGGAAAAATAGAACTACAAGAATCAGAAGTCAATAATTATTACCAATAAACTAAAACCAAATACTGCTGTAGGTCCAGTCAACATTCCAGCATACTACTCTGTCAAGAAAGTACCGGGAAAAGATCAATAATAAACAAATTTTTTGTTATTCATCCAAATTTATTTTATCACCTTCAAACATTGAATTATTTGTATATCAATGCCTTCAAAGAATGCACGAATAATCCAATCATCAAAACATTTTTTAAACGCTGTTTCCGAAATTGAGTTCAGTTCTCGCCGCGAATTCTCAGTTGTCTACAGATTGAAAACGGGTGCCACGAAGTGGTAATTTGAGTTTAGGACAAAGGTAGAAGTCGGCTGGAGCCATATCTGGCGAATATGGTGGTTGCTCGATGGTATTTGTTGAGTGTTTGGTCAAAAATTCGTTCACATTGATGACCTTGTGCGAAGGCGCATTATCGTGGTGCAAAATCCAAGAATTTTCTTTCCACAAATCTGGCCTTTTTCGTTGAATTTGCTCTCTTAAATGCCGCATAACGCTCAAATTATATTCTTTATTTACCGTTTGACCTTCCGGTAAGAATTCCGAGTGCACAACACCGCGATAGTCAAAGAAAACAAAACAGTCAACATGACTTTGACTTTTGATCGACTTTGGCGTGGTTTTTTCGACTCTGGTTCAGTTGGAAGGCGCCACTCCGAAGCTTATTGACTTGTTTGCATCTCAAACTCGTAAACCCACGTCTCGTCGCCAGTAACAATGCGTTTCATGAATATTAGGTCGGAATTGACTCGTTTTAGCATGTCCTCAGCGACTCTCATGCGATTGAGGCTTTGGAGAAAATTCAGGTCTTTTGGGACTAGCCGAGCGACAACATGTGTCATACCCAAATATTTAGTTAAAATGGTGCGGATTGACTCGTGAGATACAGAAAGTTCGGCGGCTATCTCTCTCAAATTTGAATAACGATTTTCAGTCACTAATAAGTTGGAAATATTTGTAAAGTTTAAGTAGGTACCTACTTAGACTTTACAAATATTTCCAACTTATAGCACTCCAACTTATAGCGGTATATAACACTGTTAGGTAGTGCGTACTGTGCTTAAAAAACATTCCTTGTTACAATTCGACCCAAAACTCTATACGGATAAGCGACGGAAGGGTAGGGTATGCCAAACTCAAACTGTTAGAACAGCGCACTCGCATAATGTCTTCCTCTTTCTTGGACCTATTCAATATAATCCCCCAACTTATATTGTCAACTGAACTGAACTTGTATATTGCTTGCCTGTGTTAGAAATGAACGTTTTGAAGATGCAAAATATTTCAGGAGGTAATTATGTTAGTGATTCTCGACCCGAATCAATAATAAAATGAGTAGGATATTTTTTTTTTGTTTTTTTTTTTTTATTAAAATCGGTATGTGTGAACTACGTTTCTTAAAAAACAGCCAGTCTGATACCTGCCTTATAACCGCGCTTTCTTTCACACACACAAACACGGAAAAATAAAGGGCGTTTTCACACACACTAACTCGCAACGATAGTTTCATAAATAATGTATCATCCAATCATCATCCCGCACGCCGCACCCTAGCCACGCCCCCGCTGCCATCGATCAATCGAATTAGTTTAGTATAATTAAAGAATAAAATAACAAGTATTACTGATTATTGACCAGGTATCGTTTTTTCACATGATTAATTATGAGTTGTATTACAACCTCCTGAAATATTTTGCATCTTCAAAACGACACCTTGTATATTGATATATATATATATATAACTACCTATATATCATAATAAAAAAATGTCAAGATGGATAACGGTTATTTACTGTGTATCAAAGTTCCTATGACTGGTGTGTAAGGAAAGGGTTTTATGAAGAAAAGCACAGAAAGACAAGACTAAGTATTTATTTCAAATGGGCTTGTCAATTATTCGAATAAACTACTGGCTCGTTCGGAAACTAGGTCTTCGAGGTGAAGAACGGCCAAGAAACACCTCGGAAGCATTTTATCATCACAATATAACATAATTAGAAACATAAGTCACAGTATAACAAATACACAGAATCAAAACCACATTAGCAATAATATTAAGCTATTATATTAAATAACTTACGTGAACTTAGGCTTGCTGAACAGCAAGTAAGAGGACTTTAATAGAAACCAACCTTATTTATAGGAAAGTCCTGACGTTCAAGTGTCAAACCTGTGGGTTGACACTTAAACATCAAATATCCTTCCACCTTCTACAAATCTCAGGTTGTCGCACAACAAACAACTTCTTACATTTTAGTAGACTAAGTCTTAGATATTTTACAACCATAATAATATCGCAACAACAATTAATTTAATAAAATAATAATGATACTTATCTTTTAATTCACAATTTCCACACTTGTACACAAACTCTATAACTTATTTTTGTAGAGAGAGCTCCGCACCGTCCGACGTCTGAACCGAGAATTACTCAGGACGGCCGGCGCAGCGGCTTTTATAGTCGGTAACAAACAACCTGCTTGAACGTTGGTTTTTAGTTTGAATTTAAACGTTATCTTTCAAATATCTATTATAATTATTATTTAACACATTATTACTATTATATATTTTATATATCTATATCTATACATAGGCATAAACTATCACCTGCATAATGTGCGTTTAACCTTTCGAATACTATTAGATACACAATAGAAAGACAATGAGAGAGAACGCTGGCGTTCGCTTTGGGTTTAATGAATTAACGCAAGATTTAAATTTCGTTTATATAATTTATTTACTATAACATTCATCAAAATTATCCAAATTGGAAACTGTTGCACAACGAGGGCGTTTTTTTCCGGGAGTGTTCTACTTTCTTTGATTAATAGACCCCTCTTTATAAAGAACCCTTATACATTCGTCAAGTCTGTCTGTCTGTCCGTCCGTATGCCACAGCCACTTTTTTCCGAAACTACAAGAACTATACCGTTGAAACTTAGTAAGTAGATGTATTCTGTGAACCGCTTTAAATTTTTACACAATAAAAAACTTTTTACAAAAAAAATATTATCGACTTCACTAAAAAAAAACACTAAATCGATCAAAATAATTTTAATTTCGGAAGTCGGTGTTAAATAAGGAACAAACAATAACGAAAAACACTACAACACTACTTTTTAGTTGCAACACACTTACAGCCAGGGTACTTTTTTCTCATGTCAATTCCAATTAACTCAAACCCTGCTTGAATACATCATTTTCATATGAAGTTCCCGTGTCTACCTTCCACCTTCCGGCTCCATCGTCAGATCACTTCGATAGTACCTTATAGCCGAAGTGCATCTCATGATATTTCTAATAAGCCCAAACACGGGTAGGATACATTGATTAATTACGGAGTTCCGGTGCCTATCTTCCAGCTCCATCACTATCATCAGGTTACTTCGATGATACCATTTCCAACATAACTATTCAGAACTATTCATTTATTTGTATTGTCATAGTCGCTTAACTATATTCATTGTGATATTTGTTTGAGCATGAAGTTCCGTTGGCAATTTCTGGTCTTCTTAACCAGTTCCACCACATCAAATGTCACTTTTTGACTGTAAATGCTTAATTCCTTGATGAAAATATCAAAATGACTAGGTATATAGTTGCCTATAATATTTGAGGACTTCCCTCGATTTAGCCAAGATTCCATAATCAGATCCCGACTTGGTGTCTATGGGACCACTTGGGAAGTATACCCTTTCCATCAAAAAAAGAATTTTTCAAATCGGTTGGCAAACGACGAAGTTATGCCCGAACATACATAAAAAAAAAAAAAAATTACAAACTTTTGAATTGAGAACCTCCTCCTTTTTTAGAAGTCGGTTAAAAATAGAAAAAAAAACAATAAATTTTGGGGGTCCCCATACTTAGAACTGAACCCAAAAAAAATTTTTTTCGTCAATCCCATACGTGTGGGGATCTATGGATAGGTCTTCAAAAATATATTAATAGTAGTAGATATTATAATAATAATTTTATTTGCCTCAGATACAAAACAGAGCCATATTTTTGTTAGTAGTTATACTTAAAAAAAATATGTTAATAACCTAAAATTAAAATGACACATTACTTTTTCACATGCATCTGAATAGGTACAATGCCTCAATATTGGACAGTCTGGTCGATTGGCCACAACGCGAAGAATGCCGTTGCTACTGCCACGGACACGACTTAGCAGCGATGCGGCCCTCTTACGAAGGATGGCATGAAAGCCATCACTAAACTTAACTTCTAAAATGAGAGAATGATAAAACTAAAAAAAATATATGAAGTTCATTACCATGTAAATTACCAACGAAAATTGGTTTGAACGAGATCTAGTAACTAGTTTTTTTTAATACGTCATAAATCTAAAAAAATCCACTATTATTAAAACATCGATCAAAGTTACAACGAACTACAAGAACGTATATATTATGCTACTTGCTGCTACGGAACCCTCCATGGGTGATTTTTATTCTTTTCAGTGTCCTCACACTTATGTCTGAAAACGGAACTCACAATTATTTCAAAACAGTTTTATGATACCACTAAAAATGAGAAATAATTAAAACAATCAAATGCCTATTATTTAATTTAGTCATCCATAAGTGTTTCCTATAAACAATAGTAAATTATTGTAAAATCTAAAAGGTCTGAAAGGAGAAAAACCTCTCATTGAAAATATTATTTTTTATATGTTGTGATTCAGAAGTCGATATTTCAATTTCTTCAAGAGTTTTCAATGCCTTTGCCGTTCTGGTAATTTAAAGTTTCACCTGCTCGTTGTCTATATCTTATAAAAAGTATATTAAAATATTACTCATTGCAATTTATTATAAATAATCGAAAAGTATCAAGCTATTTTACTAGATATTCAAAACACTAACCAATATATGAACTTATAGTATCCACCTGTCGCATTTTCTGTACAGACTTCCAATTATTAATCTCACTTTTTTTGGTTTTGACTTTATCAATCATCTTGAAGCATCATTATAAATAAGCACTGTCAAAAGACAGTGCTTATTTTTTTTTTAATGCTGCCATATATAGACTTTAATAAATAATTCAGTCCCATCTTTCGTTGGTCAGAGTCTAGAGATATAACTAAAAACAGCATTGTATTTAATATAAATAACAGATGCAACTCAAACTCCGCGCCAAAATGGAAAACAGTTGTGCCAATCTAGCAACAACAAAAGAAATCTAAAATTTGAATTTAAACTATAAACAAATCATCCATTCCCGATACTTTTTTGACTGAATGTACATTTTGATGGGATGTAAAAACACATTATTACACCCGTACTTTACATTTTTAGTTTAACACTCTCCACATGTTCACAACGCTGGAAGGTTTCACGAGTTCACCCTATACCTAAAACTAAGGACACTTCAAATGATGAAAACTATCGGCCGATAGCAATACTGTCATCACTTCCAAAATTATTTGAATCTGTGTTACATAAATTAATTAGTTGCCAGATCCAACCATATCTTTATGACTCTCAGCACGGATTTCTATTGAATCGTTCTGTCAGTACGAAACCTCCTGACCAAACCTCTTGACGCTTGTAGACTTAATATCGCAGCACTTAGACAAAGGCATACAGATTGATGTTGTATATTTTGACTTCAAAAAAGCCTTTTATTGCGTAGATAATGACGTGTTACTTGCCAAGCTTAATAACATTGGGTTTACATCTTAGATGAAACTAGGTACTAAAATTTTTCGCCAGTTATATGAGGGACCGCCAACAATATGTTAGGCATGGTTGCTTCGTTTCAGAACCATATCATACAAGGTCAGGTGTAAGTCAAGGGTCCATTGTTTTTTTGGAATAATGGTGAATGATCTAGAGAAGGTCTCAAACAAACCAGGTGCTTATTCTACGCTGATGATCTCAAGTTGATGTATGGAGTAGAGGAAATGGCCGATACCTTAACTCTTCAGGAGGAAATTAATCCAGTCTTCCAATGGAGCATTGAAAACAAGCTCTTATTCAATACGGCTAAATGTAGTGTTATGTCCTTTAGTCGAGCTCATAACCCTCTGTATGTGCAATATTTTTTTAGGAGCGGAATCGATTTCTCGAGTTTTTTCTATTAAAGATCTAGGTATTTTATTCGACCAGAGACTGACCTTCCACGAACATATGCGGAACCTTGCCACTGATTCGTATCGCAGACTAGGATACACAATCCGAAACATGCGTGAATTTAATAACCCTTTGGCAATTAAACTGGTCTATATGGCTTTAGTCAGGAGTAAATTAGAGTCAGCTTCCATTATTTGGAATCCTTGTGAGAATTCTTACGTCTTGCTTTTAGAGAAAGTTCAAAAAACATTCCTTAGATTCATGTATAAGAAATTATTTGGATACTATCCATTCTTATATCCCACAAAATTTTTACCCGGAATGCTGAAATTTAACTCTCTAGAAGTAGGACATAATTACTTTTTACTCGTCTTCGCTTGTTTAGTTCTTCGGGGTGAATCTGATTGTCCTGAAATAGTTGGTCAGCTGGTGAGGTTGTTTGTTCCTCCCGTACCTATACAACAGGCCGCGAACACACCGTTTGTTAGCTGATCCTTTATCGCAGACAATGTCAAGAGCTAACTCGCCACTCGTTCGTGCGCTTGCTGTTCTGACTCTAAAACCAGAGTGTGACTTGTTTGCTGGGAGATGGATAGATGTGTGTCGTAAATGTCTCAGGTTTTGTGAGAGGATGGATGACAAATAAGTAAATGTTGTCTGATTTGGTTTTGTGGGATATTTTATTTTATATTAGTGGTAATGTATGATTATTTCCTTTTTTTTACTTTCTTTTTTATTTCTTGTTTCTGTACAACGCATTAATTTAGAATGTTATGTTAAACAACATTTCCTATCTTACCAACAGAAACAATAAGAAATATAATAGAATCTCTCTCATTCAGTCTTCTCGCAAATCTTTTAGTTTTTTACGAGTCGCGAGACTATTATAAGCGGACGTGTGTTCTAATAAAATAAAATGAAATTTTATTACGAAAATAAATATAAATATTGCTCGTCAGTATAAAATTAAAGTGTGTCAAGTGTGATTTGGTAACCGACGTAATTACACAAACAAAATGAACTAGATAGATCTTTTGAAACAACAAATAAAGTGTTTTCGGTAATATTATGTCCGACCGCGGAGCGAGCCCGTTTGGCGGTAGCCAATTACTACGGCGTAGTCCTCCACCGACGCCTACCCAACCATTGTCCCCTAGACTAGACCCAAATCCACCAGCTCTCACGGAAAATGAATTGCCGACCGAAGTCATTAGCCCGCAGGAGATACACAGGTGGAAAGAATCCATAGATTCAATCCTGAAGTTTGTAATATTGTCGTGGATGAGAAAATGAACTCGGACCAGAAGCTTCGTGTTTCCGCTCTTTGCCGTAAGGTCTCAAGTGGGACGTCTCAGATGGCCATCTTATACCAATCATTGAAGTCAAAAGGTATTCAGGCCCATATCACAATCCAGCACCTTCATGTTGTAAACTCTCTCCAGCAGTACAGAGAGGTCGTAGAAACAAAACTGAATCTACCAGAAAATACGTCTTATGCTAGCATAGTTAAGAAAGATACCGACATTGTCCGTCCCGCTTTGAGATCAGTCGCCATCTATCCCAGCGATAAAACCCAAACAAGTGACGACACCAAGTCTCTTGTCCAAAAGATCACCTCCCCAGAACAACTTAAGCTTCATGTTCGTGGCCTAAAAAAAGTGAAAAATGGGGGCGTTTTGATTAGCACTGAAAGCAAAGGCGATATTGATAAACTCAAAAAATCACAAAAACTAGTATCATCTGGCCTTAAAATAAAAAATCTTCGAATCGCCGGCCTAGGATTGTTGTCATCGGTGTCCCCGGCGCTCTTACTGAAAAGGAAGTATTTGAATGTATTTACGAGCAGAACCTATCAGACAAGTTGCCGAATATAACTCGCTCTAGAGTGCATCAAATTGAGCCATAAATCGGGCAAGAGAGACCTTCAAACTTGTAAATACATATTGGAACTTCCTGCTAGCATAAAAAGTTTCTCATTAACCAAAGCCGAGTTTATATCAATTGGACTTCATGCCCGGTGAGAGATTTCACCATAGTTACCAGGTGCTTCAATTACCAGCAGTTCGGACACGCAGCCAAGTTCTGCCAGGAAACCAGTCCCACCTACAACCACTGTGGAGAGAGCGGACACTCATTCAAGGAATGCAGCAGCAAATCTTCTCACCCTCTGTGCGCAACGTGCAAACGCTTCAAGAAGAAATGTAACCATCCAACTGGTAATGTAAGTTGCCCGGCTCGCAAACAAGCAGAAATGTACTATATAAACTCAATTGACTATGAAGGCGCCTAAGAGCATCATCTAATAGTTTAGTTATTTAACAGATAAAAAGTATCTTATATTTTATTTTCCTTTACTTTTTAAATTGACATGATGAATCAGCTAATTTGTGATCTACCTAGATAGTTTTTCTGTGACGGAATCCTAAGTCTGTAATGTTGAGGATTGTGGACACCTTCTTCCTTCTGGTGGTAAAACATTAACTCTACTCACACAAAATATTCGCAGCATAAGTCGAAATATGAACGATTTTAAGGTGCTGTTACAGGATCCTGACGTAAGCTGTGATATTATGTCTTAGAGCTAGCGCAAGATAAGTTGGCGCGTGGCCGGAATTGGAAACTAATCGTTTCACGTTTATGTCATGTGTCAGTTAAATGTGTTGTGTTCTATGTTTTTTATCCTTTCTAAAGTAAATAGTCATCATTATTATACAAAAAGTGATTAAAAGTGCTAGCAGGGAGATATTCTCTTGAAAATTAAACGTGTTTGTGAAGAGAAATGAGAAAATATTGGGCCTACGGTACCATTTTCCAAAATTAGACCCATTTGTCAAATAATTTTTCGGGTGACCATTACAATAAAATTTCCCTAAGTATGCGTAATCGTGCGGTACCTAGCAAGTCATCAAAGTTTGTTGAAAATGGACTGCTACAATGTGCTTAAATCTTTATCAAGTGACTATCATGACGATATGAATTCTACAAACTTTATCCATGAAATAATAAATAGTGCCAAATCTAAAATAGAGCTGTATTCTAGTGATGGATAATGCGTCGTAACACTGCACATTAATAAACAAAGCCCCTAGAAGAGACAATACAAAAGTGCAAGCGTTACTGTAATGCCAAAAGAATGACAATGTGTCTATACAAGAAAATATTTTTTAAATCTGATAGGATCTCAAAATGAACAAATTAACAATGGACTTATACTCTTCTGATAAAGAATAGCGAGGATTTCTGGTGCTAAAAGTGCTAAATTATCTATTAAGATATTCAATATAAGATTCACAAAGTTCTCACGATTTTTTTTTTAAATGAAGGTAAATTAAATAAATATATTCTTTAAATTACACTGTGTTATGATAGAGCGTTTTTTATCAAATTAAGTAAAATAGATTTGTTAGGCTGGCAACATTAACACGCCCCTCGCTACGCGCCAAGTTATCTTGCTCGCGCTCTAACAGAATTTTGGCTGTCAAAGTTAATATATTTTATTATTATTATAAAAGCAGATAGTTAACTTACCATCTCTTGACGGTTATTATTCCTACAGAAGTGACATAAACATAAACCAGAACGATAGCTTAGTAGTGTTAAGATAGTAGTAGTTAATTTAAATATTGACATTTCTTCCTGGGATATAATTGTAATTTATATTGTTAGTTTAAAACTTGATACTGATTCTAGGAAATTGTGGGAAGTTCAAATCTGTAAATTCAATGACGAATTACCTAAAATTAGCGATTTGCAGGAATTCCTAGAGCAGCGATTCAGGTCTCTTGAATTTTTGCAAATCGCTAATTTTAGGTAATTCGTCATTGAATTTACAGATTTGAACTTCCCACAATTTCCTAGAATCAGTATCAAGTTTTAAACTAAAAAAAAAAAAAAAAAAAAAAAAAAAAAAAAAAAAAAAAAAAAAAAAAAAAAAAAAAAAAAAAAAAAAAAAACATGAAAATATTCATGGACTTGTAATTTTTTTGAGATCGGGCATTCAAGTTAATTGAAAACTAATTGAGATAAATTAAACAACATTCATTTAAGAAGCTTGTGAAAATGGAAACGTATTTTGCAATTCAAGAAGATACCAAAACTAAGATGCAAAAAGCCAGAGTTAATTTTAAAAAATCTCCTAAGGAAAGACTAACACAATCTTATTTGGAAACTCGGCTTGAAACATTAGAAAATTATTGGACTTCATATCGCGATACACATAAAGTCATCGTTTCGGAATTTAATCCAAAGGAATTGGCTAAATCGAGCTATTGCACAGCAGATGCTTACGGCGTAACTGAAGAACTATACACGGACTATAAAACAGAGTTAAAGGATTTCTTGCTTAAGTTTAAGTTAGATTCTAGTACTGTTGCATTGTCTAGTTCTAAAGTCGAGTCAAACGTCGGTCAATCCTTTAGTGTTAGGTTACCCAAAATTTCTATTCCTAGTTTTAGCGGTAAATACACCGAATGGACAAGTTTTCGCGATTTATTCATTTCATTAATACATAGCAACAAAGCATTGGACGATGTTCAACGACTACACTATCTCAAGGGCTATTTAACTGGTGAGGCCGAACAACTTTTACGCCATATTCCTATCACGGCCAATAATTACAAAGTCTGTTGGGATCAATTGGAATATCGCTATAATAATAAATTACACCTTGCTATTTGTATTTTAAAACGTTTCATGAATCAAAAGAACATAACTTCTGAATCATCCAGTGCCATTAAAGAATTACTTGATACAACAAATGAATGTTTAAACGCCCTTAAAAATTTAAATATTGACATTTCTTCCTGGGATATAATTGTAATTTATATTGTTAGTTTAAAACTTGATACTGATTCTAGGAAATTGTGGGAAGTTCAAATCTGTAAATTCAATGACGAATTACCTAAAATTAGCGATTTGCAGGAATTCCTAGAGCAGCGATTCAGGTCTCTTGAATTTTTAGATAGTAAAGTTAATTACAAGTCAAACAATAGTACTCGCACGACTAAGGTTATGCATCTCACATCAAATGTAACGTGTGAGTTTTGTGCTGAAAGGCATAAACTCATAAATTGCAAGAAGTTTTCTAAGGAAAACGTTGTAGCACGTCGTGAGTTTGTCCAAACCAATAAGTTGTGCTTTAACTGTCTCGGTTCAAATCATTCGGTATTTTCATGTCGTCTTTCAACCAATTGTCGTATTTGTAGAAAGAGACACCACTCTCTTCTTCATCCGAAATCAGTCCCTAAAGAAATTCACGTCACACGTGATCAAGAGGATGATGGTACGGATCAATCTGTACCATCAACTTCACAGAGCGAGGCACCAAATAACGTAGTATCTTGTTTCTCCAACGTGAACAGCCAAGTGCTATTGCCCACTGCGTTAGTAAGGGTAGAAGCGAGAACAGGTACTTTCGTTTTAAGATCTCTCTTAGACCAAGGATCTCAAGCATCGTTTATTACCGAGTCCTCGGTACAAATGCTTGGTTTGAAGAAGATCACAAACAAGTGCTTTATTTCAGGACTTGGCAGTGACCAGAGTACAACATTGCACTCTAAATGTTTCGTAACCATAAGGCTTCAGTCATGTCATGATCCCAACTTTATAGTTGTTGTTAAGGCTCATGTTCTAAAGAACATAACATCCCTTCTTCCTGAAAGGAACATTGTTTTGACAGCGTTGTCACCTCAAATGTCGGATCTGAAATTTGCTGATCCTTCATTTAATAATCCAAACAAAATTGATATTTTGCTTGGAGCAGAAGTATATTGCCAGATCTTAATAGATGGTGTTATCAAGGGTGTACCTGGGTTTCCCATGGCTCAGAATACCAAACTCGGATGGATCCTGTCTGGTTGTATAAACTCACATAGTAACCAGGGTTCTCCACGTAATAAAATCGTGAACATGCACACTGCGATAGTGACAGATGATTTGTTAAAGAAGTTTTGGGAGTTAGAGGAATCTTCTTCCGAAAAAGGGCTTTTATCAGAGGAAGAGCAAGCCTGTGAAGACTTCTTTACAGAAACTGTTACAAGAGACTCATCAGGTCGCTATGTAGTGAGATTACCTTTCAAGTCAAATGATCCGGAGTGCAAGTATGGCAACTCTTTCGAAATTGCTCGAAAACGGTTTTACTTACTCGAGAAACGGATGCGTAAGAATCTTGAATACCAGACTAAATATTCTGATGTAATCGAAGAATATTTAAACTTGGGTCACATGGAGGTAATTCCAGAATTACAGAAAGGTAATCCGAGTGCTGTCTATCTGCCACACCACGCAGTCGTTAAAAAGGATAGAACTACAACAAAGGTGAGGGTCGTATTCGATGCATCATGTATTCTAAATAATGGCTCATCATTAAATAGAGACATGATGATTGGTCCAAGGCTACAACCTGAACTGAGGCACATCGTCATGAGTTGGCGTTGTTATCCAATATGTCTTGTTGCAGACATAGTAAAAATGTACAGACAAGTAAAGGTATCTGAAAAAGATGTTGATTATCAACGCCTTTTTTGGCGTAAAGACATAACTTCAAAACTTCAACATCTAAGGTTATTACGTGTAACATTTGGCACATCTTCAGCACCTTACTTAGCTGTACGAGCTTTGCAACAGCTTGCACATGATGAAGGTGATAAATACCCTTTAGCAGCAGATAGGGTTTTAAGAGAGTTCTACGTCGACGATCTTATGACAGGCTGCGAAAGCGTTGAAGAAGGTATACAAATATTTCATCAAATGAATAACCTTCTTAGCCGCGGGGGGTTTGAGCTTCAGAAGTGGTCTTGCAATAACAGTAGTTTATTACAAAAAATTGATAAAGACAGTAAGGATAGGAAGGAAAACCTAGAAATAAAGTTAGACTCCGTTGTGAAAATTTTAGGATTATCCTGGAACAGATCTAACGATGAATTTCAGTATACTGTCCAACTTCCGTCGCTTGAAACACCTGTAACTAAACGTAAGGTGATATCAGATATCGCAAGGCTATTTGATCCACTAGGATGGATTGCGCCTGTCATAACAACAGCCAAGGTTTTCATACAGAGAATATGGCTTGCTGGTATAGGGTGGGACGACGAAATACCATCTGACATTCTCAAAGATTGGCTCTTATATCGTGAGGATCTCGTTCATCTCACTAGTTTTCAACTTCCAAGATGGGTGGGGACAAGCAGAGACAATATTCACATGGAACTACAAGGGTTTTCTGATGCGTCTAATGCAGCATATGCAGCCGTAGTCTACGTTAGATCAGTAGATTGTAACGGTAAAGTTCATGTGAATTTGGTAGCTTCCAAATCAAGGATTGCCCCTGTAAAACAGGTATCAATACCTCGTTTGGAACTCTGTGGAGCTGTTTTATTGGCTAAATTGCTCCAAGAAGTCTCGGAAGTGTTGGGTATCTCAAAGGAAAACATGCACGCCTGGACTGACTCCAGTGTAGTTCTTGCTTGGCTAAGTGGTCATCCAAGCAAGTGGAAGACTTTTGTGGCCAACAGGGTCTCTGAAATATTGACTATAATGGACAATAGTCAGTGGGCGCATGTCAAGTCCGATGAGAATCCAGCAGATTGCGTATCACGGGGCATAAATCCAAGGGACATGTCTGAAATCCAAATTTGGAAAAATGGCCCTATATGGCTACAAGAAAGTACAGTCCACTATAGTAAGGGAAAGTTTAAGCAAACTGAATTAGAAGAAAGAAAAAATAAGGTCTTATGTCACACATCAACTGAAGGCATTGATATAATTTCAAGGTTTTCAAGTTTGAGTAGATTAGTTAGGGTGATTTCATTTTGTAGAAGGTTTATAAAAACAAATAAATCTGACACTAGCTCCACTACTACACGTTGGCTAACATCTAAGGAATTGAATGAGTCATTACTTACCTGTATCCGGTTATGTCAAAGGGAAGGATTCCTAAAGGAAATAGAGAGTTTACACGGATTAGGTAAAGTAAATAAAAGCAGTAAACTTATCTCACTTAATCCATTTCTTGATAGCGAGGACATCCTTAGAGTTGGTGGTCGATTACAGCAAGCCAACGTTGTAGAAGGAATGAAGCATCCTATTTTGATACCTTATAATTCACATCTAGCAAAATTGATTGTTGCAGATGCCCATGAACGTACTATTCATGGGGGCCCTCAGTTAATGCTGACTTACATAAGAACTCGGTATTGGATTATGAATGCAAAGAGTCTCGTAAGGCAGCATGTTCGTAACTGTGTTGTTTGCGTTCGTTATGCGGCTCAAACAAACCAACAATTGATGGGCCAATTACCATCATCCCGTGTCACTGCTTGCCGGCCTTTTTATCAAAGTGGTGTTGATTACGCCGGACCTATCGCCGTCAGAACCACAAAGGGACGTGGTTATCGCTCCACTAAGGGTTACATTTGTTTATTCATCTGTATGGCCACTCGTGCAATTCATCTCGAGGTGGTGAGTGATCTCACCTCAGATGCATTTCTTGCTGCATTTAAGCGTTTTGTTGCTCGTAGGGGGCATTGTGCAGATTTGTGGAGTGATAATGGCACTAACTTTGTTGGAGCAAATAGAGAGCTTAAAAATGTGTTACCACAAGAAGGTTCAGAAGCAGCAAGTGA
Source organism: Mythimna albipuncta (assembly GCA_929112965.1). Lineage (NCBI taxonomy): Eukaryota > Metazoa > Arthropoda > Insecta > Lepidoptera > Noctuidae > Mythimna > Mythimna albipuncta. Next base: position 20,349,388 of record OV815979.1, on the reverse strand, counting down.
CATCGCTGACTGGCTTGCAACAAACGGCACCAACTGGCACTTCATTCCTCCCCATTCTCCAAACTTTGGTGGACTATGGGAAGCTGGAGTGAAGTCCACAAAACATCACCTAAAACGTGTAATCGGCAACAGTACACTCACTTTCGAGGAGATGACGACACTTTTGTGCCAAATAGAGGCATGTCTTAATTCACGGCCGATAACACAAGTTAGTTCCAATCCAGAAGATCCATACCCACTCACCCCGGGACATTTTCTTGTGGGTGAGCCTTTAGTTCTGGTACCGGATGCTAATTATAAAAATATCAACATGAGTACTCTCAAAAGATGGCATTTTACTCAACGGCTTGTGCAAGACTTTTGGCGTCGATGGTCGCATGAATACCTTACACAATTACAGCACCGTTATAAATGGTCACACATAACTCCGGAACCTAAAGTAGGAGATATTGTGTTGATTAAAGAGGATGATCTGCCACCGGCAAGATGGTTATATGGCATTATAACTAACAAACATATTGGTGAGGACAATCTTACGCGCGTTGTTTCCTTAAAATGTAAGGATTCTATCATAAAGAGACCAGTGTCCAAGCTCATTATTTTACCTGTTACCATCTAGACTTAAGTTTTGGAATTTGTTTTTGTATTTAAAGGCTACCTGCCACACACAAGTGAAGTGAAGTGTTAATTTAAGTTTTTATTGTTTTTTTGGTAGTAGCTGTATTATTGTCTTGGTGGGCGGATCAATTAATTTGTCTGTATAATGTGTTTTATGGACACTCTGTCCATGGTGGGCGGAATGTTAAGATTCAAAAGTCGAACTGACTTTTATTTTGTTTTTATTTAGTTCACATCGACTCGATAGATGGTGTTGTACCGTTTGCTGAATGGCGGTGTTAAGATTTTCCGCGGTTTCATGACCTTGCGTGTATATTGTAAATAAAATTACTCGTTCTGAGCTTGGCGTTTGATTTGCATCATAACAGCTTGGCAGGCTCCTCATACTTTTAGGGAAATTGTACAAGTAGTTTATATCAAAAATAATTTAAGAACAGTAAGAGAAGAACCAGTATCCCTGGATAGTATCTAATTGTTTAATTATTAAAATTATTTTGAGGTTGAGTCGAGTCTTAGCTATTTATAGGCCTCCTTCTCAAAACATAGATAGATTTTTAGAGTCACTTGGCACCAACTTAAAAAAATATAACATCTTTTAAAAACATAATACTTCTGGGCGATATTAACATTAATATTGCTTCCGGAAAAACATATAGTAAAGTACACAATTATCTGAATATTTGCACATTTCATGGACATTTATCAGCTCACTACCATCCCACGCATCAGAGCGGCTCATGTTTGGACCACATCATTTTAAAATAAAAAAATCCATCCAACACATTAGTTAATAATTCAACGCTTACTGATCATCAACAAATAAGTTCACCTAGAAAAAACTGCATGCGTAGTTACACTAAAGTCAATATGACAAATATTGAGAATGACATATTATTATGCGGTATTGATCTTGACCTTGTTTATAATTCTGACGATGCAAATAGTTCGCTAAATTATTTCATATATACATTGCAATCCACGATAAAGAAGAACACGTTTACTAAGACAATGCCTAGAAAGTATAGTTGTATTAAACCCTGGATCACCCCTGGTCTTGTTCGTTGTATAAGGCATAGAGAAAGACTTCACCTAAAATTAAAATTAGCTCCTGGTAACGAAGTGCTTTCTTTAACTTAGAAAAGATATCGGAACTTTTGTAACAAACTTTTGAAAAAACTAAAAAATCAGTACGATAAAAATGAATCACAGAAGGCCGGAAAAAATAATAAACTTATGTGGAAATTTGTAAACTCTCATACATTTCGATCAAATAAACTCGAACCTCAGTTTGATATATTACTATCGGATATAAGCCCAACAGAAGCAATAAATAAAGCAAACAACTTTTTTGTTAACGTTGGTAAAAACTTGGCTGAAAAAAACACTTAACTCAAGTATCATTTTCCAACACAACACAACTCGACCTCGACATCCTCCACAGTAATTTTTTTTGTTTTAATAGATACCGATGTTAAAGAAGTAGTCAGAATTATAAGCGAGCTTAAGGATGTTTGTGCCACTGGGTGGGATGACATACCTAATAATTTTCTTAAAAGATTTAAATACCTACTTACCCCTCCTCTAACCTACATCTTTCAACTTTTCTTATCTAAAGGTATATTTCCAAAATTACTTAAAAAGGCTGTGGTCACACCTGTATGAATCAAATCTGGAGATTAAACCAGTGTGAATAACTACAGAGCCATCTCAGTTTTAACAGGCATCTCTAAAATTTTGAAAAAAATTATTAAGAATAGATTGATAAAATATTTAGAAGAAAATAGACTGATATCTGATAGTCAATTTGGTTTTAGCGCTAAAAAATCAACTAACCAAGCAGTCCACGTCACTTTAAATTTGAGCAATATTTTTGAAATGTACAATGTAATGTAATAATGCAAACACGGCGTATTTATCTCCATTTTTATTTGTAAAACATTACTTTTTGTCCGCTAGAGGGCGCCATATCGAGTTTTCTAACAAGTCACCTAGCCTATGTTCAGCGGACAATTAGGACAATTTTAACGATACCTCATATGTCGAGTTTCGAAAAGTAGATTAGGAGCTATGAGGTAACAGATGAACATACTCACATACATACACATAGCCTGTCAAAATCATAACCCTCCTTTGGCTTTGCCGTAGTCGGGTAAAAATAGGTCAATATACCAGTACTGATCTTAAAAATAGCTGTTATGGCATTCCACAAGGTAGTATTTTGGGGCCCACATTATTTTTAATTTACATAAATGAGCTATGTAGCTTATCACTCCAAAATGATGTTATAATATCATATGCGGATGACACCGATCTATTGTTCTCAGGTAAGTCAAAGGTTGAGGTATATGAATATGCTCAAAATCTTTTTAACATTGTGTCCATAGGCTCCAGAATAATCTCCTAACACTAAACGCAGATAAAACAAATTACATTTTATTTACAATAAGCTTTTACCCGCGACTTCGTCCGCGTGGAGTGATGACTTCCGGCAGAATTTGGGTTTTTCGCTTATAGTCTAGTCAAATTAGCAAAAAAATTGGACTTAATTCGTGTAGTTGTAATTTTTTGTGGAATCGTTAGAAGACATGAATATAAGTCTTCTCTGAGTTTGCACCATTCCTGTTATATACGGAACATCGTTTAATATTAGGTTTTAACATTAAAGTCCCAAAATTTAAAAATTTCATAAGTATTTAGCTGTGGTAAGTTTAGATATATGTAGATACCCCTTTGATGTATAATTACTTTTCACGAAAAAAGTGTGAGGTGTATGAAACACTAAATAATCATTATTTTTAATTTGCGGTTCAAGGGATATTTTGCCAGTTGGTGTAAACTCATAATAAGCTTTTTAAAGCATCCTATACACCCAGTTATTTTTGCACCCTTTTGCACCCCTAGGAAAACAGCATTTTACAATATTTGTAGATTGTACTCTAACAATTCAAACACTCCAGGATAAATTGTATAAGTATTTTATTCACTTTGATAAACACAATTTCATACTTACGTTCTATTAACAATCATGTACAAATACACAGATTAGTCGGACATGTTTTTGTTCAACAACTCAAAGCAGACCCCCTGTCCAAAAAGACCGTTACAAAAACCCCCGTGTTTTTTCCTACTACCAACTTTCACAAACACTCGGTCGACTAACCGACCAATCAGAGCAAAGTAAAAAGTACGTATCATCAATTGACTATCTAATATACATTAGAGTTTATCTAATAATTAACTGCAAGTAAATATTTCATTTTAACAGATATGATATATTTATACAAAACAAATCCATAAAGTCTAATATTATTAATTATTACTTAATATCTACAATGAATGTCTAAAGTTCATGTAACTACTAGCGCCATCTATCGCTTATCATTGGAAGTTGAACGATTTATGAATATTTTCTTTAAAAATCATAACATTCGGCCATCCGACATCGTGCGATCTCCTGACGCACGACTACAATTAACATGATAGGATATTTTCATTAAAATTATGAAACTTAATACCAGTTCTACAAGGAACCGAGTCTTACATTCATAATCATTACATTCGGCTTAGTCTTGATTATTTGCTTTATCGTCACGTCATATATTTATAGCATTCATCACACGAAGAATAGTTAATGGATCTATGAATTTTAAAATGAGGCAAATTCAATTTTACCCTCATAATTGCAATCAGATCTACTAATCTTTATTAAACTACTTATGCTGTATGCTGTATCAAGGATTTTACTGATAACGGAAGTATCTTTTTGCTAGTCTAACCCAGATATTGGCGCTCACTTCATATCTTAAAATTTATAACGTACTAGCTGTGCCCCGCGGTTTCACCCGCGTTTTTCTCGTTTCCGTGGAAATACCGAGATAAAATATTGCCTATAATTGCCTCCCTCAATAAATGGACTATTGAATATTTTAAATAGTTTTCATATCAGATCAGTATTTCCCAAAATTACCGCGTTCATAAATGTATTTATTTCTCTTCAAAGATCTTATACTTACAATCATCAACAAATATATTTCGAAAAAGATTATTACAGGATTTTACGTTGATAAAAAACTCCATGGCCCATAACTCATTAATAGGTACCAACTCTTAACATCTTACACACGTGATAACTTTTAAACGAAATATCCGATTGAGATGAAACAAAAAGAATTTTACTTCTACATAAATACTCTTGATAACATAATGCTTAATTTCGATAAAGATTAATATTACGATACATATTTAACGTAGTTTTTTTTTTTTTTTTAGACGATTTAATAATTATTTTGAACACAAAATCGGTTATTGTGATTAAACCATGATAGCTAGATATATGTTCTTGCGGACTTTTTTGTAGATCTTAATGGGATCTACAAACCCGTAGTACATCATTTTGTTCTATTGTCAATAGTTTTTGCAGCGCATGCAAAAATAGGTTTTCGATTTTACACCTTGTGTTACAAAATAGCAATTTTATTACGGATCCCTAATTTTGAAAAAAATAAAACATAGCCTATAGCCTTCCTCGATAAATGGACTACCCAACACTGAAAGAATCATTCAAATCGGATGAGTAGTTCCAGAGATTAGCGCGTTCAAACAAACAAACAAACAAACATTAGTATAGATTTTACTTCATAATGTTTATCATTTAAAGGCACTTTGATCCTAGTAGTTTTGTGGCAGTCCGTCTAGTGGGACATTTAACAGAATTAATAACACGCCATAAGTATATGTTTCATTGGTGTTCGTCATAGGAATCATTTTATTTTGCTAGGGGATTTAAAATAGTGGTTATACATTTTAGCAAAACCGCGCTCGACTTAGACAATATACAGCTTTAAAAACAAGGTCAATACTATGACTATCGCAAAAGCTCTTGATAGTAGGATCTAAAAGAAATCCATGATTGCACTATTATTCAAGTTAATAAACTACTGTCAAATATGTTTTATAACCAACACTAAATTAGGTACTCAAAACCATTGGTCAATGTTAATTATGCGAGACTGTAAGCATAAAGTAAAATTGATCAGCTTTTTGTTCGAAAGTATTCTTCATTATCTATGCGCACTGAATTCACTTCATGTCATTAGGTTTTTCATAGGGTTCAGCTATAAGAATTTGGAATCTAGATCTTATTCATTTAATCCCAAGCAAACGCCGGCGCCCGCCCCCTCATTGTCCCTCTATTGTGTCTCTAGTCAAAGTATTCGAAAAGTTGATATTTAGATCAATTCTCGTCTCAATACTATAAACAGAAACAGTATTCGTCTTAATTTCTGTGGAAAACATGATATTACGGCTTAAGGTATCGACATACGCGTCCTAGATCTTACACTCTCAGTGGTTAAACGAAACTCACAAATCTGTAGCCACCATGTTGCTACATGTTGTGTGGCGACTCGTTTAGTCAGAGTTCATTACTTTCATTATTTGGAAGCATAATATAAAACAGAAACTTAAGCATTTAGAATAAAAGTGATCCTTCAGCTAGAGGCTTAGGGCTTAATTGTACTAAAATTATCTCTTAAATAATATTAGCAGCATATGTGCGTGATTTCGTACCAAGTAAAGGTTCCAATAATGAAGTTCGGATCGCACTGTTCGTCAAACTTCATTTTTATTTGAAACCTTGAAATTGGTCCTCTACTCTAGTGTATGGATTTTCAATCCATCTTCCCCTTAACCGAATAAATAACGATGTAATATTTAGCTCTATTTAAATCATTCTATATATAAAACATTCGCCCGTAATAAAAATAAGAAATACATAACTGGAAGTTTATGTAGAGTTAACGTGAATACATACTGCTCCTCGTGGCGCTCGGAGGGCGAACGCGGGTTCGCGCGGCGCGGTCGAGAGTAAGTGCGTGCATATGCGTTTAGATCATTTTTGTGCCAAGAAGCGATCCCTGCGCTATACAAATTAATACCTATAATTTCCTCTTTTTAGTTCTAAGTTCTACTTTTCATATTTTCTAAACTTATGGTTCAAAGTCTATGTACCGTATATATATTCATATGCATGTAGTAAAAAGCAGTTACTTCAATATTACAAAAAAATACTCCAATTTTATTTATATGTATGTATAGAAGATAAATAAAGGACATGCTTGCAAGACACTCTCGTTTTTTTTTGTTTAAACATAGACGGTTTTTAAGCTATTGCATAGCTTCTATCGCGGGCCTTGATCGTGGAGACCGAATCCAGAAATTCCGTAACGAAAATAACCTAACACCCCCCACTCATTTGTTTTCTTATCGGTCACCACGCTCAAAAAGTGTAACTTCAATTAATATCAAGGAAAAAAGAAACAAAGGAAAAAAAATATTTATTTATTTATTTATTTATTATTTATTATATTCTTTATTGTACACCGCATGAACAAAAAAGATACAGGACAAACATTATTCAAAATAAGTGTACAATGGGCGGCCTTATCGCACAGGGCGATCTCTTACAGACAACCTTTGGATGGACTGAAAGAGAGGAGAAAGATATAGGGCTGTCAGTGTACATCAAAAAAATACAAATATGAAATAACAACACAAATACATACATACATTACAAAAAATATACTAATAAATATTAAATATGTAATCAAGCCAGGAGAAGACAAAATCAAAGTGAAAGGTAATGCTCCTTCACCATTGTTTTAAACGTTGGTAGCGTTTGAGCACGTCTCACTTCAATAGGCAATGCATTCCACAAACGAGCAGCTTGGACTGTAAACGATTTGTCAAAAAACGATGTGGAATGCATACGAATACTTAATTTCAGATTTTCCGATGATCTCAAGGACCTAGAATGTGTGTCACAAAGGAACTGAAAGCGTTCTTTGAGATAAAAAGGAGTAGAAGGATTAAAGAGCACATTATAAAGCAATGAAAGTATATGAGCATTCCGGCGAAGGCGAATAGGAAGCCATTTGAGCTGAGTACGAAATTCGGAAACGTGGTCATACTTGCGCAAGCCAAATATAAAATACTGCATAAATAAAATAAATAAATAATTATAATTGCATAAGTTTATAAAAAATGCTATGTAATAGCTTTACCGCGGCAGTCCCCGAGTGCCACACGTCTTTTTTTTAACTGTTTTTTTTTTTAATAAAAACAGAATTAGGTTTCTTACCTAACACTTACTAACAGGGTATTTACAATCAGAAAGTACTCCTTCCTCGTAAAATACATCCTACAACACTCCTAAGTAATGACTACGCTTATCTCTTCTTGTCAGTTTATTATGTTTAGTCGCGCGTGTTAGGAATGAACAGGGGGAGAAACTATATATTGATATTTATAACTACCCATATATCATAACAAAATGTCAAGATGGATGACGGTTATTTACTGTGTATCAAAGTTCCTATGACTGGTGTGTAAGGAAACGGTTTTATGAAGAAAAGCACAGAAAGACAAGACTAAGTATTTATTTCAATTGGCTTGTCAGTTAATCGAATAAACTACTGGCTCGTTCGGAATCTAGGTCTTCGAGGTGAAGAACGGCCAAGAAACACCTCGGAAGCATTTTATCATCACAATAACATAAGTCACAGTTTAACAAATACACAGAATCAATACAACAGTAGCAATAATACTAAGATATAACTCACGTGAACTTAGGTAGTCCGTAAAGGTCTAGCGCTGAACAGCAAGTAAGAGGACTTTAATATAAATCAATCTTATTTATAGGAAAGTCCTGACGTTCAAGTGTCAAACCTGTGGGTTGACACTTAAACATCAAATATCCTTCCACCTTCTACAAATCTCAGGTTATCGCTCAACACACAACTTCTTATATTATAGTAGACAAAATCTAAGATATATTACAAAGATTATTAATAATTACACTACAATTTACAACATTATCATCAATACGGCTTTTTATAAGTTTGGCGTTTTATGTTTGTAAACACAACATTATTATCTTTGGCAGGTACTTCAACATTAGATTCAAGTTTCATAAATGTTACCAACGTATAAAATACTACCAACAATATTCGTGAAAAATGAAAATTCACAATATAACTACGTCACAAATAATGATGAATCTAACACGCGCTTGTCACTTCCATGGCGTAATAGTTCTTTGGCAATTAAGACAATACTAGAAAAACGTATGTTCCTTAAAAAAATGCTAATTTTTTATAAGGTGCAAATATTATAAAGGAAACCAAATTATGTAATTGTGATTATTTTCAAAACTACTTAAATTTCCCCCGAAGTACAGAGGCAAAAAGACGTGAAAAACTAATTTCCATACGTCGCACTGGGGTGCAAAATCAATCATGTACTAAGGTCGAAATGTAAACACTTTCCTCAGTTTACAAAAATAATTTTCCCCAATGCCGCAATGGCCAAAAATAACATTTTTATTTTTTTCTAATGCTAAGCAGCATTGAGGTGTAATTAAAATAATTAAAATGCAATATTAAACCTCAACCTACATTGTTGAGGTTTAATATAACATTAAAAAAAATGGTGGGTACACCTATATTCTCTGGTTAGTTATGAGCAATAAACAGTTTTCACCCCCTTCCGTAGGGGTACCAAATGATTTTTTTTTCCTATTTTTCACTCATACAATACCATCAGAAACGTTTTTGCCTCTCCAGAGCATTTAATCCAATCTTTATTAAACAATGACCTAATTTGACTAGCTACTAACGCCCCTTTGCCACTTCTCCTGTTTTTTATATTTCTATGGTGTACATATCATTTGATTGGTCAGTCATTGGTCATCAGTGGATTGGTGGTTAGTGACCCTGACTGCTATGCCGGAGATCGTGGGTTCGATTCCCACTCAGGACAAATGTTTGTATGATGAGCATAATTATTTGTTCTGTGTCTGGGTGTAATTTATCGCTCTCCATCAGGTGAGATAGCGGTCAAGCGCGAACCATCAAAAATAAAAATATCTATATTACTTATGTATTTATTTAGAAATATATAAGTATGTTTATCAGTTGTCTAGTACCCATAACACAAGCTCTGCTTAGCTTGGGACTAGACGGCGTTGTGTGATAGTTGTGGAAAATTATATAATTATATCATGCTAAAGATGTAAAATCTAATATTTGTACAGCTGAAATGCCAAATATAGTGTGACCCCACTTACTATATTCATGCAAATAAATATATCATTCATTCATTCATTCTTATTAACTTAATCATAATATCTGGCGGCGCGGCGCGGCGGTGGTACCATCTAAAGAATTCTCTTCAAATCTTAATTTCAACATTTTTATTTGTGTTATTTGGACTGGGGCTGCGCTCAAGCGGCTCCTGCCCAACCTTGGGGGTCCAGACGCCTCCTGCCGGAGGCTCTACGCGGGGATCGTTCGGTCCATGGCCCTCTACGGGGCGCCGGTGTGGGCGCCGTCGCTGAAAAAGCAACCGGCGGCCATACTGAACGCCTGCCAGAGGGTCATGGCAATTCGGATGGTGCGGGGATACCGCACGATTTCCCGCGAAGCGGCGAGCCTTCTGGCTGGCCTACCACCGTGGGATCTGGCGGCAACAGTCCTTGCACACATGCACGACATGCGCGTGGAGATGCAACGCCGGGGTGAAAGTCCTCTGCCGCGACAGGTCGCGGCATGGTGGACAGAGCTCCGGCGGGATCTCATGGTGGAATGGCGTCAGCGACTATCGCAACCCCGTCATGGGCACGCTACAATTATGGCGATAAGTCCCCTCTTTGAGGCGTGGCTGGAAAGACCTCACGGCGTCCTTACCTTCCACATGACACAGGTCCTCACCGGAAATGGCAAGTTCGGGAGGTTCCTGTTCCGAATTAAAGTGGAAGTGACGCCCGGGTGTCGCCACTGTGCGGAACGCCCGGAGGACACGGTGGAGCACACAATCGCGGTGTGCCCTGCTTGGGCGGAGTATTGCTGTGCCCTCGTGCGGGTGATCGGCGGCGGAGACCTCTCGCGCTGGGCCCTGGTCGAGGCCATGGTCCGGAGCGAGGAAGAGTGGCAGGCGGTCGCCGACTTCTGCGAAGCAGTAATACTCGCTAAGGAGGTGGCCGACCGCATCAGACAACGGCGCTCTCGCCGCCGCCGCCGGGATTCCGATCCCGATTTCCAGCCACCGTAGGCGCGGGCTTGCGGACAGTGAGCAATGGGTAGCTCGCTGTCCGGCCGTCCGGTAACCGTCCGGACCAAGCCCAAGTCATCGACGGCGCGCACTGTTCCCGCGCGCCTCAAGGAGTTGTCAGCAACAGCAGGGGCCCAGCCGGGTCGAAGCCTACTGGGGCCAGGGTTATCCGAAAGGGCGCTCGAGCCCCGGTACGAAGGCTAGAAGGAACGGGATGGGTTTTTTAGTCAGTAAGAGTCTGACACTATCTCCCGCTCCGCCCAAGGGCGGGGGATGTCAATGCATGATTTTCCCATCAAAAAAAAAAAAAAAAATTGTGTTATTTTTTTTCACAAAATATAACCGCAAGCCCGCGCCTACGGTGGCCGGAAATCGGGATCAGAATCCCGGTGGCGGCGGCGGCGGCGATAACACCGTTGCCTGATGCTCCGGACCATGGCCTCAACCAAGGTCCGGCGCGAGAGGTCTCCGCCGCCGATCGCCGTCGCCCCCACGAGGGCACGGCGATGCTCCGCCCAAGCACCGTGTGCCTGTGTGCTCCACCATGTCCTCCGGACGTTCCGCACAGTGGCGACACCCGGGCGTCACTTCCGCATGAATCCGGTGCAGGAAACTCCCGAACGAACCTTGTCCGGTGAGGACCTGCGTCATGCGGAAGGTAAGGACGTCGTGAGGTCTTTCCAGCCACGCCTCAAAGAGGGGACTTACCGCCATGATTGTGGCGTGCCCAACAGAAGGCGGTCCTCATATTTTGCATACTCAACTCCCTTTGGCTCCTCCTCTACTAGTGTAGGTGACAATATTTTATGTGACAATTTTATTTTATACATATGGCAATTTTATTTTGTGTTTATTTGTTTTTTTTTTATTCTGTATGGCTATTTTGTTATTAGAAATTATATGTATTTAATTTTCTTTTTTGTTTTTGTGTAATTACTAGTTGTAAGCGTTCTGGTTAAAGTTGTAGGTAAATTAAGGAGAAAAATTATGGTTTATACTTTCACAGGACTCCTCCTTTTCCTCGTCCTCTACCTCCACGAAGCCTCTTCGTCGCTCTACCAACTCAGAATACGTGAGTAATGCATGACATCGACGGAACAACTAGTTTATGAGTACGATGCGCTCCCTCTGTGCATGCAGCATGCTGTGTGGAGAGAGGGCAATGAGCGGCAGCTGCGCATTGATTGATTTCAATTGATCCGAGTGGATTCCGCCGCCGCGCTCCGTGACACACTTGTTTGTTGGGAGATGCTCCCGACTCACACGTCGTGCTTATCATCGGCGGCACCGCTGCATTCCGGGCGAGATAACAAAGTGTATCATAAAGGCGTCGTAACGTTACACGCTGTTTTTTTATGATATGCGGATAAGCTTTCATCACTGACCGAAAACTTGGCTGTGAGTAAAAAAATTGACGGCCAGTGTATTACATCATGCATGTGGAGGGCCCACATGCATGATGGAAAGGAATGTCTTCAAAAATACTTCTAGGATGCTGAGATTTGTAAAAAGGAATGTTGCTAGTTTAACCGTATGGCTAGAGAAGGGGTAATTTAATTCAGTTACCCCCTTTCTGGTCTTCATGACTGACAAAGATGGCCAATAATAATACCTAATGTATCGACGAAGGCACGTTGTGCCGACCCCAAATAAATTACAAATTACTCAGATTAGGGAAACAGAACGATGAAATTGTACTAAATAGCACAAAACATAATACGCACCTATCTACATATAACACCTAACCTATCCTATCTTAACCCATCTACATGTAACAGGCTAAGATTATTATGACTATGAGATTGATATCACAAGGACTAAGGATTCGATGCCATGCAGCCTCAGAAAGGAGCAGGGAGCGAGGCCGTTACCGGCGGAGCAGCGCGGGGCATCGCCCCCGCCCCGAGTCAACCGCACGGCGCCACCGTCGCCGCCGCCACAAACAAGCACTCATAACTTTATCAATGACGCAACTGATTATTGTCTATGCTATCTCCCTTTATTCCAAGGTTATCACACAGTTACAAGTTAAGCCGCAAGAAAAACATTTGAAGGAAAGCGAACACGCATGCCGCACTAACGCCGGCACCGGTGCAGCATTCAGTATAGTAAGGAGATATGTACAGGTACCTACTATAGGTATTTGGGTACAGTACCTACTGTTTGATGAACTGTAACTTGACAACTCCAGGTAAAACCAGGATAAACAAAATGACCTGAATCAAATCGCTAGCGAAATAGGAACCTACATATGTACGTTGGCGTCGCCACTTGTTAGTGTTGATAACATGGCAAAGATCAATATCGCGCTGAAACTCTATTTTTATGTCGAATACACTTTAAATTTATTTATTTGTTCTTAAATGAATACTAATTACTAGGGAGCGGATTATATGCATTTGTATGGCATATATATGCATGCCATTTTAGCAGTAATATCAGCATACAGTGGCGTAGCTAGGCGTGGGCGAACTGGGCCCTGGCCTACTGTGGAAAACTGGGTTGCGACAGTCGCTGTCTCGTTTTCGAATTTATGAAAGAAAAAAGGCCTCGCTGATATGCCTCCGCCCACGTTTAAATTGGTCTCTGGATGCATATTATTGGTACATTTCTAATATTTTGCTGAAGAAGCAGGAGCACTCGCCCTATTCCGAAATGTGATAAAAGAGATCATATCGCGAATCCGAAGACAGAATCTTACCACTGAACATTTGAAACAATACTTTATTTATGTTTACAAAAATATTGAATAATTTTAAAGTCATATAATGTTTCTGTATCTATTATCGCCTTTAACAGCAAAATTTATAAATTGTTTGCTGATTTTAAAATTAAAAAATTAAACAATTTTTTTCTGCTTTTGAGTTCCTAAAATTTATCATTTTATTTGAATATTCTGCCAATTTTAGTGCATATTTCAAGCTTTTTTCAGGTAACGGGTGATTCATTTGGAGTTACTTTTTCCAAAACTAAAAAAAAATATGAATATAACAAATTTATCGGGTAATCTTTATTATAATACAAAAGAACCATTCCTTACATTTACTTTTTAAAGATTATTTCTTTCAAATGTTGTCCGTAACTGCGATTAAGGTGGTCCATTCTGGAGTTCCAGTTTTCGATGACCCGACCGAGCATTTCCAGTGGTATTTGGCGAATAACGCGAGTAATGTTGGCTTCCAGTTAATCAATCGTACGCGGTTTATCCATATATAAACTTTGGACTTTACATAACCCCACAGAAAAAAGTCTAAGGGTGTGATATCACAGGATCTAGGCGGCCAACTGACTGGTCCGAAACGCGAAATTAACTGTTCACCAAATTTTTCTCGCAACAAAGCCATGGTTTCACGTGCTGTGTGGCAAGTGGCACCATATTATAAAGTGGAAGAGTTTGTTTGTTTGTTTGTTTGAACGCGCTAATCTCTGGAACTACTGGTCCGATTTGAATGATTCTTTCAGTGTTGGGTAGTCCATTTATCGAGGAAGGCTATAGGCTATGTTTTTTTTATATTAAAATTAGGGATCCGTAATAAAATTGCTATTTTGTAACACAAGGTGTAAAATTGAAAACCTATTTTTGCGTGCGCTGCAAAAACTATTGACAATAGAACAAAACGATGTACTACGGGTTTGTAGATCCCATTAAGATCTACAAAAAAGTCCGCGAGAACATATATCTAGCTATCATGGTTTAATCACAATAACCGATTCTGTGTTCAAAATAATTATTAAATCATCTGAAGAAAAAAAACTACGTTAAATATGTATCGTAATATTAATCTTTATCGAAATTAAGCATTATGTTATCAAGAGTATTTATGTAGAAGTAATAGTACATTGTTACACTAGGGGCGAAAGTAACTCATTTCGTCCCGAGAAGGAGTTGGCGGGCGAGCGAAGCGAGGTCGCTAATTGGAGGGGTTAAATGGGTTACTTTCACCCCGAGGTAAACACTGTGCTTTTCATTACGAATACGAGGAAACTAAAAATAAAATAAAAAGTTTGTAAAACCTGAGTCGTCGTACCTATGATTTTAAGTAGGTATCTTTCTTCTGATTTAGGCGGTAAAAGGTATTCCACTACTGCCTTAGCCTCTTCTCTTATGAAATTAGGCGTTAAATCACTATTTTAATCTGATAAACATAACGTGTTAATACAAATCTCTGTTGTACGGAAATGTAAAGTATGAAACTCGAAGAAACCAACGACTGATTGCCACTTTCCCGCCATTTGGTTTTTTTTTTTCTGCGGCCGTTCAGCTATTCAGCCTCATTAATGAAAAATTAGAAATTAATTGTAATCTTTTAAAAACAAAGTGTTTTAAAGAAATAGTTAACAAATAAATCACTTAAAAATATAATATTATCTATTTAATACTTATCTATAAGTTATTTCAATTTTATATCGCGCTGTGATTGACTGGCTGTATGGAAAATTGGAACGTGGTTCAATAGAAACGTGAAGATAGAACTAGTTTTTTTTTAATAATTTGACAGCTGTCAGTTGTAAAGTAAAACTCCCTAGGGATGAAAAGTATCACTTTCAGCCCGCTCCTCGGGCAACTTCAGACCCACTTTCAGAGTATGAGTAATGAAAAATACTTTTTGTTTCATCTCAATCGGATATTTCGTTTAAAAGTTATCACGTGTGTAAGATATTAAGAGTTGGTACTTAATGAGTTATGGGCCATAGAGTTTTTTATCAACATAAAATCCTGTAATAATCTTTTTCGAAATATATTTGGTGATGATTGTAAGTATAAGATCTTTGAAGAGTATAATAAATACATTTATGAACGCGGTAATCTTGTGAAATACTGATCTGATATGAAAACTGTTTAAATATTCAATAGTCCATTTATTGAGGGAGGCAATTATAGGCAATATTTTATCTCAGTATTTCCACGGAAACGAGAAAAACGCGGGTGAAACCGCGGGGCACCGCTAGTAATAAAATAATTACTGCGCAATCAATTATTTTGTTCGAAGTTCGAAGCGATCAAGATATTTCGGCCGTACTATATTATATTTATAATGCAGAATGATAACATACGCAAGATACACAAGATGCGCCCGCGCTGGTTCCCGCCAATTTTGACAGTCGCTAGCGGCACGGGCGAGCGCGAGCACGTCAGCACGCACGCCGCGCGCCGGTCGTTGTCCCACGCCGCGTGCGCGAGTGCGCGTCAGTAGTGACATGAATAATTGCTGCATCAGTTAATGATCCGTGCGAGTGATAACTCTAATAAATAATTTACTCTGCTTTCCTTCAGAAAGTGGGCCAGTCAGAGGCGCTGTGACGGACTCTCTGATTAGATTAATTACCTGATTTCTGATAACTTCCAACATTTACTGATTGTAAATTAAGTAGGTATACTAACTTCTGTAGAACAACAAATCAGCGTTAATTTAAACCTTGTCATCCTCTTCATCATGAGGCTGATGTTAAAAAACGCAGAAAGTTCATTTTGGGAGCTATGAACTATCTTTTGGAATATCTCGAACTGAAAACATACTTCTTATGTCCGCTAAACTGCAGTTATCGAACGAATCTCAAAAAGTTGTAGGTATAAAATATAAGAATTCGCCTAATCAACAAAGTTGTCTAAGCACTGAGCGACACAAAGGCAATATGGACATCATTGATGTACAAGGACATGCTTATTTTTTTTAAATCTTGGACTCGATTTGTGTAGATATCGCTCTTGCGTATTTTTCTTTTATTTCGCAGTAGAACTTGTGAAATTTCGTTTGGTTGTTAGTGTTATGGTTGTGGCTTTTTGGTGTCTGTAACTGATTTTAAACACTCGAACGACTATTGAGGCGAATACCTAGAATATTTAAAACATAGTAGGTACTTAGACGGGTTACGACATTAACTGACTATGTTTACGTTATGTCTACGTCTAACCCTATTGAATGATTTTTTCATGAAATAGACATTAAACTAGGTTAGACGCACAATTTTATTATTTTCCACAAAGGATTAGTTTAAGTGCGGAAAGTGTACAAACACCAATAGATAAGTACGTAGAGTAAGACGAACTGAGCACCCTCTCAGTTTGTCTTACCCTATGTATCTATTTTAATGAAACGCCGTAAACAACAACGGCGAGGAAATTGTTGATGAAATTATTTAGTGTCTACTTATATACCTAAGTACTTCCTTGTATAAGTTAACATGTTAAATATCAACGAAATAATTGACTTTGTTTTATCTAATCAAGATTATGGCCAGTTCATGGACTTCAAAAAAATCGTCATAACTGGAAACTGAATTAACTTGATTTTTTACTACACTTAGTAGTAATAATCATGGCTTGTTTATTTTTATTGCTTTCTTGGTTACATGGACTTTGGGGTTAACTAAACTCTTAATGTTGCCACTAATATAAATCTTGGTCAAGTAACTTAAAATGCTTTGCTTTATGTATTGATAATAAATACTTTGAAAATACATTTCTGCATTTTAGATATAATAAAAATAACTGTTTGTGCTTAGAATATAGTGGCCAAAATGACACAATATGTTGTCACATAAATAAATATGATGAATACCTACAATATCGAGAATCACATCACCAGAAAAAATATGGCATTAGACATTTCAACAGCCATCTAGCCTAATGATATAAAGAAAAAGAAAACAACATTTGACAAGACATCTCATCATCGTCGTTTGTCCAAAAATGGTTTTTTTATAATTCACAAGGAGGTACGTAGGTATTATTGACATAATATACGTAGTCTCACCAACTTTAAACTGGAATATCTATAATATAAAAATTATGTTAACACGAGTAGTAATGTCTAAGACAATTGTTTAGAAATTTATTCTGTTTATTTTCACAAGACGCTAAAAAAATATGCCAGCAAAATTTTGTTCGGGACTTCGCCATGATCCTTTAATATGTGTCACCAAAGACATTAAATATATACTACCAATAGACAGGACATAGCGAACAAAAGTCCAAACCGATATTTGTTACTTGGTAGTAACAAGTCGCTCAGTCTAGTATGACACCCCTAAACATCAAGTCGTGTTTGTATCCGCTTTAGGCACTAAAAGAAAATCATTTTCTGAGAAAATATACCGAGTTGCGTATTACGCTATTGCAAATCTTGTTATGGTAAAATTATTGGACTTAGCTTCGGTTTATTTTCAGAAATATTCTTCGTATTTACGCAGTAATTAATTAAAATTCAACGATTTCCATGAATAGTTCTAGGACATTTGCTGATTTTATGATAGCGCCATCTATCGCTAAAAAGTTTAACCTTACCTAGCACACACCAGTGGCGTAGCGTGGGTTTTCGCCGCTTGGGGTCTCCCTTTGTTGTTTATTATGTTTAAGAACACCAGTATTAAGAACGACTGCAGGTATCCCGTCGGGGCCACTAGCTTTATTCTTACGTACGTTATTCTGATGGATACGAATATCCGACATACTTGTCACGTACCTACCCATCAGGAGAAACAGGGGGCGGTGTGTCACCGGAATTCAGACGCGAAGATTCCGCAATAAGAGAGGCAATTAAGTTTGCTTTCTCCTCAGCGGTGCGAGCCAGGGATCCGTCGGGTTTCAGCAGTGTTGGAGGTGAGGGACGGTAGAAGTTCGATTCACTCGAGTTTGCCAGGGACCAAAACGCTTTACTACCAACGGGGTTTGTTCCCTATTCGGCCAATGTGGTCAAACTGAGACCTCCACAACACCTTAAGAGTCATGTTACTTGCCTTGCGCATACGAGCGTTGGCCCAAGGTCCGAATGCGCGTGTTAAATGTCAACTTGAACACACTCAGTGCCAAGTCATGGTTGAGCTTGGTCCGACATTGTTACGTCAGAGAATTGAACTTGAAAATTAATAAAAAGCAATATACCTGCTGCAGCACGCAGGGTATAATTAACATCGACATCAAAATTTGCTTGGCACGTACGTAACATTGCCCTCGCAATTTCGAATATCTAAGTGTTTTTTTTTTCCAAATAAAAAAATTTGCGCTTTCTGCCGCCTCCTTTCGTATGCTGCCTAGGGCCATTACCCCCACCGCCCTCCCCTCCCCAAGCTACGCCACTGGCACACACTGAAGCTTCTACCACGAGCTTATAACGTGATCTATTTTACGACCTAAACCGAACTGTTAGATCCATTTTCGTTCGTACTACTGACATTTTAACATATCAAGGTAAAGCTACTTGCCACCTACCGAGCAATAGTTAAATTTATACAAATTTTGACAAATTTAATTCGCGTGATTGCTATTAAAAGCTAGATAGCGTCACTGAGAGATAGGATGACAGTTTTTCTAAGACATTTCTCCTGATAGCCGCTCTATTGTATCACTTAAATCTCTTGTGTGTCACGGTCGCATATCATACAAGTATTTTATTTAACATAACATACAACTTGACACTGACCTACAAAATGCAAAAACCAGGAGCGCCCACCTTTATGCGACTGTGAGTCTGGTTATTGATAGAAAGAGATGGAATTACAACATTTTGATGAGAACAAATAGTAGACAATATGATAACCTACTTAATTGCACATACTGTTAAATGCACAACTATATAACTATTCAATTAAACTGTTTACTGTTTAAGAAACAATAAGAAGTGTGAACTGAGCCATCGATACTTGAATGTAGGAAGTAGCAAGCTATTGGGTCGGGCTAGCGCTAGCAGTCAAATGAATACTGAATGCAGGATTGCAGGCGAACGTGTAATTACAGTACCTAAGAGTCGCTACAGCGGACATTAGCGGCATAGCCGGGCGGTTAAATCGAATATTGTAAATGAATGTTCAGGAAAATTGCCGCAAGGCTTTCGCTAAATCGGCACAAGCCGAATGATGCGGAACGTACCTAACGTAGCAGTTGCTATGGATCTGCTTTTTTTGTTCTACAAATGCTGCCCAGTCGGGTCGACAACCTGATTGAGTAAGAAGTGCGTAGCTTCAAGTGTAATAGCTTCGGGTCGGCTATGTTGTTAGACCAATACTGCCGAACCGGCAATCGTGCCCTTTGACTGAAGTACCGACCGACCGCGTGCACGAGCCGTCAGGCGAATAGCGAACCAGCAATCATATTATCAGTAAATTGATTTACTTTAGGATAACCCTGGCCCCAGTATGCGTTCGGCCTCCTCCTTTGCGAGCGTTACTGCTTCGCAGAAGTCGGCGACCGCCTGCCACTCCTCCTCGCTCTGGCCCAAGGCCCGGCGCGAGAGGTCTCCGCCGCCGATCGCCCCCACGAGGGCACGGCGATGCTCCGTCCAAGCAGGGCACACCTCGACTGTGTGCTCCACCGTGTCTTCTGGGGGTTCTGCACAGTGGCGGCATACGGGCGTCTCTTCCGCCTGAATCCGGAACAGGTACCTCCCAAACGAACCATGTCCGGTGAGGACCTGCGAGTAATGCTCGCAAAGGAGCAGCCGACCGCATCAGGGAACGGCGTTCTCGCCGCCGCCGCTGCTGAGATTCTGATCCCGATTTCCGGCAACCGTAGGCGCGGGCTTGCGGACAGTGCGCAATGGGTAGCTCGCTGTCCGGCCGTCCGGTAACTGTCCGGACCAAGCTTAATTCGTCGACGGCGCGCACTGTTGCCGCGCGCCTCAAGAAGTTGTCAGCAGCAGCAGGGACCCAGCTGAGTCGAAGCCTACTGGGGCCAGGGTTATCCGAAAGGGAACTCGAGCCCCGACATGAAGGCTAGAAGGAACAGGGTAGGTCGTTTAGTCAGTAAAAGTCTGACACTATCTTCCGCTCCGCCCAAGTGCGGGGGTTAAAAAAGTAAACAATTTTGATATGTCTTGTAAAAGAAATTTTTTTTTAAATGGGAAATATGTTTCATAACATATATTATAATTCATTCATTCAGGTTTTCTAAAAATATAGATATTAAACAATGTAGCTATCATTATTTTTTGTAATTTATCTAAACAAAGCATTTTTAGGTAAGTACAGAAACATGTCAAGATTTTCAGGTATACTAAACAAATTGACTATAAGTTATTTTCATTTGCATAAGAAAAATTAAAAAAAAAAGTCTTGAAAACTTTGTAAATTATTTAATGGATATTTATTCTATCATGGATGAAGTTTTCAGAATTCATATCGTCATGATAGGCTCTTGAATAAGGTTTAAGCACATTGTAGCAGTCCATTTTCAACAAACTTTGTTGACTTGCTAGGTCCCGCTCGAGTACGCATATTTAGGAAAATTTTATTATGATGCTCACCCGAAAAATTATTATTTGACAAATGGGTCTAATTTTGGAAAATGGTACCGTAGGCCCAACATTTTCTCATCACACACACACGCACAAACAACATAACACAAACACGTTTGACTTTCAAGATAAAATCTCTGCTAGCACTTTTAATCGCTTTTGGTATAATAATGACGACTATTTACTTTAGAAACGATAAAAAACACAATACACAACACATTCTCCTGACACATGATATAAACGTCAAGCGATTACTTTCCAATTCCGGCCACGCGCCAACTTATCTTGCGCTCAAAGAGATCAGAGATACAATAGAACGGCTACCAGGAAAAATGTCTTAGAAAAACTGTCATCCTATATCTCAGTGACGCCAACTAGCTTTGAATAGCAATCACGCGATTTAAATATGTCAA
This sequence comes from Mythimna albipuncta, assembly GCA_929112965.1. NCBI lineage: Eukaryota > Metazoa > Arthropoda > Insecta > Lepidoptera > Noctuidae > Mythimna > Mythimna albipuncta. Next base: position 20,328,021 of record OV815979.1, on the reverse strand, counting down.
AATTTTTATAAATTTAACTATTGCTCGGTAGGTGGCCAGGGTCTTTACCATGATATGTTAAAATGTCAGTAGTACGAACGAAAAAGAATCTAACAGTTATCACAACTTATAAAATAAGTGGATAACAAAGTTCATGTACATAGGCGAGCTTAAGGCGTATAGTGCGCAAGATCGACCTTGAGCGTCGAACTCACACATACGCGCGAGACCTGCACACACTGACTTTCCGGACCGAGCGCGCTACCGCTCAAAGATAACGCAGTGACGCAGAGAGGCGTGCCTATTCAGTGGTATTTTGCCTACGACTCCAGAACTTCTAAGATGCACGGCTAATTTTAATTTAAATAGATACTTATTATGTTTCGTGTAATTCTCAAACTTTATCATTTGTATGTTCCTAGGTAAGTGTAGAAAAAGAAACAATACAACAAAAACAACAACAGGTTATACAAACTAAATTCATTAAAATACTGCTGTTTTTCGATTATTTCATAACATAAAGTGTATATTACAAAAGTAATTCAAAAAACAATTTATGATAAATGTTATATCTGATTAATCTATAACTATAATGTGGTAAAAATCAGTTTTTTTTTTTTTTTTATTCTGTTGTTTGTTACGAATAAGCTCGAAAAGAAATGGAACGATTTAAAAAAGTTAAATCATTGAATATGAAAATAATTGGTGAAATAAGGGTACCACTATAATATTGTGAATTTTACGCATACGACGAGTATGTGGCCCCTTCAACGCGATCTGGCGTGATCTTATGAAATGGTGAAACAATAAACAGACATGCGATTACAGCAATCCCAAAAGATTTGCTGTAATGTTAAGGGTTCCATACCTTTTTTTGTGGTGGGAAAAAATCATCCAATGACAACCCCCGCTCTTGGGCGGAGCGAGAGATAGTGTCAGACTCTTACTGACTAAAAAACCTAACCCGTTCCTTCTAGCCTTCATACCGGGCCTCGAGCTCCCTTTCGGATAACCCTGGCCCCAGTAGGCAGGGTTCCGTACCTCAAAAGTAAAAAACGGTACTTTTATATTATAGGATCATTGTGTTGCTGTCTGTTTATCTGTTTCCCTATACTTCGGGAAAGCATAGAATTATAGAGTTGAAATTAAAGCCATATACTGAAGTCTGTGGTTGCATGATGGTGTAAAAAAACCAAACGTCTAAGTTAACGAAAACAAAAAAAAACCCGCCAAGTACGAGTTGGACTCGCTCATGAAGGGTACCGTAGTAGCAAGTAACGTAATATAAAAGTTCTTGTAGTTCGTTGTAACTTTGATCGATGTTTTAATAATAGTGTATTTTTTTTAGATTTATGACGTACTAAAAAAACTAGTAACTACATTTCGTTCAAACCAAAAAAAATATATGTTTTTTATAGATTCATGAACAATAATATACTACACTAATAATAATATCAACATTTGATTTTTTCGTGCGATTAATACTTTTGTCTAAAAAAAATATTTTACGAATATCGCTACTTTTCCCTACTCCTTCAAAACGGCTTAGACCTTTAGAAATATTTTTACACAGAAAAATTGGTGGTTAAATATTCTTCAAAGTGAACATCGTTTACGTAAATTAATCAATATTTACTAAATCAAATGAGCAATATTGAGTTCGAATATGTATAAAAGTCTGTGCGGGCGCAGGCGGTCAGTCATGCGTTAGCATTCAGACGGGGGGCTGTGTCGCTCGGCGCTCCGTTCCCGCCATGGAACGACAGCGCGCTATGTATGTGTTGACGCGAATGTTCACGAAGATTTTGTATTAGTGTGAGTTTATAGACTAGCGCGCTTGCAGAGGACCTAATATGATACGACTTATAGATTTCGGGTGGCAAATAGTCGCTCCGTGCCGTGTAACTTACCGCGTCAGAAGGTTTTCACAGCTTGATCAGAATGTACTGTATATCTTATGATAAAAATCATATCGCTTGTAATCTGTAACACTTATGAGTGCAAAAAAATTTTGTTTGACGTGTAATCTTTAATTTCAGCCATCTACTACACGAACACATTATACAGACAAATTGTGCCCCACTCCCGGAATCACTTTTGTATCGGGGGTGCGTTCCTAAACGTTAAACACGCATACACAAGGCGCTCATACTCAGAACGACTATCTGTTAGGTCACACAAATCTTTGTTTCGCGCGGGAGTGGAATCATAATATGTGCATTTTTTTCAAAAACTTTTAGTAAAGGATGCCGTAGTAGTGAGGACTTATATGTACCTAATCACTCATGCACTTAAATAAAAGAATTTTATCGGCCGCAAAAATAAGTTTGTATTTCCTATTATTTACCGAAAAATATATGACACAAAAGTCGTAACCGTTTTCAATTACAATAAAATTGTTGACTGAAATAAAAAAGTCATTTAGAAACAATGTTATTTTTATAAACAGTACTATGAATTATTAGTATTATTATGAATTTCAACCGCTCACGTGAATATTTTACCCCGGCCCTATAGGTAAAAATAGGTGAAAGTTGCTGAAGCAAATAATATTTTTTTTTTTTATTTATTTATTGGCAATTTACACTTACAGTTTAACACCACACATATAAATTATAGGCACACATTAATAATAATTTAAAAACATTAACATAATAAACATAAAAGTAATGAAAAAGTAATAGTAATAATGAAAACAATATCAAAAATAATAACAATAATGAAAGCAATGTAAAAAAAAAAAAAATAGGAATAATAATGGAAACAATGTCATAAAAAAAAAAATCATGTCAAGGATAATAAAAATAATGTCAGATTAAAATGTCCAAAAAAAACTTAGAAAAAAAAAAAATTACAATAATACATATGTCAAAAATTTAAAAAAGAAAAAAATTATTGAGTTTCACATGATATTGTGCTGGGAGTGGCAATGGACTCAAGGTAACGAGCTGCAGCGTTAAAAAGTTCAATTTCAGCACTTGCGAAGATATCCATAGCAGCGTCAGAAAGTAACGTGTTGTTGATGTGGGTTAGGGGTAGATACACGGGACTGGTTCTGCAGGTGATGTTACAGGCTCGTGGTATGGAAAATAGAGAGCGATGACGGGGGCGTAGTGTATGCCTGATGGGAAGTGGAATGCTAAAGGAGATGTACTCAAGCAACGAAGAATTGAAGTGAGAACCACGAATTAGGCGGATGAAATATTTAACCAGACACAGATTTCTTCTAACCTCCAAACTTTGGTAACACACCATACCCAGCACGAACGGCGTCGGGTACATATATGGGTAGTAACCATATAATTTCAGGTAGAGGTACCGGACAAAGGATTTCTGAACTCGTTCAATGACCAGCGTGTAACATTTTTCATGCGGGTTCCAAATTGCACTATTAGTTTCCAGCAAACCACGGATATATGAATTGTACAATATAGTTATGGCTTGTCGATTGTGGAAAATTTTTGCCTGGCGCAATACAAAACCTAAATTCTTGCGGGATTTGTTACAGATCTGTATGATGTGCTGGTTAAAGGATAAGTGTGGATCAAAATTAGTACCCAGATCGCGTACGGCTGAAACACGTTTCAAGGGCTCACTGTTTAGAGAATATGTGTTGTGTATGGGATGTGTGGCTTGTGAATAAGTCATAACTGCACATTTATTTGCATTGAGAGCGAGATTGTTTTTAACGCTCCACGCATGAATGTGGTCTATGTCTAATTGAAGAGTGTGTGTGTCATTAGAGGTACCTATTGGAAGAGCCAGCTTGACGTCATCAGCGTACATCAACACTGTTGAGTGTTCCACATGTGCGGGTAGGTCATTTACCACGATTAAAAAGAACAAAGGCCCGAGGTTGGTTCCCTGTCCGATGCCTGATGTGACAAAGTATAGCTCTGAATCTGTTCCTTCATATGTGACAAATTGCTTCCGACCTTGCAGATAGTTTGCAAATAATCTCAGCAATGACACAGAGAAACCAGCCAATCCCAACTTGCCCAAAAGTACATCATTGTCCACACGGTCAAAAGCCTTCTGAAAATCAAAGTAGGCCACATCGATCTGCTTTCTGTCATTCATATTTTTAGCAAGAAGTGCGGTAATGTTAAGAAGGTTTGATGTAGTTGAGCGATTTGGAAGAAATCCGTGTTGCTCTTCTGCGAACCATCGACGTAACTGCTTATATATTTTCTTGTAGAGTACAGATTCAAATACCTTGCCAAATATGGACAAAACAGCAATCGGCCTATAGTTTTTAATGTCACTTTTTGGACCAGCTTTATGTACCGGGAGTACTTTAGAAGTTTTCCACTCCGTTGGATATGTGTCTGTTTTAATGGACAAGTTAAAAATAAATTGCAGGGGCAATTTGAAAATATCGCAACCGTCCTTAACCAAATACTGTGGTATTCCATCCGGTCCTTGCGTGGATTTTGGGGGAAGTCGAGCCATAGCCCCACGAACTTCAGATTCGTGGATGTAATCAATATCTACCAGTTGAGGCATGTTATTAGGGTACGCATTTGCAACATCGATAGCCCGTTCGGGGTCCAATGATGGCAGGCTTGTCAAAAAAACGCTACTAAAATATTTGGAAAATGCATCTGCCACTTGGGCTGGAGACATGTCACCGAAAGTTGCCTGCTCGTTATTCACTCTGTTGCCCTTCACAAAGGACCAGAAGGTTTTGGGGTCGCGTTTAATGTCAGACTCGATACGTGCAGTGTAGGTGGCAAAATCTGTTTCTGTACTTCTTTTCAAAATGCGTCTTTAATAGCTAAAGAATGCATAGTGTAATTGATTATTATTATTCTGTCTGTAAAGCTTATGGTAATGATTTTTCAGCTTATTTAATTTAATTGTATCAGGTGTAAACCATTTTGGATAGTTTTGCCGTAAACTTTTAGCCTTTTTTATAGGGACAGTTCGGCATATTATGCTATTAATCAAGTCATAAAAAGTTGTAACAGCAGCGTCAACATCATTGCACGAGTACACTGGCTCCCAGTCTATCTCAGCCAGTTTAGAGTACAACTGTAAGAAGTCAGCCTTACGGAAGTTACGCTTTATGGTCGTATTACTATTCGAGTCATTTGAGTAGCCGGCACTATTCCTGCACAAACTGGCATATGGTGTGGTAATAGAAATAGAAATATCTAGCGGTTTGTGATGTATTTCGGGGGAAACAATGCCAGGACATGCTGAAACTGAGACACCCGCCACACATGAGTTAACCAGTATCAAATCCAACATTCTGCCCAAGTCATTAGTTATCACATTTTTTTGTAATTAATAATATTGAAATTAAAGAAAAGAATTTTTTTACCGACTTCTAAAAATGCGAGTCGGACTCGCCCATGAAGGGTTCCGTAGCAGTAAGTAACGTAATATAAAAGTTCTTGTAATTCGTTGTAACTTTGATCGATGTTTTAATAATAGTGTGTTTTTTAGACTTATGACGTATTAAAAAAAAAACTAGTAACTAGATTTCGTTCAAACCAATTTTCGTTGGTGGTTTGCATGATAATGTACATCATATATTTTTTTTAGTTTTATCATTCTCTTATTTTAGAAGTTAGAGGGGGGGGGACACATTTTATCACTTTGGAAGTGTCTCTCGCGCAAACTATTCAATTGGGAAAAAAATTATATTAGAAACCTCAATTTTATTTTTTAAGACTATCCCCCCTGTAACTTCTAAAATAAGAGAATGATAAAACTAAAAAAAATATATGATGTACATTACCATGCGGCCATGCAAACCACCAACGAAAATTGGTTTGAACGAGATCTAGTAAGTAGTTTTTTAGTACGTCATAAATCTAAAAAATACACTATTATTAAAACATCGATCAAAGTTACAACGAACTACAAGAACTTTTATATTAAGTCACTTGCTACTACGGAGAAGGGTTCTTCATGGGCGAGACCGACTCACACTTGGCGGGTTTTTTTTTTTTGTTTTCGTTAACTTAGACGTTTGGTTTTTTCACAGCATCATGGAACCGCAGACCTGAGTATATGGCTTTAATTTCAAACTCTATAATTCCATGCTTTCCTGAAATAAAGGGAGACGGATAAACAGACAGCAACACAATGATCCCATAATATAAAAGTACCGTTTTTTACTTTTGAGGTACGGAACCCTGCCTACTGGCGCCAGGGTTATCCGAAAGGAAGTCCGAGCCCCGGTATGAAGGCTAGAAGGAAAGGGGTGGGTCTTTTAGTCAGTAAGAGTCTGAAACTATCTCCCGCTCCACCCAAGAGCGGGGGTTGTCATTGAATGATTTTTTCCCACCACAAAAAAAAGGTATGCAACCCTAAACATTACAGCAAATCTTTTGGGATTGCTGTAATCGCATGTCTGTTTATTGTTTCACCATTTCATAAGATTGCGCCAGATCGCGTTGAAGGGGCCACATACTCGTATGCGTAAAATTCACAATATTATAGTGGTACCCTTATTTCACCAATTATGTTCATACTCAATGATTTCACTTTTTTAAATCGTTCCATTTCTTTTCGAGCTTATTCGTTACAAGCAACAGAATAAAAATCAAATGATTTTTACCTCATTATAGCTGTAGAAGAATCAGATATAACATTTATCATAAATTGTATTTTGAATTACTTTTCTAAAATAGACTTTATGTTATGAAATAATCGAAAAACAGCAGTATTTTAATTAATTTAGTTTGTATAACCTGTTGATGTTTTTGTTGTATTGTTTCTTTTTCTACACTTACCTAGGTACATAAAAATGATAAAGTTTGAGATTTACATGAAACATAATAAGCATCAGAAGAAAGTCAGTGTAGTGCAGGTCTCGCGCATATGTGTGAGTTCGACGCTCAAGGTCGATCTTGCGCACTATACACCTTAACTCAAAGTTGAGTTTTCTTCCAACAAACCATTGAGTGATAGAGAGAGATGATAATAGAGGGTAAAGTCCAGTTTGGATCGTAAAATAGATCACGTTAAGTAGTAGAAGTTTCAGTGTGTGCCAGTGGCGTAGCTTGGGGAGGGGAGGGCGGTGGGGGCCATGGCCCCAGGTGGCATACGAAAGGAGGCGGCAGAAAGCGCTAATGTATTTATTTGGAAAAAAAAAAACTTAAATATTTGAAATTGCGAGCGCAATGTTACGTTCGTGCCAAACAAATTTTGATGTCGATGTTAAGTCTACCCTGCATGCTGCAGCAGGTATTCTGCTTTTTATTAATCCAAGTTCATTCTCTGACGTAACAGTGTCGGATCAAGCTTGATCATGACTTGGCACTGAGTGTGTTCACGCTGACACGATTAAAAACGCGCATACCGACCTTGGGCCAACGCTCGTATGCGCAAGGCAAGTGACGTGACTCTTAAGGTGTTGTGGAGGTCTCAGTTTGACCACATTGGCCGAATAGGAAACAAACCCCGTTGGTAGTAAAGCGTTTTGGTCCCTAGCAAACTCGAGTGAATTGAACTTCTACCGTCCCTCACCTCCAACACTGCTGAAACCCGACGGATCCCTGGCTCGCACCGCTGAGGAGAAAGCAAACCTAATTGCCTCTCTTATTGCGGAATCTTCGCGTCTGAATTCCGGTGACGCACCGCCCCCTGTTTCTCCTGATGGGTACGTGACAAGTATGTTGGATATTCGTATCCATCAGAATAACGTACGTAAGAATAAAGCTAGTGGCCCCAACGGGATACCTGCAGTTTTTCTTAATGCTGGTGTTCTTAATCATAATAAACAACAAAGGGCGGCGTATTTCTGGTCGACCCCAAGGGGCGAAAACCCACGCTACGCCACTGGTGTGTGCTAGATAAGGTTAAACTTTTCAGCAATAGATGGCGCTGTCATAAAATCAGCAAATGTTCTAGAACTATTCCTGAAAATTGTTGAATTTTAATTAATTACTGCGTAAATACTATGAATATTTTCGAAAATAAACCGAAGTTAGGTCCAATAATTTTACCATAACAAGATTTGCAATAGCGTAATGCACAACTCAGCATATTTTCTCAGAAAATGATTTTCTTTTAGTGCTTAAAGCGGATACAAACACGACTTGATGTTTAGGGGTGTCATACTAGACTGAGCGACTTGTTACTATAAACAAGTAACAAGTATCAGATTTGGACTTTTGTTCGCTAAGTCCTGTCTATTGGTAGTATATATTTAATGTCTTTGCCTGCGCTAGAGCGCGAGCAAAATAACTTGGCGCGTAGGTGGGAGTGAGCTTAATGTTGCCAGCCTAACAAATCTATTTTCCTCAATTTGATTGAAAACGCTCTTTCATAACACAGTGTAATTTAAAGGATTTATTAGCTATACTACATTTATAATAGTAGGTACTTACCTATTAAAAAGAAAGTAAACAATTTTGATATGTCTTATAAAAGAAATATTTTTCATAACATTATAATACATTCAAGTTTTCTAAAAATATAGATTAGTAAACAAAGTAGCTATCATTTTATTGTAATGAATCTAAAAAATAAAAGCATTTTTAGGTACAGATAAATGTCAAGATTTTCAGCTAAACCCTAAACAAATTGAATACAGGTTATTTTCATTTGCATGCAATTTAATTTTAAAAAAATTCTTGAAAGCTTTGTAAATCCTTTAATGGATATTTTGTTGTACTTTTATATTTAGTATAACGATGGTCCTGCAGTGGGTCAACAAAGCCCCTACAAGAGACAACACAATGGAAGGGCCATTGTATTGTCTCTTATAGGGGATTTGTTTATTTATGTGTAGTGCTACGATACATTATCAATTACTACAATACAATTCTGTTTTAGATTTGACACTATTTATTCTTTCATGGATAAATTTATATCGTCATGATAGTCACTGGATTTAGACACACGCACATCCATTTTCACAGTCCATTTTCAACAAACTTTATTGACTTGCTAGGTACCGCTCGGGTACGCATATTTAGGAAAAATTTTATTATGATGGTCACCCGAAAAATTATTTGACAAATGAGTCTAATTTTAGAATATGGTACCGTAGGCCCAATATTTTCTCTTTTTTTTTATATAATGTGTAGGCTCGCGTTTGACCACAATCTCACCTGATAGTAAGCGATGATGTGGCCGACGATGGAGCACGCTTGCCTAGAAGCAATCTATTCACTCTCGACTGAAAGACCTCTAGGTTATAGCTATCAGGAAACACAGACTCCGGCAGGGAATTCCATTCCTTAGCTGTACGCATAATGAATGTACTCCCAAAAAGCTTTGTACGTATATGTGGGATGTCCACCATGTACTGGTGGCGCAACGCCGTACGTCTTGTGGTCCAATGATGAAACAGATTTGGCGGAATTGTATAACTCTAGTGCACACTCCCCGAAGTGTAAACGGTAGAAAACAGACAGGCTAGCAACTCGGCGTCGATGCTCAAGACGTTGGAGTTTTGACTTCACAAGAGCATCATTGCCTATGATCTTCTTTGCACGCTTTTCAATAGACTCTTGTGCATCCAGCTGGTATTTGGCTGACCCATCCCAAAGATGAGAGCAGTACTCCATACACGATCGAACTTGCACTTGATAGAGGTTGAGCAGCTGTTCCGGCGTGAAATACCGTCTCACCTTTGCTATGATCTCCAATTTTTTGGCAGCTAGTTGGGCTTTTGCCACGATGTAGGAGCCGAAATTGAGAATAGACGATAGCGTTACCCCATGAAGTTCCAGGTGGTCGGTAATTGGCACGGTTACACCCCAGAAAGATGGAGCCGGGTGGAATTGGCTCCGTTTAGCGGAGAAAAGACACGTCTGGGTTTTCGTGGCATTGAACTTGACCAGATTGGCATCGCCCCATTCTGAGACTGCCTGTAAGACTCTATCTCTACTTTTCTTCACAATCATATTTGACTATCAAGATAATATCCCGGCTAGCACTTTTAATCACTTTGATGATGACGACTATTTACTTTAGAAACGATAAAAAAGACAGAACACAACACATTCTCCTGACACATGACATAAACCGATAAACGTCAAACGGTTAGTTTCCAATTTCTGCCACGCGCCAACTTATCTTGCGCTAGCTCTAGGTGTAGGTACTCCAATAGTGGCGGTGGGTGTCGGAAGAGCTCGCGCGTGCGCGTGAGCTGAAGGTTGCGCGTCATAGTATATACAAAGCAGTGTAGACGCAAATGTCTACTCTACCTAATACAGATGCAACTAGTGTTGTAAAAATAAGCGCTGAGAGTCGAGCGTTGAGCGCTGAGTCGACGCTATTGAGCGTTCAAGACTCGAGCGTTAAACGCTCGAGCGTTTAGGACTCGTGAGCGTTGAAAATTCGGGCGCTCGACGCTCGAGTCGCGCGCTCGAGCGTCGAAGCGTTAACATTTTTACTGGGGGTATATTAATAATTTTATTTGACTATAGGGAAATCTTTAATCGTTGTGATGCATGACGTGCTTTAGATGCACTTGGACTCAAATCTTTTGTTTTAAAAGTCAACTCAAATTTTAATAGTTTTAATCCCGTGGATGGTCGATCCGGTACATGAAACACTATCGATTTCTAAAGATAAAATAAAAAAATTAAGCATCTATTTTTTAAAAAAAAAAGGTACTTTCCTCAGCCAAAATCTCGATTTCACTGTCTGACGAATCGTCAACTTGATCAGACTCGAGCTCCCTCAAGCCTCCCCCAAGTGTCGCCATAATGATCGGTGCCCACTGTTGGACATAAGTCTCCCCCAAGGGTTGCCATTAGGCGCTATAATGACTGATGCCCACTGTTGGGCATAAGTCTCACCTCGCTATAATGACATAAGCCCACTCTTGGAGATAAGCCTCCTTCAAGTATCACCATAGAGGCGCTATAATGACTGATACCCACTGTTGGGCATAAGTCCCCCCTCACTTTAATGACCTATGCCCACTGTTGGACATAAGCCTCCAAGTGTCGCCATTTAGGCGCTATAATGACTGATGCCCACTGTTGGGTATAAGTTTCCCCCTAACTATAATGATCTATGCCCACTGCTGGACTTAACCCTCCCCCAAGTGTCGCCACCTAGGCGATATAATGATTGATGCCCACTAATGACCTATGCCTACTGTTGGACATACGCCTTCTCCAAGTGTCGCCATTTAGGCGCTATGACTGATGCCCACTGTTGGATATAAGCCTCCCCCAAGTATCGCTATTAAGGCGCTATAATGATTGATGCCCACTGTTGGACATAGGCCTCTCCTTCGTTATAGTGACCGGTGCCCTCTATTGGACTGTCCAGGCGCACTAGTTTATGAGCCTATGTCCAACTTGGACACCTAGTGCGCCTCACCATCAGATTGCATCACTGCTTACCACCAGGTAGGATCGCAGTCAAGCGCTAGTAATATTAATTTAAAAAAAAATACGCATTTAAAAAAATCAAACATGAAATTTTCGGTTCTTTTGATATTTTTCCGTTTTTTTCGGGTTTATTGGAAAAATACATGAAATTTATACTATATAAATTACTTGAAAGTTTCGAATATTATAATGAATAAAACAACAGTCTTGGAAAGAAACGGGAATTTTGCCTGCTTTTTTCAACGCTAGTCCCGAAGGAAGTGATATAAAACTTTCTATAATAAATAAAAACCACGCAGATAAAACCGCGGGAATAACATATACAATGAGTAGTTAGTATTAAACTAATTTGTTCTTCACCTATTTTATAAAGACTCGTGCTCAAGCTCGAGTCGAGCGTCGAGTCGGCGCTATTTACCGAGCTTTTTTTCAAAAACGCTCAAGCCAGCGCTCGAGCGTTTTCAAACCGACTCGAGTCCCGACTCGAGCGTTTTTAAACTGCTCGAGTCCGGACTCGAGCGTTTTAGCGCCGACTCGAGCGTTTTTACAACACTAGATGCAACCAGTCCCACTCCTAACACCACAGTTTGCCAATTAAGATATTAGTTTTGCATAATTTGTACAACGCGGCAACGCCACAAATCACTTAGACTAGATTCTTTGAATATAATCACAGGACCATAACGTACCTCTGTCGAGTAGTCGAAGCCTACCTGTCGGACAGGTATATTGTCTACCCCGGTCACCAGGGAGACTGGAAACGTCGGGAGATGTCGTGCGGTGTTCCGCAGGGGTCGGTACTAGGGCCACCCTTGTGGAACATTGGTTACGATTACGTGTTGCGGGGCGACCTCCCTGACGGGGTCAGCGTGGTATGCTACGCAGACGACACGCTGGTTCTAGCGCAGGGAGAGTCATACCGGGCGGCGGTCGCTTTAGCGACACGCGGGGTTGCGATAGTCGTTGGTAGGATCCAGGAGTTGGGACTCGAGGTGGCGCTTCACAAATCCGAGGCCATGTGTTTCCACGGTCGCCGGTCTCGGAACGCGCCGCCATTGAGTTCCCAACTAATGGTAGGAGGAGTTCACATCGGTGTCGGGTCGACGATGAAGTACCTGGGACTCGTCCTCGACAGCCGGTGGAATTTCGTGGAGCATTTCCGACGTCTGGCTCCCAAACTCAACCGGACTGGGGCTGCGCTCAAGCGGCTCCTGCCCAACCTTGGGGGTCCAGACGCCTCCTGCCGGAGGCTCTACGCGGGGATCGTTCGGTCCATGGCCCTCTACGGGGCGCCGGTGTGGGCGCCGTCGCTGAAAAAGCAACCGGCGGCCATACTGAACGCCTGCCAGAGGGTCATGGCAATTCGGATGGTGCGGGGATACCGCACGATTTCCCGCGAAGCGGCGAGCCTTCTGGCTGGCCTACCACCGTGGGATCTGGAGGCAACAGTCCTTGCACACATGCACGACATGCGCGTGGAGATGCAACGCCGGGGTGAAAGTCCTCTGCCGCGACAGGTCGCGGCATGGCGGACAGAGCTCCGGCGGGATCTCATGGTGGAATGGCGTCAGCGACTATCGCAACCCCGTCATGGGCACGCCACAATTATGGCGATAAGTCCCCTCTTTGAGGCGTGGCTGGAAAGACCTCACGGCGTCCTTACCTTCCGCATGACACAGGTCCTCACCGGAAATGGCAAGTTCGGGAGGTTCCTGTTCCGAATTAAAGCGGAAGTGACGCCCGGGTGTCGCCACTGTGCGGAACGCCCGGAGGACACGGTGGAGCACACAATCGGGGTGTGCCCTGCTTGGGCGGAGTATCGCCGTGCCCTCGTGGGGGTGATCGGCGGCGGAGACCTCTCGCGCCGGGCCCTGGTCGAGGCCATGGTCCGGAGCGAGGAAGAGTGGCAGGCGGTCGCCGACTTCTGCGAAGCAGTAATGCTCGCTAAGGAGGCGGCCGACCGCATCAGACAACGGCGCTCTCGCCGCCGCCGCCGGGATTCCGATCCCGATTTCCAGCCACCGTAGGCGCGGGCTTGCGGACAGTGAGCAATGGGTAGCTCGCTGTCCGGCCGTCCGGTAACCGTCCGGACCAAGCCCAAGTCGTCGACGGCGCGCACTGTTCCCGCGCGCCTCAAGGAGTTGTCAGCAACAGCAGGGGCCCAGCCGGGTCGAAGCCTACTGGGGCCAGGGTTATCCGAAAGGGCGCTCGAGCCCCAGTACGAAGGCTAGAAGGAACGGGATGGGTTTTTTAGTCAGTAAGAGTCTGACACTATCTCCCGCTCCGCCCAAGGGCGGGGGATGTCAATGCATGATTTTCCCATCGAAAAAAAAAAAAAAAAAAGGACCATAACGTTAATTACGTTATGGTCGAATAAAAACTGGCCAAGTGCGGTCGGATTCGCCCATGGAACCCTCCATGGGCGAATCCGACCGTAGCAGCCAGTAACATAATATAAAAGTTCTTGTAGTTCGTTGTAACTTTGATGGATGTTTTACTATTAGTGTATTTTTTTAGATTTACGACGTATTAAAAAAAAACTACTTACTAGATCTCGTTCAAACCAATTTTCGTTGGTAGTTTGCATGATAATGAACATCATCAGTTATTGATTGCGGTTTGGGTGGATATGGTCTTGCGTTCCCTACACACCTAAATAAAATTAAAATCTTGCAGATAAGATTACTAAAACTACTCGTGGACAAAAAAACAAAAGAAAGTATAAATCAAAACTATGACAAACTATTTAAAATTTGTAAAACGCACGAGGAAATATGTTACACCGATGTTTATGAATGAGCTACCCCCAAACTTGTTTTCATGTGCTAAATTTAAATACCACCTTAAAAAAAATTCTAAAAAAACATTATCTGTCTGTGTCCGTAGTCATGTAGATTGTACCCCGCATGTTGCATCCATGAACAGTGAAAATTGTTCATGGATGAAGTATGTGGGATTGTTTGATTTCGTGGGTATATTGGTTATTTTTATTGTTGGATTAGCATAAGTTTATTGTCAGGTCTTACAATTAAAAAAAAAAAGTAAAACGAAAACTACTGCCGACAAACTGTTTTACAAACTGTTTGGTAGAATTTTGTAGAATGTATATTGTAAGCAAATTTAGAATAAACTAAAAAAAAATTTTTATTTTTTATTTTTATCATTCTCTTATTTTAGAAGTTACAGGGGGGGACACATTTTACCACTTTGGAAGTGTCTCTCGCGTAATTCAAGTTAGAAAAAAATGATATTAGAAACCTCAATATCATTTTTGAAGGCCTTTCCATAAATTAATATCCTACACATATAGGTTTGAAGAAAAAAAAAATTTGAGTTTCAGTTCTAAGTATGGGGACCCCCAAAAGTTATTGCTTTTTAGGGTTCCGTAGCCAAATGGCAAAAAACGGAACCCTTATAGATTCGTCTGTCTGTCTGTCTGTCCGTCCGTATGTCACAGCCACTTTTTTCCGAAACTATAAGAGCTATAGTGATGAAACTTAGTGAGTAGATAGGGGTCCCCTACATAGAACTGAAACTCAACATTTTTTTTTTCATTAAACTCATACGTGTGGGATACCCCTATGGATAGGTCTTCAAAAATGATATTGAGGTTTCTAATATAATTTTTTTCTAAATTGAATATTTTGCGTGAGAGACACTTCTAAAGTGGTAAAATATGCCCCCCCCTCTAACTTCTAAAATAAGAGAATGATAAAACTAAAAAAAAATATATGATATACATTACCATGCAAACCACCAACGAAAATTGGTTTGAAAGAGATCTAGTAAGTAGTTTTTTTAATACGTCATAAATCTAAAAAAATATTTAAAAATAATTATTAAAACATCGATCAAAGTTACAACGAACTACAAGAACTTTTATATTAAGTATGTCACTTGCTGCTACGGAACCCTTCATGGGCGAGACCGACTCGCACTTGGCCGGTTTTTTTTTCTATTTTTGTGTGAAAATCTTGATGCGGTTCACAGAATACATCTACTTACTAAGTTTCAAAAGTATAGCTCCTACAGTTTCGGAAAAAAGTGGCTGTGAAATACGGACGGACAGACAGACAGACATGACGAATCTATAAGGGTTCCGTTTTTTGCCATTTGGCTACGGAACCCTAAAAAGTGGGCCAATTACTAGCAGTGACATTATGAACGTTACAAAA
The DNA here is from genome assembly GCA_929112965.1 of Mythimna albipuncta. Taxonomy (NCBI): domain Eukaryota; kingdom Metazoa; phylum Arthropoda; class Insecta; order Lepidoptera; family Noctuidae; genus Mythimna; species Mythimna albipuncta. The sequence continues at coordinate 20,312,555 of OV815979.1, read as the reverse complement.
CACTCGGAATCAATCGAATCGGAACCATTTGTAGAAATTGATGGCAATCAACCGCGATCGGACACCGCCTCGGCGCGCGAGGAACAGCGACCGAGTCAGTCACTAAACAATTTCACGTCTCACAACTATCAGCCTTGTTTATGTGATCGTTTTGTTTCGAGTTAATAAGTAGGTAGGTAAGCGTTATCAGCGTGCCCTGGGACTAATTTATGAACAGATAACAATGGCAGTATCTGAGTTTCGCTAGAACAATATCAATAAACCCAATACTTATCTACAATATCCGCACGAGTGCTGCTAGACTACAAGGAGTGGAGACTAACAGGAAAGCCTCAAGGTTTTGGATAAACTGCGGCAAGTAGGTGTCGATAACGGTATCGTCAATAAACGGTACTACGTTAATTTTCAAGTTCAAAACCTTACAGAACAAGTAGTTACGAGCTTGCTTATTTAAACGTAGCCAGCAGTAGTAGTACGGCCATGAATATCTTAATTTTATTTTAGACTTGAGAGTCTTATTACGAGTAATAATCACGTTCAGCAACGTAGCGGAAGGAAAGCGAAATGTTTATTGAAAGCCGATTTTCGTAATTCCTTTGCAGATAACATCTTGTTTCACGTCACATGTAATATCTTGGTATGGTTGGATCGGTGGGCGATATCACATGTAGAAAGACATATTTTTCTATCTTGACGATTCTTTGAAGAATAGAAAAAGTGAAGCTACTCTATGTCTGTAAATATTTACATGTGGCCTAAACAATTAGCATTTTATTGAAATCGGTGTCCGTTGCAGGTATGATAAAAGAAGCGCATCCACCGCGCTGAGTGAGCAGGATGGACTGGCCTGTGTGCGGATAAGAGAACCGGTCTATTTAAAGTGAACTTTATAAATGTTATCCAGTGGTAGTGTATGAATCAGCTGTGGCGGCGCGTCGTGTTCAGATGAAAATAAACGTAAATGTCAGACGGTCGGACGGTGCGCCTGCGCTTGCTGCCCCACATGCAGAACTGCACTCGCGTTGCATGCGGTCGCGCCAGGGATACTGATGTCTGTATGACTGGAGTTTTTCATATAAGTACATAATAACATAATCCTGATCGACCGCAAAAAATCGACTGATAAAACACTACTTAGATACCATTACTGAACGACGATCTCAACCTGAGCTGGACCCCTTTCACCGTCCGAAACTCTAGTTTCCTGCTCCAGTATTGAAAGGCAGAGGTCGTAAAGTACCGCTGAGCAGTATTTCGTGTCCTTGGGTAGGTACCTACTTCTCAGCTGTGGTAATCGATTTGCTTGTTCAGTTTTCTTATCAGCAATCAGAAATTTTATTTGTGATACATAGATACAGTGGTTGGTCATATTCAAGATTAAAGTGCCTATTACAGCCATAGGTACAAAAATAATGAAATATAATTTGCAAATAAAGAACTTACTACTTCCTACTAAAGTACAAATTAATTACATAAATGATTGCATTATTTCATTACTGTAAGTCAAAATAATTTGTGGTAGGTACCTAACAACTGTCAAATATATTTTTAGGTATTTTTTTCATGTCAAGTCTGCGTACCTACCTAGTAGGTACCTACTTATGTTCTAGCTGGTTCTTAATAGTTGGCTGCGCACGATTGCGTGATCATCGCACATTCTCAGCTCCGGTGCATTCCGTAATGTCCGCAGCGACACCGGCAGTATGCGGCTCCCGCCGCTAGTCAGCGTCGTCAAAAGCAACAGTTTGTCATATTCTACAAGTAACTTGTGCGCCACACCTGTCCTACACTAGTGATACATGCGCTGCATACGTAATCCTCTATACCTCAGGAAATGAACCAACCATTAGGCGCCGGAAACTATATTGCCATAACTTATAGCATGTTGTTGTCGCCTTAACGCTCACTCCTTTGATTTACCTACAATGTCCCAAATGAGCAGCGAAAACCATCGGAATGTAACGTAGGGTACGGGTTGTGTTGTTGCACTTGTCACTTCTCGGGCTACATCACTACATGTTATCGGTGGTTTACCGTACGATTAGGCGGGGCATTACCCCGGGGCCCCAAAACCCAAAAAGTTTTTTCGGTCTCCATGAACGACCGGAGCGCTCGAAATAATTTGATATTTTTTTTTTTTTTTTTAATTGAGATAAACTAGTGCTTGACTGCGATCCCACCTGATGGTAAGTAGCGATGCAATCTTTGATGGTGAGGCGCACTAGTTTATTAAGAGCCTATTCACTCTAGCCTTGAAGACACCCAAATTATAATCGGACGGGAAGACCGCAGAAGGCAGACTGTTCCAATCCTTCGACGTACGCGGTATAAACGACGAGGCGAAACGCTTAGTCCGGACCGTAGAGGTTTCAACAACGTAAGGGTGAATATTCGCCGTACGTCGGGTTGTCCGATGGTAGAATTGCGATGGCGGAATCAAGTCATGCAATTCCTGCGCACACTCTCCAAAATGCATCCTGTAAAACACCGAAAGGCTGGCTACCCTACGCCTATGCTCAAGGCTTTGAAGGTTGGACTTAACCAAATCTGGATCACCAATTAGCCTCTTTGCACGCCTTTCCACCGAGTCCAAAGCTGCCAGGTGGCATTTTGCAGCACCAGCCCATATGTGACTGCAGTACTCCACACACGAACGGACCTGTGCTTTGTATAACATTAAAAGCTGTCCCGGTGTGAAGTACCGCCGGACCTTTGCAAGAACGCCCAGCTTCCTAGCAGCTACCTAATAATGCCTTTGTTGAATAACAAAGTGACGACTTTTAACTTAACCAACGAACCTCGACCAAGTCGAACTGGAAGTACTTACAAAAATGTATCTCGCCTCCATGAGCATGGAACAGAAACAGCAGTCCAGAAAAGAAACCGTGACATAACGGTTAAATGTAATATGGTTATATTCAACGTAGGGAATTCCCCTACGCGAACGGCCCTTGATCATTCATAGATCCCGATAAATTATAATTTACATCGCCAATGTAAATCTTTTTGATACAAAGTGATGAGGTAGGTACCTACCTTGCTCAGGGCCTGCGCTCCCTTGAGACAAGACGTCTTAGACAGACTTGTCAAAGACGTCTCAACAAGTCTGACTTGTCTGAGACGTCTTAAACAAAACAGTTTTGTCTACGACACGGGGCGTTAGGGCTGTTGATAAAATATTGAAATATCCATTTATGCCGACGTCTCAGACTTGTCTGAGACGTTTTAGACAAGTCTGTCTAAGACGTCTTGTCTCAAGGGAGCGCAGGCCCTCACTGATGGCCACGCAGAAGTATACACCTCGTTGCCAAAGTATGACAAAAATTATAGTAAGTATTAGGTAATTTCATTTGGGATCATGAGTTTTTCTGTTCCGTGGGTCGTCTACACAGCGTAGCACAAGCTGCACAAGCTATAATGAAACCAATAATAGGTACCACCACCGTAGATAGCGTATTGACAGGTAACACTTAGTTACCAAGTAAGTAGGTAGGTGCCACTATTTATTTACCAATAAACGATCGTTATGTTAAGTACTGTTTATGGAAACAAACGCACTTTCGTACCTAGTTACCTTTGTAGAGAATAGCAATAATTTAAAAATCATCATTAAATAGTTTGAATCGAACTGCTCAGAGTATTCTGATAGTTCTATTTTAAATAGTCGCTACACATTTTCTCTGTTCGAGGTAGGTTCGAGGCAAATAAATCAAATAATCTCAACTACTAAGGTTCACAGGGACGTAAAACAAAGCAGGTTGGCTGCGTAGGTAGGTAATGGGCACTTATTCCAAAAAGTACCTATGAAAATCCGAAAACGCTAGGTATTAGTGTGCGCCTGAGTGCCGGGCGGCGCGGCGTGGTGGCTCGCGTGCAGTGGTCTGTACCGCAGACTGCAAGTTCAACGCGCACGGCTATCTGTAGCATGCAGAACCGCCAAGGTGAACCACATCCACCTAAAAATAACTGAGATACCCGCGAGCGCGACCTACACACCGCACTCAGTACAGTACCCGGCGAAAGTGAAGCCTGGCGAGAACACCATGACCCCGCGAGAGAGTGTGGGCGCGTGCCTAGCGGAACAACAATTGATGATTGCGCTGATTTACCGTCTAGTTCCACTATTCGTCCACTAGTCTTATATGATTAGACAATTAACGAATTAAAAAAAATTAACGTCAGTAGCCACTTCGTATCGATCCGTGCCTTGAAGAAGCCATGGAGCTAGAAATAAAAATGCCGACGAGAAAAGTTCATGGCAAGTTTAGTTTAGTCCGTCTGTCTTAGATAAAGGGTATTGACAGACAGAATCACTTATATACTTACTCTGCCTTCTCTTTACATCTTGGAAAGCATTTTGTATGTTCGTAAAAACTTAAGACTCTTTAAAATCAAAAGCGATTTTCACAACAAAAATACACGTAGTAAACACGAAATTGTCTTACCCAAATGGAGACTAGCTAAGACTAGCAAGTCATTCTTAGTAAACAGCATTCGCTTTTATAATAAGCTGCCAAAGGTGGTAACTGAACTCAGTGAGGGAAAATTCAAATCTCATATCAAGCGTGTCCTAACCGAAAAAGCCTATTACAAGGTTAAAGACTATGTCGAAGACGCGCTTGTTTGGCAATGAATACCTATGCACATGTGGCCCCCTGGTTAATCATCAATATTTTGTCTATTAACTGCTCCACCTTTGTTTTAATAATTATATATACATTTCTTTTTCTCTGACGCATTGCTTTTGCAATATATATATATATATATATATATAATTTATATTTCAACTGTCTTAAATTTGTTAGTAATTTATTTGGTTAACATTTTATTGATAGTTGTAATTATTATATTATTCCTGATTTATTGTTTTTAATATAGCCACTTTTTGTAATGTGAATGTGAGAACACTGTATACTCCACTAACTCGTAGATTACTTCCTATTACGACTTACTTTGTTTTTTATTAAGATAATTTTTATTTTACTTTTGTGTACAATATTTGACTGGCTTACACTGTTCTTACATAATATCTATCAATATTGTCATACCAACCATTTTTTTTTTTTAATTGTAACCATGGAGTTTCTTGCTGGTTCTTCTCCATAGGAAACGACCAATTTCGAACCGTGCACTAGCTTCTGACGTTTTATAAGTGTAGGCCTATGTGAAATAATAGTAGTTTATATGACTAGGGGATAAAGCAGTGTCTTTAAGTCGCGGGCGGTATGTTGAATTCCGAACGAAACGAAGGTTGATTTTAATCCCGAACGATAGTGAGGGATTTATAAAATAAACTCCCGAGCATTGCGAGGGAGTTAATAAAGAAAACTAAGTGAAGTGAGGAATTTAAGCCGCCCAAGACAAAGACAGCTTTATCCCCGTGTTGCATACTCTACTTTTTACACCATCTGTGAGATAATTAAAAGACAATTTGGTCGACTAAATCATATATCAGAGAAAAATAAGTATTATATTTACAAGTTCATTAAACAAACAAAATTCACTTCACTAAGATACTATAGTTTCAATTTTCTATAATGCTACCGTGTCGTCAGTACGCCCGTTTTATTCTATTTTCTTTTTTTTGTTAGTGTCCAGTTTGAATCATAGTGATTACATACTCTTTGGTTTGAATTTCGAGTCAACTTGTTCGATGCACGTACATTTTAATTCAAAATGTTGACGATTTTTGATTTATCTCCATATGGATAGAATAACTTGCTATAGGGAGGTTTGTATGACGTATAAAACGACATTATCGAGCAGGTGGTGTAAAAAATAATTTGACAGCTGTTAGTTGAAAGTAAAACTCCCTAGGTATGAAAAGTAGTACTTTCAACCCGCTCCTCTGGCAACGTCAGATCCACTTTCAGAGTATGATTAATGAAAATGTACCTACCTACTTACATGCTTCAAAGAAGTTTATTCAAAAAATGATCACAAAAAAAATGTGGTTACTGACGAGTATATAAAAAAGTAATGAAAGAGTGGAGCGATACAGAACATGAAAACTACAGAATCTTAAAACATGTCGAGTGATAGTTAAAGTTAACTTGTAAATAATACTTATATTTCTCTCACATAATATTTGTTCTAGTAAATTGTCTTTTAATTATCTCACAGATGGTGTAAAAAGTAGAGTATTCAACACGGGGATAAAGCTGTTTTTGCCTTAGGTGGCTTGAATTCCTCACTACACTCAGGTTTCTATATTAACTCTCTCACAAAGCTCGGGAGTTAAAATAAATCCCTCACTTACGTTTAGAATTGAAGCTTAGCAACCTTCGTTTCGTCCGGAATCCAACACGCCGCCCGCGACACTGCTTTAAACTTTAGTCACATAAAGAACTCTTCATACTGGAGTCCTTCCAGATTTGGACGATTCGACGCGGTTAGGTGTGCGGGGTTTTAAAGAATTTCTTATCAAAAAAACTAAAATTCGTTTGTTTATGGGTAGGTAACGCAAAATCAATAAAATAAAAAACGTGGATAATAACTAAATAATTGTAGACGCCGTTAAAACCGCCGCCGGACCGTAAGTTATAGCATAGCTATAGTTATCGGCCCGGATCTTGAGCGCTGGCTTCAAGTTGCGCAAAAGTCAAATATTCGGTAGTCTTTAGTGGTGCGACGTGAAACGCGGGAGCGGAGAATGTCAGTGCTTGGCTCGCCGCGCCATCGTGTCATAGACGTCGCTCGTGATTCGTTTCCTGCGCTTGCTGTATGTAACTAACAACGACGACGATTGGCTCGCCAATGTATGGAATGCGCAAAGCGATCCCCACTCTGACGCCGAGCGCTCAAGATCCGTGCCGATAACTATAATAAAAAACCGGCCAAGAGCGTGTCGGGCCACGCTCAGTGTAGGGTTCCGTAGTTTCCCGTCCGTCACAATAAGTGTACCGACTTATGAGTTTAAAAAAATGCTTACAAATACGATTATACTACAAACTTAGTCCAGAAATTATTTTGTAGAACCCTTTTGTCTTTTTTGTACAAAAACTGTTCTTTCCATCAAGTTCAAAATAATTTTCCTAGAAAGTCCTTATAAAGTTCTACTTTTCAGGTTTTTTTCATATTTTCTAAACTTATGGTCCAAAAGTTAGAGGGGGGGGGGGGACATTGTTTTTTACTTTTGGAGCGATTTATATAAGGGTTCCTAGTTGACTACGGAACCCTAAAAAGAAATAATATAACAATAGAGACAGAACACACAAAAGCAATGATTAAATCCTTTCTTTGCGTCTTCCGGTACGCGGTCGCCACTCCAGAACCTTTCGGCCCCAACGGCCATCTGTTCTGCGAGCAATGTGCCCTGCTCATTGCCACTTAAGTTTGGCAATTCTTCGTGCTATGTCGGCAACCTTAGTTTTCCTGCGGATATCTTCATTTTTTATTCGATCACACAAGGAAACCCCAAGCATAGCCCTTTCCATTGCTCTTTGGGTGACTTTAAGCCTTCTGTTGAGGCCCATTGTGAGCCACCAAGTTTCGGAGCCAAATTTCATCACTGGCAACACGCACTGGTCAAAGACTTTCGTCTTGAGACACTGTGGTATGTTGGACGAGAAGATACGTAGCTTCCCGAACGCTGCCCAACCGAGTAGAATTCGACGGTTGACGTCTTTCTTGAAGTTAGACCTACCCAACACGCCCACACACATGCACTCATAAACGCATTTTCAAATTGTTCCTCTATTTTGAGTAGCAAATTTTTTATTACATGTTTTTTGTTTGTCTTCTTTTGATTAATAATAATTAAAATAAACACAAAACTGCTTTTTACTAATTTGTTAATTTACGGAAAGGACTGGACCTCACGACACAGGGTATCCTAGTGTGGGGACCAGAGATATATTGTTTAATTTTAGTACATAAATCAACTGTTGTACCTAATATTATATGTATCTTGTACTAAAGTTTGAACAAATAAAGATTATTATTATTTCCTTTATTATTATTATTATTAACTGGACTGTCTGTCAGAGGTAGACGTAATCGTCCACAACTTCGAGTGTAGAGTCTCCAACCTTGATAGGAGTGAGCGCTACATGGTTGTTAATCATGATTTTGGTTTTATCCATGTTTATTTTAAGACTCACTCTTAAAGAAGCTCTACTGAGGTCATTGAGCATTGTGCTGAGCTCCTCCAGAGTCTCAGCCATGACTACTATGTCGTCGGCAAAACGAAGGTGAGTGATGTACTCGCCATTGATATTAATGCCTAGTCCACTCCAGTTCAGAACCTTGAAGACATACTTCATTGCGGCCGTGAACAGTTTCGGAGAGATGACGTCTCCCTGCTTCACACCTCACTGCAGGAGGATAGATTTCGAGGTCTGGTCCTGGAGTCGAACTGACATGGTGGCGTTTTCGTACAAACATTTCAGCACTTCGATGTACCGATAGTCAATTTGGCACCTTTGGAGAGATTGCAGCAGAGCCCAAGTCTCGGTCGAATCAAAAGCTTTTTTGTAGTCCACAAACGCTAGGCAGAGAGGCAGTTACCTGCCGTAGCGAATGTATGTAGTCTACGGTGCTGAAACCTTTTCGGAATCCGGCTTGTTCGGGAGTCTGGAAGTCGTCAAAACTGCGCGCGAGAAGTTTCGTGATGACCCTGAAAAACAGCTTGTAGAGCATGGCTCAGAAGTGAGATGGACCTGTAATCCTTCAGCAGGGTTTCATCACCCTTCTTAAAGAAGAGTACCACCACACCTCTGCTCCATGCCTGTGGCGTTTTTCGAATCGAAAAACTTCTGAACGGCCTTTAGGACCGGTATTCGACCCGCCTTCAGGAGCTCAGCCGTAATTCCGTCCTCACCTGACGCCTTATTGTACTTCAGCTGCTTCAGAGTCATCCTAATCTCATACAGGCTATCCGAGATATCTTCAGTGTAGTGTTGAGTCAATCTAATCCCTCAACTCTTCCTCCAGTTCGATGGTCTTCTCGTCGGCCGGAGTGTACGTACGTTATACTTTGCCAGGTCCAGACGTCTACGGTTAAACGTTCCCGCCCGGAGATTTTTAGCACCCCTGACCTACACCCACGCCCGTCCACATCAGCACAACCGCTGGAGTCGCCGGGCATTTGGGGCCTGTGCGCACTGTTATGTTCCATTGGGGGGCGGGGGGGGGGGGGGTTTGGACCATAACCCGCCACGCTGGTCCAGTGCGTGTTGGTGGGCCACCATAGCCTCGTCCGTTTTTCAGCAGGTTGCACTACGTGCAGGTGAGGTTATCTTAGGTCCCGATAGATGTTGGTTGGGACCCCGTATAGACCCCCCAAAATTATATGTCATTGTTTTTTACTTAATACCTAATTTGCCTATGCTCCTTTTTCTAGTGTGAGCTAATCGCACACTCTGACGAAAACTAAATTAAAAAATCTACTTTTTTTTTAAAAAAATCGTGAAAATGATTTCTTGTCATGTACCTAATATAACTTATAAACATTTCACCTTCGGTTTGCCGATGACATAGTAGTCATGGTTGTAACTATGGAGGAGCTCAGCACAATGCTCAATGACTTCAGTAGAGCTTCTCTAAGTCATGATTAACAAACATGTAACGCCCACTCCTATCAAGGTCGGAGACTCTACACTCGAAGTTGTGGAAAATAACGTCTACCTCGGACAGACAGTCCAGTTGGGTAGTAGACCTACCCAACTGGACTGTCTGTCCGAGTTAACTTCGAGAAAGAGGTCAACCGACGAATTCAACTCAGTTGGGCAGCGTTCGGGAAGCTACGTATCTTCTCGTCCAACATACCACAGTGTCTCAAGACGAAAGTCTTTGACTAGTGCGTGTTGCCAGTGATGTAACATTTTTTTGTTTTTTGCAAGCTTTGTTGTAACATTTTTTATTTTTTCTAACACATTGCTTTTGCATTTTTTTTTTCTAATATTATCTGACTCCAACCACAATAAATTCGTTAGTTTTTCTATTTTGGTTGTTAACGTCTCATTTATTGACAGCTTTTTAGGGTTCCGTAGCCAAATGGCAAAAAATGGAACCCTTATAGATTCGTCATGTCTGTCTGTCTGTCTGTCTGTCCGTATGTCACAGCCACTTTTTTCCGAAACTATAAGAGCTATACTGTTGAAACTTAGCAAGTAGATGTATTCTGTGAACCGCATTAAGATTTTTACACAAAAATAGAAAAAATGCAATAAATTTTGGGGGTCCCCATACTTAGAACTGACACTCAAAAACTTTTTTTTCATCAAACCCATACGTGTGGCATATCTATGGATAGGTCTTCAAAAATGATATTGAGGTTTTTAAAATCATTTTTTTCTAAATTGAACAGTTTACGCGAGAGACACTTTCAAAGTGGTAAAATGTGTGTGTCCCCCCCTTGTAACTTCTAAAATAAGAGAATCATCGATATATTATATGTACCTACTACGTACTAGATAGGGCGTGCTGAACACTCACTTCAAACGAATCCGTTGCACTGAATTCTAGACAAATTGACATTGATGACTTTAGTGCAATTTTGACGTTCATACAGTGTGAGAGCGGCGCTTATAAATTCAAAAGAAAGTGCATTTGGGACGTAAATAATAATTCAGTAGTCATGAAAATAAAATAATTGATTATTCAAGCAATTTAATAGCTTCAAATTTCGTAATAGTATGTTAGAAATTATATTATTTTATTTAAAAGCTTTTCCATTTTACAATCATAGACTAAAACATGCAGATGTTCCATTCCACAAAAACCGGGTTTTTTACCTACAACTGCTTTAGTGAACACGAACTTTGCATGATATTTTATTCCGTTTGTTTTTTTTAATATTTTATTTAAAAAAATTGATAGTAAATAAATAAATATTTTATTTAATATATGTTTTTTTTTTTTGTATAAATAATAGGTACCAATGAATTCCGTCAAATTCAATAAATATGAATACGTCTGTTTTGCGATACTGTAAAAACTCAGAGCAAGAAATGCCAGCAAATCATTGAGAATCAGTTTTCATCGCTAAGTTTTGTGGTTAAGCATTCTGTCATTCGTAAGCACTGAGGTATTGCGTACCTACCTAAATATTATATATTTACATAGATTAGTATTCAAATATAAAATAGGTTCAGTTGAATTTGTAGTCATATGTGTGAGTGATACATCACTAAGTGATCATTACTGTTATTGAGATTTCGTCCTTCATAAACTATTATTATAGGTATTTCAAGTTTGTTCACTCTGATCAGCCGAAAAGAGAAAAATTTATAAAATATCTTTAAGAGGATAGACGTGAAAACACGTGGCTTCCTACAAAATATCCTTTATCTGCTCTGCACACTTTCAAACTGATGATACTAAAACTGGAAAACGTTTTCTAATGAGTCGGTTATTCCTTGGAGTAATGCCTTTCCTTCAGAATGTGCCTTCAAACATTTATAGCTTTCCCCTACATCGTTAAGGGCCAAGCGCCCGAAAAGTGCTATAGAACAGTGATTTTCTGAGGCTTACTCCTCCGTAACGGCTAGGTCAATTGGCTTGAAAAAAATATATGTTTATTATAGATTCATGAACAATAATATCAACTTTTGATTTTTTCGTGCAATTAATACTTTTGTCAAAAAAATAATAATTAATAATTTCGCAACTTTTCCCTACTCCTTCGAAACGGCTTGGACCTTTAGAAACATTTTAACACATAAAAATTGGTGGTTAAATATCCTTCAAAGTGAACATTGCATATGTAAATCAATCAAAATCTCGCAGAGAAAATGGATTTAAAGCGCTTTCCGGGCGCTGCTGGCCGCAAATAAATGCACAGATTTGCGTACTGCCGCCTAGGCGAGTGCGAGAGTTGCGTTCACATAATTTCGGCCAGATGGTTCAAGGGACTATACGCCTTAAACCGAGTGTAAATTTCTGACCCCGAATCAATTTTTGATTCGCCCCAAAAAATAAAGTTGAAAATAGATTTATAAAAAGTTTTAGTTTTTTATGTAATTTATTTCATCACCATTTCTCTCAAAAAGGTGAAGGTAAACATTGTAAGAAAACATATTTATACGGCATATTTCGAAGACATGCGACATTCACCAACCCGCACTGGGCCAGCATGGTGGTTTACGGTCCATTCCCTCTACTAGAGGGAAGGCTTGAATCCCAGCAGTGGGAACATTAAAAAGCTGATTATGCTATAGTTATAGTTATTGTTTGTTTTGTTACTAAATATTAGCAGCGCAGGCCTGACCATCATTCACTAAAGATAGCGTCCTTTAGAATGATGATTACAATAAATGGTTTCATTATTTTACACGATTTTGAATTCACTATGTAGTAGACGTAGTTTCTTACCGTAACGTGGACTATTGGTAAAATTTTGAAATAGAGTTTTATTGTAATGAAGTATTGTAGGCAAAAAACTGTGTCACTTCTGCGGTATAAAATTCTATGTGGATAACATATCATTACACTATGTTGAACTAAACGCGTAAGTACTTCGAAATTCATGGCGCTTAAGACGTTTTGGTCGCGAAAAAAATATCCTCTAAAAGCTATGAGCGCTTTATATTTTAATAGTTCTTTTAGACGACATAATGCCAATGTAGCGCTGCAGCAGATTTTCGTTGTAACTTTTCAATATTTTGACAAATATTTACCATGAAAGGGCCTGTCTATCACTAGAATATAAGCCAATGAAGAGAATGATAAAACTAAAAAAAAAATATGATGTACATTACTATGCAAACTACCAACGAAAATTGGTTACAAATATAAAAAAAAACACTATTATTAAAACATCGATCAAAGTTACAACGAACTACAAGAACTTTTATATAATGTTACTTGCTGCTACGGAACCCTCCATGGGCGAGTCCGACTCGCACTTGGCCGGTTTTTTTTTTATATAGCCTCTTTTTGTTTTATAATGTAAATGGAAGAACACTGTAGACTCCACGAATTCTTAGATTACTTCATATTTTGACTCACTTTTTTTTAATGATTATTTTGATGATTTTATTGTGCTTTTGAGTACACTATAGACCGGTTTACACTGTTCTTAAATAATACCTATTAATACTGTAATATGGAAATATTGTAATTACAACCATTTTTTTAAAAGAGTAACCATGGAGTTTCTTGCCGGTTCTTCTCCATAGGAAACGACCAATTTCGAACCGTGCACTAGCTTCTGACGTTTTATAAATGCCCATGTAGGCCTATGTGAAATAAAAAACTTTTGACTTTTTGACTTTTGATGACATGTGGCTCCGAAACGTGGTCGCTCACAATGGGCCTCTTCAGAAGGCTTAAAGTCACCCAACGAGCAATGGAAAGGGCTATGTTTGGGGTTTTCTTGCGTGATCGAATCAGGAATGCAGATACCTATCCGCAGGAGAACTGATGTTGGCGACATTTTATTTATTTATTTCTTAAAAACACACACTATCTTTACAGGTTGGACCCAATACAATAGTGGTTTTAAAAATGGCAACAAATCAATTATCTTATGACTAACACTTATCTAAAATCAACTATAATACAACTACGAAAATACAAAAAAAATAATAATAATAAAAATATAAACTTAACTAGTAAATAACATTAGACTTAATACCTAACATTTTCTTTTTTTACCTAATAATTAAATATAAGAAATTATCTTTAATAAAACTCTTGCTAATTCCGTCACATGGCTCGAGAATAAGTCAATTCTTTCATGCACTTCATTTAGCACGCGTATTGTGCGGGTGCTTTCGACAGCAGGTTGGTTCTGGCAGCAGGCACGGCCACAGATTACTGAATAGTTACTACGTAAGCACGGCTAGCAATGGCGGTCGCCGCCGCCTCCACACGTACCGGTCTGGCACGCACAGCTTCAGGTGCCGCAGCACGCTCGGGTTGTGCGCTACTCCACGCAGAAGCTTAACTGCATACGCCGCGAGTGCAAACTCACGGCGCACTCTGAGCTCGTTGTACCCCACCATACCCAGTACAAACAGTGTGGGATACATCAGTGGGTAAAATGGGTAAACCCCATAAAGTTTGAAATACAAGTGTCTTGTGAATTTATTTTGTACTCGCTCCAGCATGACACGGTATTTCGCTTCATGAGGAGCCCAAATCACCGCACTGTGTTCCAAATGACTCCTTACCAAGGCGTCATACAGTACTCTGAGTGTGGTAATATTAGTAAATCCCTGCGACTGTCTCAGTACGAAACCGAGGTTTCTGTACGCTTTCTTGCAAACCTTAATTATGTGATCCCGGAACGTTAGATGTGGTGTAAATACTACTCCTAGACCTCGTACTTGAGACACTCGCGGGATCGGCACTTCCTCTACTTGGTATTCTTAGGCACTCTTTGCGCGCGTAAATGTCATGATTGAGCATTTCGCTGTGTTGAAATATAGTTTGTTGTAATGACTCTACTCAACCACTCTGTCTATATCTTCCTGCAAACGCTCACAGTCCGACTCTCCTTTGACCTCAAGCAGCAATTTGAGGTCATCTGCAAACAATAAACATAAACTATGTTTGACTACATCTGGTAAGTCATTTACCATTAAAATAAATTCAAGAGGACCCAAATTGATGCCCTGGCTCACTCCTGACCTGGTATAGTATGGCTCGGATTCGACCCCGTTGTAGTCAACGTACTGCTGTCGGTCTTTTAAGTAACTAGCGAAGAACTCTAAAAGGTGCGGCGTGCAACCTATTTTTGCTAGCTTCATTAGCAGTACGTCATTGTCAACGGTGTCAAACGCCTTTTTAAAATCAAAGTATGCCGCGTCAACCTGCACACCAGCATCGACGGCCGGCGCCATCCGCGCCACGAAGTTAAGCAGATTAGTGGCAGTGCTGCGCGCCGGCCGGAACCCGTGCTGCGCGTCCGATAGTTGTGCGCTCACTTGAGCCTGCACGCAGCGCTGGATAGCAGACTCGAACACTTTTGCAGGTGTCGACAACACTGCCACTGGCCTGTAGCCACTGACATCTGGACCTGACTTTCCCTTGGGAACCGGAATTACTCGTGTAATTTTTCACCTAGCTGGAAACGTGGCCTGTTTCAAACATGTATTAAAAATATGATGCAGTGGCTCAGATAGGACCCTGCCACAGTTTCGGAACAGAAAAGCTGGAATGCCATCGGGACCAGATGAGCGCTTTGGCTTAAGCTTTATGAGCGCTTCTCTTACGTCTTGAAGAGTAAGAGTCTCGATGTGGACTCGCTCACTGTTCGCTTGCGCTTCCTCCCCCGCCACCCGCGCCTCAAGCCGCGGTTGCTCTTTGTTGTACACAATTGCCAAACTTGAGTGGCAATGGGGGCACATTGCTCGCAGAACAGATGGCCGTTGGGGCCGGAATGTTCTGAAGTGGCGACTGCGTACCTACTGGAAGACGCAGCGTTGGAAAACCTCCTACAACGTTGGCCGATGACCTACTTTTTACCTTTATTATATGTATATACATATTATTTACATTTTTAAATATTTCTTAAAAAATACATAAAAAAAACATTTAAAAATATAAAAAATAGTAGCCCACCGGCATCGGGAACAGGGTCCAAGCAGCCGGTGGTCAGGGCTCCTGAGAGAGGAATCTCCTAACTATACGCGCCGTGTCCAGGAGTACTGCTTTCTGGATCAGGCCCTTGATCCAGCTGCCTAACGAGAGCCTCCTTAGATGTTGTTCGAGGCTCTTAGCTATTAAGCCATTGGCTGTTACGACTATCGGCACAATGATTGCTCTATCCACTTCCCACATGTCGACAACCTCGCGAGCTAAGTCAAGATATTTGATCTGCTTATCTTTCTCAGCTTTCACAAGGTTCTCGTCATGAGGGACTGCTATATCAACAATCATTGTGCGACGCTCCAGTCGATCTATCACCACTATATCAGGTTTATTGGCAACAATAGTCCTGTCAGTGATGATAGATCGATCCCAATATAACGTGATACTGCCATTGTCGAGAACTGGGTCGGACACATACCTGTAGTACGGTACTTCTGATTCTACGAGATTGTATTTAAGAGCAAGTTGCTGGTGAATAATCCTGGCTACGAGGTTGTGTCTATGCAAATAGTCTCCGTTAGCCAGACGAGAACACCCAGAAATAATGTGACGGATTGATTCTCCGGGCCGGTGGCATGCCCGACAGATGTCAACCGTACCATCCTTCACAATGTATTTCCGGTAATTGTTTGTCATCATAACTTCGTCCATAATTGCAAAGACAGAACCTTCGGTTTCCCCGAACAGGTCACCGAAACGTAGCCAAGATACGGACGCTAATAGGTCTACATCGGGCCCATGTAAGGCCCGGTAAAAGCGTCCGTGAAGCTCCTTGCAATGCCATACTTACCTTTATTTATTATTATAAAAATTAAATAACAGCTTCCTGTGACTTGACTACGTCTAGCGACTGTGTGACGGGGTTGCTCTCAAGCGGCGTCTGCTCAACCTTGGGGGTCCAGACGCTCTTGCCAGAGGCTCTACGGCCCAGCTGAACGCATGCCAGAGGGTCAATGGCAATACGGATGGTGCGGGGATACCGTACGGTTTCCCACGAAGTGGCGAGCCTCCTTGCTAGCCTGCCACCATGGGATCTGGAGGTAACAGTCATTGCACACATGCACGATATGCGCGTGAAGATGCAATGCGGGACCGCTATAGTGGTCAGAGCTTCGGCGGGGTGTCATGGTAAAATGGCGTAAGCGACTATCGCAACCCAGTGCTGGGCAAGCCACAATTATGGCGGTAAGACCCCACTTTGAGGCGTGGCTGGAAAGACCTCTTGGCGTCCTCCTCACCTTCCGCATGACGCAGGTTCTCACCAGACATGGTAAGTTCGGGAGGTTCCTGCACCGGATTCGTGCGGAAATGACCCCTGGTGTCGCCACTGTGCGGAAAGCCCGGAGGACACGGTGGAGCACACAGTGGAGGTGCGCCCCGCTTGGGCAGAGCATCGCCGTGCCCTCGTGGGGGCGATCGATGGCGGTGACCTCTCGCGCCAGGCTTTGGTACAGGCCATGGTCCGGAGCGAGGAGTGGCAGACTGTCCTTCTGCGATGCAGTAATGCTAGCAAAGGAGGAGGCCGACTGCATCAGGCAACAGCGCACACAGCGTCCCAGCCGCCCGGGACTCCGGTCCCGATTTCTGGCCACCGTAGGCGCGGGCTTGCGGACTGCGAGCAATGAGTAGCTCGCTGTCCGACCGTCCGGTAACTGTCCGGACATTAGCCCCAGCCGGGTCGAAGACTACTGGGGCCAGGGTTATCCGAAAGGGAAGCTCGGCCCCGTTACGAAAGGCAATAAGGAACGGGGTGGGTTTTTTAATCAGTAAGAGTCTGACACTATCTCCCGCTCCGCCCAAGGGCCTACGAGAGTTGTCATTTGAATCATTTTTCTCCAAAAAAAAAACCCCTGCTATGTGACCCCCCCCCTGGCGCCAAAGCTGGATCCGCCCTTGGTTGCGGGAAACCGATGGATGCGAGACACGCAGGAACGTTCGTTGTGGCGATACTTGGGGAAGGCCTATGTCCAACAGTGGACGTATATTGGCTGAAATGATGATGATGATGAATATAACTTATAGGCACGCCTAAGCAATAGGAACAATTAAGATACATTTATGTAAGATATGTATTTTATATCACAAAGCTCAAAGCTGGCAACTCTGATCCATATTTGGACGAAAACCAGCGCAATCACCCTACCTACATAATTAATGTATGTAGATTCAATCAGTTGATCAGCTAGAAATCTATCTTATATCTATGGTTGATCATAATTATTGTGACTATAAGTAAGTAAACAATTTATTGAATGTATAACTGATTAAATAGTTCATTCATCGCAGTTCGGATTCCGTGAGACCCGTGACTGAGACTGCACTGGAGATCAATCAAAATTCAAAAGTGAATTACAGTTTATTGTGAATTAAAATATTATTGAACGCTATGTGATCATGTGAAGTGGAAAGTGATGTAGTGCGAGTGTGTACCGTGAGATGGCATCGCGGTCGCCTATGCTGGCGCAGCGCAAAGTCACGTGGGTTGTGGAGATCGGAGACATACCAGCATATGCGTATGCGCCGTATGAGAAGCACTTAAGTAATAGTAAATGTAAGTATTAAATGCAGTATTTCTGTCTGCCAATATATATGTTATTTGTATTTTCGTGTACATACAGCATAGAAAATATATTTATTAACCAGACAACAAAGCTTGTTCTACAAATTTTCGTGGGTAATATTTCAAACAGTGACATCTATGTTTATTAATAAAAACTAAACGTCTCAAAAAAATAAAACTAGATGGCTCTACTGACTACTGAATAAAAGAAATATTGATTGGCTCCCAAGAGGAATTAAGTTGAAGACTAGTAAAATACTAATAGAATGATTCTGGTAGGCAGGGTTGAGCTAAGCAACTAAGTACAAAACTAAAATTGCAAAGCTACATTGGATGATTACTTAATTTCGGTATAATGGTCACACAGTTAAATGCGAGTGTGCGTGATAAACACAAGTGTAGTTATTCTACGTATGTACACTGCTTAATCGTGCCGCGCGACTCCCACCATCTACCCTTCCCGTATGTCATCTCGTTCATTCGTTCAAGTCGCTGTCATTTTCGTAGTTTGGGAAACTAAGTTTTCTGTACCCGTTCGTGATGTTTTCTACACTTACTATTAGCGTTGTTCCAATATTTTAATTTTTTTGTGCGTGGCGGTGAGAAAAAAGTGTTGATAGTTAAAGTGAACACAGTGACAGATATCGGCCGGTGGTGTCTCTCCGCGCGATCTATTATTCTTGTTTTGAAAAGTTTGGACAAAGTTTCAACTCGGGAGTGACGGTGTGTGTGTGCGTGTTGTCATGTCTCTGACAAACTTTTTATTATCACATAAACTGGATTGAAAAGGCATCGTTGAAGACAGATAAGGCTCGGAGAAAATGGAGCCGAGTTACATAGGTAAGTGTGGGGGGCGGTACGCGGCACCGCCGTAACAAGTTAGCTCGAAAACCTTGACCAGGCGGACGCCAAGGTGCAGCGCGCCTGGCTGCTGGTGATGCAAGCGTGCAGCGCGCGGCCGCCGGCGCACCTGCCGCCGCCCGCGCGCCGCCGTCTTATCTTATCACACCATGTATCGTTGTGTACCTATCTGATAAAGTTAAGACTCACTCTCTTCCCGTCTTTCATGAGGTTATCCAATTGGGTTCATGTGATACCACTTGAAGGTAGGATAGGCCATGTTTGACAGTACCGCCTTTATGACGACCCACTGACCAGTAGTTCTACTTTATTGTAAGTAGTTTTCTTAACTTTCTGATATTACTGCTTTTGATTGACACAAGTCACTTAATGATGTTACAGCTGACTGTGTGACTTGCCAGCTTGCCAGAGGTTTGGTGAACTTTGATGACAAACAATAGTGTTTGTAGTATAGGATTTATAAGTTTCTAATTAGTTTACTTTGCTGACAATGAAGTTGCTGTAGGAGCTAAATTTAATCTTAGTTTGGCAGGTAGGTACTTAAAAGTATGTTTTGTTCAGTAAAACTCTGAACAAAACATTTTATTATGAAAGAAAAAATACAAAAGTTTGTTTATTTAATTCATTAAACCCCAAGCGAACGCCGGCGTTTGCGCACCTATTGTTCTTCTATTGTGTCTGTGTTCTTTTGTTATTTCTGGCTTGAATACTAAGTTTTTTAAGCCATGTCTTCGTAATGAATCATTCATTTATTAACCATTAGAATATGTATGTACACATTCTAATATTTTTGTAGTATTTAGCAACAAAAAAAACTTCTCAGCAAACTTCACTGTGGTAGTCTACACTACAAAATTCTCAGCTCCATTTTGCCAAAATTGTCCTGTTGTACAGGTACTCGAGATACAAAGCTGCAGCAATTTGACATATCAATATCCACTAGGAATCAGTTTTCCAGTAATTAAAACAGACACTGAACATCACTCAAAGAAACCCCACCAAAATCTTTTTATTTATTTAAACTTCATGCTGCACACAGACAATTATTCACTGATCCCCAAGAGAACGCCGGCATTCTGCTGTCATTGTCTTTCTATTGTGTCTCTGAGTGACAGTATTAATAGCAATCTGGAAGAGTCCATGGAGAAAGAGAACCCTTAAATATGATGTTAATTAGTGATGAGTGATTCAGCTTCAGTTTTTAAAAAATTGTGAGTCAAACCATTCCAGAACATCATTAACCTTGTGCTTAGGTTTGTCTGAAGTTAGCTTATGTTGCTTTAAAAACACTCAGTGGCCGTAGTTAATAAACAGTTTAGTTTTGAACTGCATGCCAAATCTCCATTCAAGAGGCAACAATTTAACACACATTGTTTATTTACTATAGAAATGAAATAATTTCATGACAGACAGGTCACCCCGATAACAAATCAATATGTTGGTAAATTCACAACATATTTTCATTACTTTTGAAATATGTAAATAATGTTAAGATTTGAATGCTGTAATGTTGTTTGTGTAATTAAAAAAAATCATTACAATGAATGTTAGAGGTGCTATAATAATAATGATTTTTACAAAGTGCATCTTTTTCCGTTATAATACTTGGCAGTTTGCTCTTCGATCAGAATTGAAAGAAAGAAAGAAAAGTATTTATTTTGGCGCAAAAAGAAAAGTAACATTGTCTGTCACACGTAAAATAAAAGAAAAAAAAAGGTAAAAGGTAGGTTAAAGGTTTCTGACTTACTTATTAACCTTTAAGTCATGGTAATTAGAGACAATAGAAAGATAATAGGTGCGTGAACACCGGTGTTCGCTCACGGTCTGTTTTCAATTTTGGATAAAGTTACTATTTAATACAAATAATAAAAAAAAAAAATGAATCATCTTTTCAGCTAAAAAAATGGTTATCTGTAAAAACTCTTAGATTAGATTGTACATGAATAAATCAGTTTGTCAACAAGCATGTAGTACGCATGTGTAAGTGGAATGTTGCGTTGTGCAGAATCCGTCATGCACCAATTGTGTTGAAGAAAGCTGTGTATGAAATGTTGGTTGGATCACCTTTCAGCAGATCATGTTCTTCCTTATGCAACTGGTTTGTACTGAGCACAGGGAAATCAACTTATTTTAATACCTATAATATTATAGTCTAATATAAATGTAACATCTAAATATGTATTTAATTGTAAGTTTAAAATTCCTTACTAGCCTGTCTATCTTTGACTGCGGTAATGGTCAAGGTTAAGGTGAGGTATGGGGTGAAAAAAATCTACGGATGAGATCCGGATACCCTTTTAAAAATGGATGACTGGACCTGGTATAATAATATAACATGTGAATACTCTGGGCCGAGAAAGAATTGAGCAGGTTACAATTGATTATTGTGGGATTATTTGAAGTCAGAAGAAAGAGGGCTATTTCCGAGAGTGTAATCAAAGTTCCTAGGGTAGTCTTGGACTATACTGCTGTCTCACTAATAACGCCAAATTGACTATTCGATATCTACATCTGATCTGATGAAGTGTTTGCATGACTGATGATTCTCTCCAAATACACAATTGACATTATGAGCCATACCGCTGGTACATTATAGACTTCCCACAAATACATACTAAGCTTTTTGGGTACACATTTATTGTACATACACTGTGTGTAAAGAGTGATTTCCCTACCGAAGGAGTTTGTTTCCTGATAGCTACAACTTCGGTCGGCCACATCTTACCATCAGGTGAGATAAGACGTCAAGCTTCACCTTATTCATAATAAAAAAAAAATATACATATTTCGATTCATATTCGAAAATGATTTTTTTTGTATTATCCATCTTCAATTTAAAAGCTGGATTCAAAAACAGTTGGAAGTTGAATAATCAATGTTCAATTATTCTTAAATTGTGAAGGATACATAGTTCTTGTGTGGAAAAAGCTTTTCAAAAGCGATTCGCTCTGAACTCTGGAACCTGTAGGTCTAACTTTAATTCAAAATTACCAGTAGGTTTAAACGACAATGTAAATGTAGCCTGCATATTAGTTGGACAGACTCATTTATTATAACCAGGTTTTGTTGCGGTCATACTGCTACTGTCGATCTCAATGGCAAGGTTCAATAATCACCCAATACAAGGACATGAGTAGCTTACAATCGACAAAATTCATGCAGTAGCTAAGATTCAGAATCGTGTTGGTCAGCACACTGCTTCTTGTGACTGACTAGTGCCGCCGCAGCAGTCGCTGACGTCAAGCGATGTGACTGGCCAAATTATTCAGTTAGGTAGGTACCTATTATCTGTCAGCTCAAGTACTACAAGCCCAGTTTTGAATGTCATGAAATTGGTGGTCAATAAAAGACGAGCATCTTAAAGAACGTCGCAGAGTTAATAAGTGCTAAGAGCAGCGTTTCGTGAACTTGAGCGGTGGGCGGGGCGGGCGCGCATCTTTACGAGTGCTGCTGCACAATTGCCGCGGTGATGTCATGCCTCTAATTTCATTGAGTGACTAACTATCGAAGGAGCACTATGAGCTCGTTGAGCATAGAACCAGCAGCTTGTAAAACTACTTGCCTTGTAACTCGCGTGAGAAAATCACATGCCACGTTTGATGCTGATTGCGCTTTGCGCTGCTGAGTGGCCACTGGTGGCTGCACCACGCCACCGGTCACACCACACGCGAATTGTTTGCCTGTCGGAACTTTAGTGTCGTTTAGAATGTGAGTCGTTATATTTAGCCATTTCGTTAATATTCTTTGATCCGTATCTGTCCTTTGACGTATAAATATAAATTATTGCTGCTATTTGTCATGATAGAGGCCATTGTCTCAAAAAAACCACAACCAAGAGGCGGCAACGACAATGCTCGACAAGCTTTTATCTTTATTTTATACTAGCTTTTGCTCGCGGCTTCGCCCGCGTGGCATTAAGTACTTAAGGAATCGGGATAAAAGGTTGCCTATGTTCTTTTCCATATCAAAGGCTATATGCATGCCAAATTTCATCCAAATCCGTTCAGCGTTGCGTGATTAAGTAACAAACATCCAAACATCCACATTTTCATATTTATAATATTAGTTAGGATAAAAGGATAAACTGACTGACAGGAGCCTGAAATTTTGCACAAGGTTTAATTTTTTGACGTAGGTGAACACTAATAGAGGTTTTTCTTAACACCATTTTTCACCCTCTAAAGTAGTTGAAATGGGGGTCCAAAGTTTGTATGGAGACCCTTCAATCATGCGGGCAAATCCGCTGACAGAAGTTAGTATCATATAAATTGTGTATTTTAATGACGTTATAAGTTGATAGTAAAAGTTGATTCGAAATATTACATCTGTCTTTTATTAAGTATACAAAACTTTTTACAAAAAAATATAACCGACTTCAATTTAAAAAAACACTGAAAAGTATGAAATAACTTTAATTTCGGAAGTCGGTGTTTATAAAAATATTTTTGCCTCTTCGTTATTTAACACCGACTTCCGAAATTAATGTTGTTTTATACTTTTCAGTGTTGTTTAACATTAAAGTCGGTTATATTTTTTTTTGTAAAAAGTTTTTTATTTTACACTTTTTAGTTACCACCACTAATTTTTTAGTTTTAGCATTAAACTTTTTAGTAAACACTCAGACAAACTTAAATAACTTATAGCCACAGTGCATCTCATAACGATTCTAATAATCCCAAATACGGTTTTACTTTCAGGCTTCATCATCAGATCAGTTCGATACACCCCCCCCCCTTTTCTGTCAGTCAGTCATCGACTACACGTACAAACAAGGCAACTTTACTTGTAACCACAGTTATCCTATGAGGAGTTCTGTTCCATATCTTCGATGTTCATAATCAGATCATAACGAAATTTCTATGGGACCAACTTGGAAGCATAACCATTCTATCAAAAAAAAAATTTTTTACACAATTGACCGAGATATCGGTTGAACATACATAAAAAAAAAAACATACATTCAGCCGAACATAGAACCTCCTCCTTTTCGTCGGTTTAAAATAGAATCCTAATATTTTTTTGACGAGAAAGTAACGTTGGTAAAGCAAAAAAAAACTATTCTTTCTTCTCCTGATTTCCGAAAGCTTGGAAATATAAAATATTTAGTCTTTAAATTTGCAAAAATGTGGTTCAGTGGTGACTGTCGGCGAGGGTTCTCGGCGCAATTTCCGATCTAGTTGTCATGCAGCGGGTGCGGCGCGAGCGTCCACGGCGCTGCGCACGCGCATGTGCCGCGCGCGTATCGTAGTTAGCTAGTTAATCGTCGTCGCCGGTAATCGCTGCACTTCCGGACAACTGCTGACACCGGCGCCAACTTGCATACAAACAATATTTAACTATCATTCTGCCCCGGCACACTGTCACATGTAAACTTCATAGCGAAGAACGGCCCGGCTTCCTTAACTCGTAAATAGTCGTAAAATTATCATAATTCAGATAGGAGAAAGAGACGGAGCTTCACAGGACGGATATAACTATCCCCTTTTCACACCGGAGTTGTATGATTTTAAGACGTCATGGTAGGGTCACAGAGGGGCAAATACAATAAGTCTTAGCAGTAGAGTAGGTCAATCATAGTTAAATCGTTGCAATTTAAGCCGCATCAGAAGCTGTTGGAATATGCTTCTCTTTGAAATACATAACGTACGAGTATATGTGGGTTATATTTTACTGATTTTTTTTAGAATAAGCCAATAAGAAAAGCAGCCGATAATATGTAGATAACTTAGAAAGCCTATGAGATACTGTAGGACACTGACTGTGTAAAGGACATAAGAATTCATGTTATTTGTTTTAAAAATTGGCGGCAATTTAAAAAGTGTGAGTCATACTTAGTAGTGTGTTTGACTCGACAATTGTTCAATGATTTATTGCAACTTCCTTTGTAGTCTTAATCAACAATGTTATGACAGACTTCGATTAGCATTTCATGATGAAGCCCTATCTCTTACCACTGTTTGCAACTGGTTTAATGAGCTGAAATCTGGTTATATCATAGGTACATGCTGGTGATTTGTGGAAAAGACTTCCCTCTACGGCGACTAATGAAGATAACCTGAGTGCTAATAATAGAATCCGATAGAAGGGTGACAGTCAACAGATTCGGACGGCTTTAGGCATTGGATTTGAGTCAAGTACAAAAAGTCTTGTTAATGAAAGGCATCATTAAGCGTTATATCAGATGGTTACCTCATAATTTGACGGAAGTTCAAAAACGCTATTATTTAGACTGGTGACGCTCAGTGCTTTTCAATATAAAGGAGGTGACTCGAATACTGTATATGACATCGTCGTAGGTGATGAAAGATGGATAAATTGTTTTGAACCCAAAACCAACATCCACCACCAACCAAAACCATCTGCGTAATGGGAGTTTCCATTCGAAGATTTGCCGACGAAAGTAAAGAAGAGCAGAAGTCAAGGGAAAGAGATGATTGCCTTATTCTTTAGACGGACGAGTAATTTCGCAACAATTGTCTTAGAACATTAAAGGGCTGTTAATTAAGATTGGTACGCTAGTCATTGTTTACTAGTTGTCTTAGAAAATGTTAGACAGCAGGGCCCAAGAAGCAGGATCCTGTTCCACCACGCCAACGCTCCAGCTCTCCGCCTGGCGGACCATTGAATATTGGTCTATCGAAGGTGCAGAATTAGTGTGCCATCCTCCTTGCAGTCCTGACTTGGCATTTTGTGACATTTATTTATTTAAATCTAGCTTTTGGCCGCGGCTTCGCTCCCGTCAACTGATTACTATATTTTACTCTACCCTAAACTACCCTACTCTACCCTGCTCTACCCTACCATACCCTACTCTACAATATATTAATTTAATATATACCATTAAACACATCAACAAAGTTGACCACTTCAAAATTTCCAATTGTCATAGAACAACGGCGAGGAAATTGTTGATGTAATTATTACTTAAATGTGTACATAATAACCATAATATATAGTTGCGAGATAAATTAGCCAGTTTAAGCAGTGCAGAAATATCTAAATCTAAAATTTGAAACTGAATTGACTAGATTTTTTACGATAGTAAATAAGTCTTTTTTTGCTCGTGAGGAATTATTTTTTATGAATCTGGAAGATGCCGTGGCTGCGTTTGAAAAAGGCAAGGAAGCGAGCCCTAGAGAAGAGTTGGCTCACTGCATCAGTCAATGGTTCTATCGCATGCAACGGGGCTTGGAAAGGAACGGAGACTACTTCGAAAAGTAATAAAAATATTTACAGGCGCAGGCGTCTTCGACTTTATTCCATTTTTTATTTTCTAATAATGTTCAGTGTAACTCGCGCACACATGTCGTTGCCAACCAGCATAACTTGACATTCAGGTCACAGCCCGAATGATATAATTGTTTGTTGTAGTGAGTAATAAGTTAGCGGGCTGCCACAATACATTAATCGGCTTGAATACAAAGGTGATATTTGAGGGACACTCAATTTCGCTCAAGTGTAAATAATTCCTCTGTCTACTTACTTCTACAAGACTATAGGATAATTACAGATCTTGTTTGTTATTATTTCTTATGAACAGATGTACTGACGTCCTGGAACTTATGGGCGGTGGGATTTTGTGTACGGAATGCATTTCTTCGGAGACCACCTGTCCTTTATGTACCTCAAGCCATAACTATCTTCAGACCATCTCGTACATGAGCCTGTCGCACTTTTAATATTTCGTGTCAAAATCTCAAGCTTTTATTTACTTGGTACTAGCTTTTTCCCGGCCGCGACGTCGTCAAGTACACGTAACCACTCACATATTCCAAATACCGTTTCGGATGATTGCGGAGGCTATGCTGTTCGACATTACTTTTGTTTTGTTCTTATTTATTTTGAGACTCACTTTTTCACATTCAATACTTAACGTGTACATCAATTCTTACAACTTGCTGCTTGTTTCTGGGAAAAGAACAATTTCGCTCACAAATCTGAGGTGACTTAACAAGTATTCAGCTACTGTGATGCCTTTCTCCTGCCAGTTAAGCTTCGCAAATATACTCTGTAGTACTGCTATAAAAAGTTTTGGTGACACTGGGTCACTGGGGATAACCATGATATAGTCATCGGATGTAGTGTTGTTTTAAACGTCAGCAACCGGTTACTGATGACATAAATAACCCCCTTTTAAAAATAGTACACTGGTTTGATGTCAATAACCTGCTCCTTAATGAAAAATGAACTAAATTTGTTAAATTTACGATGCCTCATGTTAGGTAGGTAGAAACTAGTGTGCTAATAAAAGGTAAAGAATTGAATCCTGAAGACACTACAGTGTTCTTGAGCATAACTCTTGATGCTAAGCTTCAGTGGGGCCCACACATAGAAAAGTTGTCGAAAAAACTTAGCTCTGCCGCATACGCAGTTAGATAAATCGAAATCTACCTTAGAGACAGCCCGTTTAGTTTAGTTGAGTTATTTTCAGTGTCAGGTCGTACGGTATTCTATTGTGGGGAAATGCGCCGATATCCAGACGATTTTTGTTTTGCAGAAAAGGGCCATTCGTTCAATTTATAAATTAAGTCCCAGATACTCCCTCAGAGATAAATTTAAAAACAAAAAATTTCAGTACGTGACGAACGATAAATAATTACCTATGCGAAATGTTTATAAGTAGGTAATCATCTTTATTAAATATTTACTATGATTTATTATGAAAGAAAGCATGGAGCGTAATCTTTACTCTTTTTGGACAAAACGCTCCACGCTTTCTTTCATAATAAATCACCTCGCTTCACCGATGACAATGCCCTTTTTTTATCTAGCCGTTGCTGTCCCACTGCTGGGCAAATGCCTCCTCCAAGTCCTTCCAAACTTTCTTCTCCTGCGCCGTCTTACCAGTCCTCGCTTATATGTTTTAACTACCTTTTTTATTGACGATTGTTGTTGTTTTACAATTATGATATTGTATATATTATTATATTTTTTTTTACAATTATGACATGTTTATTTTTACTATTTTATATAATTATTTTTTTACAATTTGCAATATTTACTTTTGTAAATTTTATTATTGTGAATGTGAGAACTATGTGGATTATTCTTTCCTTTTATTTTATTTTCACATGATGTCTGGCAGTTTTAAGTATTTGATGCGGCCTACCCAAATGTCCTTTCTTTGGCATTGCTCGTCAAGTCATAGTCCTGAGTTTAGCAAGCAAGCATTAGTCAGTATGCGTGTAGCTACGCATACTGACTAATGCTTGCACTGACTGTACAGATCCACTTAGATCTGTGTGATTCTTTCTTCAAAAGACCATCTCAGGCTCAATCTGCGTGGTTCTCTTATGATTTGATTTGGTTTAGTCAGCTAGAAAACACCGGCCTCATCTAGTTTTAATTGACGTGTAAACGTGTTTTCAAAAAACCTACTTGCAAAATAAAATAAAGATCATTTATCATCACGAATCATTTAGTGGGCTTGATTGTATTAGTTTAAGGAACACACAAACTTAAAGCACGTTTCAATATCAAGTGACAGTATGTTGAAATTGGTCAGTTACTAGTCTTCCTTATTGCTAAATGTGAATTTGTAATAAGTACTAACAAAAAAACGCGGAAACAGCGACGGCGACGTAGGAACTAGGAACCACGCAAAAGTAAGTTAAGTGTTTGTATATTCAAAAATATAAGGGTTTCAATGATGTGGTTATAGGTACATCGAAAAACTATTTTCCAAAATTTACTTAAGTATTTCATTAACGCTGCTATTATCCCTACTTATTTAATATTATAAATTACTAGCTTTTGTACGCGCGGCTTCGCTCCCGCTCTTCCTTACTCCACTCTAATATATCTTACTCTAACTCTACCTTGCTCTACCCTACTTTACCCTTCCCTACTCTTCCCTGCTCTACTCTACGCTACCCTAATTTTCATTTTTTTTTCCATAAAAACCTTCTCCTGACAATAACAAACACATCAAAAAAAGAATTAGCGAAATCCGTCCAGCACGTGATGGCGTGACCAAGGGAAATAGAGATTCATTTTATACACCGCTAAATGATCGTTTTAATCCCGTGGAGGGTCGATCCGGTACATGAAACACTATCGATTTGTAAAGATAAAATTAAAGAATAAAGTACCTTTTCTTCAAAACTCGTATGCAACGCCGACTACTATGATCTACAGGTCACTGGACTCGCTCAGCTGACGTTTTCCTAAAGAAATTAATTGCGTACAGGCGCATATAATTACGAGTTTTGAAAAAAAAGTACTTTATTTTTAATTTTATCTTTACAAATCGATAGTGTTTCATGTACCGATTGACCATCCACGGGATTAATACGATCAAAATTTAACGGGTTATATATAGATAGATCTGAAAGTTTTGGTCTGTAACGCTTTCTCGGTTAAAGTACTGAATTTGATGGGATTCGATGCGGAGTAAACTTGAAGCCCATAGAAAGATAGGCTTCTTTTTATCTGGCTTCGACTTCGCGCCCGCAATAACCGACATTCACGAGGAGTGCCCGACCCTATAGATGTGCCGTGGCCGGCAATATGCAACGGCAATATTGCAGGCGACGTCACATCACTACCTGATCCCGGCTTGCCCACCATCACGCATTTTAATTTAGTTAGAATTCAGGCTTTTTTTTGTTAAAAAAATATAATTAGCACTGCCAATCACTATATAGAAGCTGTAGTGCCAATCATTATACTTTCTTTGTTTTATTTTATGCCAAAAGTACAGAGTGGGAAAAGATATTCAGATGCCGATCTAGAGAAGGCTTTGGAAGCCGTAAAAAACGGTATAGGGAAAAAACTGCTACTCGAAAGTTTATCATTCCACGCGCAGCTTTGTAGTTCCGGCTTTCGCAAAATTTTGGGAAAATTCGACCTGGTCCTAGCACAGTTTTAACTAGTCAGGAAGCAAACTCGTAAAAGGAATAATTAATTCTAGTCGAAAAGGATTTCCGCGACGTAAAGAGGGTTTCATAAAAAGTGTCAATTTATTTTAAGCAGAAATCCATGACCTTATATGATAACAATACTCCAGGGGATGGATGGTACAAACTGTTTTAAAAAGGGATCCGGAGCTATCTATAAGAACTTCTGAAGCTAAAATTAAACGACATGGATCAAATAGGCTTCTATCAAATGAAGAGCTAATGAATATATTAGAAGTTAAAAGATGAGAAAACAAGAAGTTCCAAGAAGCATTACTTCTTAAGACTGCCAATGATTGTATTCCAAATATAGTGCCATTATGCTCAAGTGCCAAAGATTGTAATTTTTTGTAGAAATAACTATAAAAAGTTTTTTAAGGTAAATAAACATTGATTTTTAAACTGAATGAACTGTATTATTAATTTCTAATTAAACCAGTACTTAAAAGAAAAGCTATTTAAAAAAACACCTTTTTTTAACCCAAAAAATTGTTATTTAATTGTAGAAGTTAGCTTACAGTGCCAATGATTATACTGTTGCCCTACAATCAATCAGTGTTTTGTTAGGATTTGTCCTGTATATTTAATATGGAGTCAGCTAGAAATAGTCCAGAGAACTACTGACGTTGCGGGACTATCATTGAAAGGCTGGCAGGACGTTTCATGGCCATGTATTCGACATAGTGGTAGTATTTCCTGGTGCAGCAGGATCGTTGACTCGAGCGACGCGGGCGCGGGCGCGCTACTAGTATGTATGGGACGTGCAGCACGTGTGCGCGCGGCCAGCACGCACGCTCCGCTTAATGAAGAGAAATTACTGCAAATAATTGCTATGCTACGCAGCGAAACATGGAATGTTTCGGCGTCTCTGCGCACCATCGGACATACCTCATCTAATCCGCGCCAGTTGCATCGTACAACTTCAATTACTTAAATGGCAATTGCTAAATATACTAGACTAGCGAGTACATAACGTGAGCGCAGGTTATTTTGATGCTGTTGTAGTTTCGCGCGCCGCGAATTGATCGTTGCCTGTAAACTTTGTGCTGTATGCTCCGCGCTCCTGTTCTGTTGTTAGCGCACGGGATGACCATCTCGATCGGTGTTAGTGTAAAACTAACGTGCGTTTCGTAACCATGGCCTGGCCGCCCACACGGACGAGCCCGTCGTGCCGCTCGTGGGTGTCGTGCCGCTCGAGGCGCCGCAGATGCGACCGAGCGACATGCACTTTTACTACCTACTTATGTAAATAAAAATTATCCATCAAAGTATTGACGACATTTCGACAGTCTATGAGGCTCGTTTTAGACTACTTCATATTTACTTCATCATTTATTGAACTGTTCCATGATCTATCTCCGAAGCTCTTCATCAGAACTTCACCAAATTTAAGTGAGATGACCTGGCCGACTACTTCTTTAAAACGAAAGTATCTATAACCGTCAAAATCGGATCTTGAAAGTGTTTTGTTTCTGCTAGCAAAATATTTCAACTTAAATGATATGAAAAAGCAAAACGACGTTTTACAAACTTTTTGTTTTGATGGCATATTTTTAAACAAAAAACAATAATGTATAAATAATAATTATAATCACAGCTTTTTCAAGGGAAAGCAAACTTTTTGTGATGCTGTATGATGCGGTGCGGAACGGTTATCACAGCGTTTCATGATGTCACTTTAATGGTGGCTTGGTTTGGGCGCACATGTTGTGTCGGAAGGGGAGCTCAATAAACAAACAAAGACACAAAAATCATGCGACGGGGGTCGTAGCCGAGCTGCTGTTTCATATGAAGTAATTACGGAATTGGTATTCATGGCAGAGGACAAATGGCGCGCACGGCCGCGCTGTGCGGCGGGCGGCCACTGAAGCGCTGCGTGTGTAGTGACGGTGAAGTGGCACCAACAGTTAATGCCATCCAAATGTTCGTCGACCGTAAGGTTATCTTATCAGCGGCGGCCGTCTTTATGATAATAATGAAGTCATCGTCTTAGATATTTTTAACTTCTTTATTGTCATCCTCATCCATTAATGTCGTAGTAGGATGAGGATATATGATGTCGCTTACAATGTCTAATATCATCGCTATTGTTTGCACATTTGGCTGGTGGAGTAGGACTGTAAGACTTATTTCCATAACATTTGTATCTATTTATTTCTTTATTTTTTAATGATAAATAAAAGATAAACAAAATAATAAAATAACAAAAAATAGTAATCTATAATAAAAACGGGTAAATTATGATTCCAAGTAGTTTCCTTTCGGGTATAGGCAGGAGGCCTATGCTTTCCAGTTGGGTCTGTCCCTGGCCTTATTAATCCAAGGTAAGTGTGTCAAAGAACTGTAAAACTTACCTTAGATCTAAACCTATAGTTTGGTCTTCGAGCTTTCTTTAATGCTGTGTTACGTGGTCATGCAAGTAAAACCATTCAAAAAGCATTTACCCAAACCAGTTATCATCCAATTGCGATCATTAGAGTCTAAATAGCTGGACATGGGTGGCTGGTTTCTAAAATATTATTTTAGAGAAAACTGTCGATTCGATAAGAAATCACTTTAAAGAGCATGAAAGAAAGAAAGAAAAACATTTTATTTGCCTGAAAGAGTACATTTAACAATAACATAATACCTACATTTTTATATTAAAAAAAGAAATAAAATAATTAAAAAAGAAAAATAGTACCTAATAAGAAAATATGCGCCACGTCCGAGCAAAACGGCCGAACGCTCAGCATAATGCTATGTCCACACGCAAAAATGCAATGAGTCCACAGCGCTGGTTTTCAGCGTGGGCCGGTAACAATATCGACTAAAGAAGTCTGCAACGGTGTGGTGAGCCAATAGATTTAAATAAAATAAATAAATTTAAGACAGATAAAATAACAAATGGAAATAAACAGTCATAAATAAATAAATAAGAAGTAGGATTGTCCACAAACGTACCTATATAGTTGCTTGCAACATTACACCACATTTTTAACAAGAGTGCATGCTAGTATGCCTTCGTGACTGCCCTGTGGACCATAACTAAGCAACATTCGGCCCACAGGGCGGGTCGAACCGGTCTCTTCTATATTAGAAGCCTGTGTCATCATTATTCTGTGACAAGCATGTTCGGGACATTTGAATACCACCGCTGCGTGAGAATGTAATTCAGGCGCGAAGAACGTGTCCCAATGTCGTGCGGCACACGGGGTACACGCGACACTCACAAACTCCGCTATAAAAAGCCAGAAGGGGCCACAAAGCCGAAGCGTACGACAGCCACTTGTGGCCGGTGGCTGCTTCTACTTTTTTAACCATGCGCTCATTATAATGGAGTCTGACGAAGAAGGTTTAAATGTACAAGTGACGTGAGGCGGGGTTTAGTGGCCGGTGCAGGCCACTAGAAGCAAGCAGAGACGATTTGTAGCGAATGGCCGTCACCGGCGTCAACTGTGTGTGGCGAGTCCATATATAAAATGTAGGTCTGTATGAAGACAACAAGAAATATGCCGGTGGCGGCGTCTTGTGTATGTAACCGATGACCCGTGTGTGACGACTCTTAGTGTCGGGTTGTTTTGATCGTAGAAACCCATTTTCAACACAAACAAAACAGAAATAAACCAAAAATGAAATCAACTAAAGGATCAACATGGAACTGGAACTTAGGTGGTACTTAATTAAAACCATTCAAGTGCCATCACATGTATTCGATTCTTTAATCGCGCTCTTCTTGAAACTTTTTAGAGTTTCTAACAAGTTATTGCAGTAGACGAAATAATTATTTCGTCTGGTTCTACGATGAGATAACTATATGATTGTAAAGAAAACTTCGGTTATTGCTTGCTGTATTTAGCTTTGCGAAAAGTGTTTTCCCAAATTCTGTAAAAATGTAACAGCGTTCCACATCTATGAAATTGTAAAGTACACGTGCAGTGTCATCGGCGCGGCCACTAGCCTTAGGCGCTCGGCTCCGGCGTCTAATTAACACGTTGCTAAGCAACGGCCTTGACAGCTCTCGCTGTTTTATTTCTAAACGTTGTGAAATTCACAAAGCTATCAAAATAGTGTTCAAATTAATGTGAGGTTCAATAAGACAAAGTAATTAATGCTTACACACTTGCTGAATCGCTTATGTTTATTGACCAATGACCTCTACGAGTCGTCTTTGTAGGTAAAGTGCACGTATGCTGAGAAAGTCGTAATCATACTATTAATACTGGGAGAAGCATGATAACCAATTTTTTATAATGTAAGTAGTAGTGTGGCAGCAGTCACAACGTCACAAGCACTAGCGTATGAATTTGCGCAAGTGCGGATGTGCAACGTCCTGGAGCCGAGCTGTCTGTCGCCGCGGCTGCCCACCGCCGCCGGAGGGAACGACGTAAGATAAAGATGTCAATGAATACAAAGTTAAAGTAATCAGGCATTTGGACACAAGAAAATTGCAGGATATAAAGATGATATGTAAATTATGAAGTAAGGCGACATAAATTGTTGGCGGCACCGAGACCTAACCAACTATTATAGTGTGCTGAAGTTAAACTGACTCGTCCCTGTTTGAGAATCTAAACTCTAGAGAACTATCGATAGTGATGATCGATGGATCGAACTGTATGATCGATGGAACTATCTCAATTATTTGAAACAATTTGTTTTGCTCTTGTAGACAAAGTCTGTTGTAAAACAAGAGAAGTAGAGATAACTGAACCGACGAGAAAGAGCCTTCCCACATATTAATTTAAGAACTGTCGCTTGTTGATGAGCGCAAGGTTTGAGATAGCAGAGATGCGTTACGTACGGCGTCGTCAGGTAAACTGCCTTCAGTTATGACACCGTCGGCCAAACATAAATGTTACGTCATCTTATTTACTTAAATTGGTGAACGTGGCTGACGTGGCACTCGCAAAACTAGCCGTGTGTCTGAATGTTTCTGATGTGCCGTCGTGGACACTAGTAGGGTGCTGTTTCTAAGCGACTGCGAATAAAAGAGAAGGTTCTCAATTATTTTTGTTGATTTCATAAAAAAAAAAGAGGAGATTCTCCTTGGCCACCTTGCTACTCTGTAATCTATGAATCGACTAGCTGCTGATGCCGGTTTCGCTCGCGTGATAGTAGAAAAGCTTCCCAAAGGTACATGCTCCTCGAATAATAAGGCCGAAATTGAAGTTGCTCCTTATATACTTACTCCATATATGCATACCTACATAGACACAAAAAAAAATCATATTGTCATCAGGGAATCATAAACAAACATCTATCTACCTGGATTCAGGAAATATCACTTGATGAAGTGCCTACAGGTGACCACTGATGATGTTGGTGGTCAACGGAAAATCACACAGACAGATAGATATACCTACTCGTATTTTAGTTTTCACATATACCTACTAATGTACCTATGTTTATTTTTATATGTTGTTAAGCAACTATGATCATCATCGATCGGATTTGAAGTTGAACTCGGAAAGTAGGCGCGCGGCGCGGGGTACTGCGAAATAAAATAATACAGGTAAGTACTTATTCTAGCTGTGTCCGGGTTTATTACGATTATCATGAGATGAATTCTGATTGTAATACTAGATATAAATGGTTAGATTAGGTGCCTTACTTTAGAACTTGCATATTATGTATTTTGAGCCGTAAGATCTATCATAAACTCTGTGCCGTAAATAAGGCGGTGCCACCGGTACCCAGGCACAGGGCTTAGACTCTGGGGGGCGTTGCCGGTAATATTGCCGTGAAGTGGGAATATTGGTGCGAATATTGCTCGAAGTATGAATATTGGTAGCAATATTGACAGCAATATTCCCATATGGCCGGCAACGGCACATCTCTAGGCAGGACTATTATTTTTTCGTTTTGGTTCTGATAAGTTCCCGCTGCGCCCCTAGTGCTTGATTCCAACACATACTATCAAAAACGACTGTTTAATTAGACAAATAATACCAAAAAAAAACATAAATAAAACACAAAAAAATAAACAAATAATACCTAAACCCTCCCCCCCCCCTCCTCCTTCCTCGTGTATATTAATTTTATAATACCTGTATATGTATGATTTTGTAACTAAAATGCGTCTTTGGTACCTACTTGAAATAAATAAATAAAACATCGCCCTCGTTTTTTGTCAGCGCACGAGCGTGTTTGTGTTTATCGGAGTCAAGCGGCCGGCGCAGTAGAAGCTCGCACAGGGCGCAGAAAAGGCTACTTACCTACTGCATAAACTTATCACAAAATAATACAATCGACGTCCATATAAAACACTAAAATGTGCAAAATAACTTTCAGTGGGGAAGTTGGTGTTTCTGGTTTTGTTTCTTTGTTATTTTACAATGCTTTTGAAAATAAAAGTATTTTATTTTTTATGTATTAGTAAAAACAGTTACGTACCTATAATAAAAATCAGTAAAAACGAATACGTAAGGAGAGGAAGCTCAAGTTGCGGGACGTCGTATTCTCGCAAATTACATTTCTGTTTTCAATGTTGTGGCAGAAAGAAAACTGCGTTGTTATTATGAATTTTTTCGTTAAGGTATGATTTCATCACATGACTTCTACTCTAGGACGGAGCGAGAGAGCGTGTCAGACTTTAATAGACTGAAACCCTCCTGTGGCCTTATTATTATGTCTTCGTTGAAATCATATGTCTTGACTTATCACTCACTCACTCACTGACATCTCGTGTGGGCCACCACAAGCGGATTCTATCTTCTGATTGTGAGTACCTAATCAAAAATGGGTATAAGATGGTGCGAGCTTGTGGATACGTCCAGGGTAATCTGTATCAACTGTAGATAATGGTTTAAAATGCATATGACTTCATATGAGTATCAAGCTATAGATTCGCGTCGCGTACCTATCGGTTGCGGCGCGAATGATCGAAGGTCGTGGTGACACTGCGATACATCTCATTATGCGACGACGGACGCGGGACGCCACAAACAAAGCGACTATAAAGTTCGCTGGAGCGAGGATAACGGGACCTCCGGCATCCATCGATGCCATAATGTATTAGTTTTCAGTCTGCTCGCGGGACTCGGGAATACAACTAGCGTGCCTGTGCACGATGGATGGTTCCGCACGTCCGTACTGTTGATGAGCATACACGCCTTGTTGGGCTCGCTGGCGGCGTGGCTGGCGCGGCGCTGGCGTGCCATGCTGACGCTGCTCAAGACCTGGGAGGCCTTCCTGCGGCCCGCCGCCGCTGGCCACCAGGCGGAAGACACTGATCGTATTATACAATTTGGTGTAGCATTGTTAAAGCAACTCACGATTGTTTTTACTTTCGTTAGAAAAATCAAAAGTTTACTTACTGAATTTCTAATGTATGTGTGTGATGTCGTTCTTAAGTTATAGTTATTAAATGGAAGGTCTTTGTTGGTTACAGATGAACGAGAAGACGTCCAAAAGAAAACGTTCACGAAATGGATAAACTCCCAGCTAGTGAAGGTGAGTACTACGTAACGTGACCTTGTGCACCTGGCAGGTACATTTGCATTGCTCAGTTTTAAGCGTTTGTATCTGTAATACTTAGTTTACATAACTCATAAAGGCATCAGACTGGTAACGAAACTGTAATAGGTCTGGGCTGGGGGACATAATAGAAACCTACTTGATCAACTAAATTGTTTTGTTGTCGACCGCCGCACGCGCACTCTATTGAACCATGTTAGGGGTGTAAACACATTATGCTAGTTTATTAGTATTGAAAAGAATCTGTCGAAACGCTGCTAACTGTGTTGGTGTACATTGATCATGCCTGACCCCTCGGCGATCTGATTCACTAAACTGTTTGATGTGTCAATGACTCAATGACATATCTATTTATATTGGAGAAATTGGCAGCTCAGTTGAATCGATCGTAGTATTACAGCATAGTACACACTAGCCCAGCTGGGCTTCTACTGTCCATAGAACTACTGATTTAAAATACTAGCCGTGGGCCTCCTCTGTGCCCGTTGCGCATGCGCAACTAATAAATTTAATAACACTACATTCCAGATAATAATATGATAGCATTTAGTGGTTTCTAATTCTAGTTACGATTTGAACTGAAGGATTCACCTTCGTAATACCGCGTTCACCTGTGTAGGCTGTCTAAACACTCAAACGACCTGCCTGGATAATATAGTCCAAGATCCCAGGCCCGCCAGACGTCACGTATTTTCTCACGAACGAAATGTGGACGATTGAGTACTATTAGTATGTAATAAGAACGCATGCCTATCTGCTAGCTTGCTTAAAAGGCCAATTTTCAGGTATCAGGTAATCAAGGTACATAAATAAAATCATTACTTACCTCACGTAAATTCTCAAAGCTGATTTTTACGTAGGTATTTTGTAGGCAATATCTTTAAAATCAGTCACCAATACTTCCAGACACATTCCGTGGGCCGTATTGCTTTATAGACGCTTTAAAGCTCCCAAAATAGTAACATAACTTCACGTAAATTCTCATGCTTGATTTTTATAAATGTTCAACCGACAACTATTTTAAAACCTTTTACAAGAAGACAGACCGATCCAAGTTGTAGAACTATCATCCCAAGAAACAAGTGAATGACATCTAAAATTCGTGTTGCCAACAACAGATTTTTTAATTCGTTCAAAAATTCTAAAGTCGTTTGACTTTCTAAACAGACTCTAGTCATGATAGTCACCTAGCCTCCGATTGAAACTAGTTTTTACGGCGGAAACCGAAATTGTCACATACCTAAGGTTATACTTATAATTTCATGAAGGAAAAAATAGTCTTAATTAGTCAGTCTCTTTATATCTACATCACATATTGTTACTTGTTTCGAAGGAATCTTATAAGCTCTCGCAATTTCACAGCGAACAACACCGTCCGATCACAGCACAAATTCATTTTGGGTCCGGGCTGCCATGCAGTCGAAATGGCTGCCGAAACTCGTTTCATACCGAAACCGAAACCGACGGTTCGTTCGGACACTGTAGTCATCACACCAGTCAGCGTGTGTTCAAACACATCGGAGGCGACGCTCACAAATTGTGTGCATGAAGTAATTAGGGTCAATTCGCGGCACTCAGTGAGCCAGCTGGTCGTTCTGTAAAACTCTCGCCGTGAAATGAGCTTGAAGTGAACTGTCATCTTTATTTCTATAAAAAAACGTTGCCTCGCAACACTAAGATATAACCTCGTTGCCCCGCAACACTAGCACACAATAAATTAAAAATAAACAAAAAGACCCGGAAAACTACATATCTGTAGGCCATACAAATATTTGTTTTGTGCGGGAATCGTCTAATTATGTCGTCGAAAAAAAAAATACACTTTGATTGCATGGGTTGCCAGCTCACTGGATTGTTTACAGACGGATTATTTTTATAATAATTATGTCGGATGTCCTGCAACATCGGCCGCTGAACTGAAACAAATGATTAGTACGTTGAAACTGTAGCACGGTGTACACGCGGCGCTACAGTACGGAGCCGCGTGCTGTTGTTATAACTTTGTACCTTTCTATTCCCAGTGCCAGACTCGGGTATCACCACTCGTAGGTATGTACTGCATTAGGTCACGTTAGGGTGACTGACGATCACTACACGTGTGAACTGAGAAATACATGCAAGGTCTTATACGCTTGTACCGTGTGTTGTGTTACAGAACGACAAGCCGCTGGTGGAGGACCTGTTCCTGGACCTGCGAGACGGAGAGATCCTGCTGTCGCTGCTGGAGATCCTCACCGCGCAGCAATATGTAAGTGCACCAGGGGATCTCCCGACCCGACAACCCAACAGGGTGTTCCGTGTTTTGGTGACGTCACCCCTCGCGCTCGTCACCACCTCATGTTTATTAGCTGCTAACTCCTGCACTTTCTTTTACATGTCAACTTTCAGTTTCTGTAGCTTTGTGCAAATTAACTCTGTGTCGGTTTTGACAGACTTTTATGTGTGTCTGTCACTTTGTCCGAAACTCTGACCGACTTCTATATAATTAATTGATGCGCGTTATTACAGTGTTTGGTACCTATAACGTGTGACTGCGGCTTTTCTTTTTGTTCTGTTCTTGTTTTTCACCATCCTGAAAATCTTGTTTGATTCTTTTTCAGCGTCGATTTTTTGTCGTAGTCGGGTTTTAGTTTTTTTCTATATTAGTAGTTACAACTCCAAAATTGATTTTTTTAGGGTTCCGTAGTCAACTAGGAACCCTTATAGTTTCACCATGTCTGTCTGTCCGTCTGTCTGTCTGTCTGTCTGTCCGTCCTCGCTTAATCTCTGTGACCGTTAGCACTAGAAAGCTGAAATTTGGTACCAATATGTATATCAATCACGCCGACAAAGTCGTAAAATAAAAATTGGAAAAAAATGTTTAGCCCCCCTATATGTAAAGTGGAAAGTGATTTTTTTTTTAATTTCAACCCTAACGTGTGATATATTGTTGGATAGGTATTTAAAAATGAATAGGGGTTTACTAAAATCATTTTTTGATAATGTCAATAATTTCGGAAATAATCGCTCCAAAAGTAAAAAACAATGCGTCACCCCCCCTCTAACTTTTGAACCATAAGTTTAGAAAATATGAAAAAAATCTGAAAAGTAGAACTTAATAAGGACTTTCTAGGAAAATTATTTTGAACTTGATGGAAAGAACAGTTTTTGTAAAAAAGACAAAAAGGTTCTACAAAATAATTTCTGGACTAAGTTTGTTGTATAGTCGTATAGGCAAGCATTTTTTTAAACTCATAAGTGGGTACACTTATTGTGACGGATGGAAAACTACGGAACCCTACACTGAGCGCGGCACGCTTTTGGCCGGTTTTTTTAAATTACAGTAAAGAGCTATTGGTTAATCAAACGAACTTATTAACAATAAACAGTTTTAATAATGAGACAACAACCATAGAAATTTTACAGGCGCGACATTGATCGAACGAACCATTAACTAAAATATATTCCTACAGAAGGCACTGCCCACGTCTCGTAATACATTACACATAGGTATTACCTGATGTTCAAAAACTTTTTGCAAAATAAAAAAATACTACCGATATCAATGTAAAAAAAAAAAAAAACTAAAAAAGTACAAAATAATTAACTTTTTTGTGAAAAGTTCTCAGTTTTTAGCTGTCGTATCCATTGGCCAAACTTAAATACCTTCTACCTTTTGGCTCCGTCATCAAATCAGTTCGATGTATTCCCTCCCCTTCTTTCTTCTGTCAGTCATCGAAACCGTAATAGGCTCCGACGGCATGAAATCTACATAAGATATTATAGACATAAGGAAGGCTATCAAACGGCGGTCCTGGCACTGATATCACCGTGTTCGGTCGTGTGTTACAGAAGCGCGAGCGCGGGCGCATGCGCGTGCATCACATCAACAACGTGAACACGGCGCTGCACGTGCTCGACCAGAACGGCGTCAAGCTCGTCAACATCAGCTCCAACGACATCGTCGACGCCAACCCCAAGCTCACCTTAGGTACACTATGCTGCAACTAATTGCGTCTCTAGACGTTGCACACGCAAGCGATAGATCAATCAATGCTGAACTTGAGAACATTTGAGATTTTAAGTCATATTTAATGCTTGAAAGATACTGACAATTAATCGTTGCAAAAATTAGTTGATCGAATAGAGCAGCCGTGATGCTTCTTGTGACAACTCCCAGTGCCTTTGCTTCGGTGTCTTCACATCAATATGTTATGTTACAGGGCTGGTGTGGAGCATAATCTTGCACTGGCAGGTGCACTACCACTTGAAGGAGCTGATGTCGGAGCTACAGCAGACCAACCTGGAGAAGACGCTTCTGGCGTGGTGTCGCACGCACACGCAGAACTACACGGGCGTGAATGTGAAGAACTTTACGACGTCGTGGGCTGACGGGCTGGCCTTCAATGCGCTACTGCACCGCTGGCGCCCGCAGCTGTTCGACTACGCCGCCGTGCTGGCGCGCCCGCCCGCGGCCCGCCTCGAGCACGCCTTCAGCGTTGCGCACGACCACCTCGCCATCGACCGACTCCTCGACCCCGAAGGTACCCATCCGTACTCTGTTCCGTTATTGAACTACGCGCTGGCAGAGAAGCTGTGTACTCTTCGCCAGATAAACAAGCTCTAAAATAATACTTCTGTATACTCGTAGTAAGATTTATTTCTGTTTACAGACGTAAACACTCCGAACCCCGACAAGAAGTCGATCATGATGTATGTGATGTGCCTGTTCCAATCGCTGCCGCACTCGGGCGAGGACGTAGCCGACCTGGACAGCCTGCAGTCCGAGCCCAGCACGCCCGT
The DNA here is from genome assembly GCA_929112965.1 of Mythimna albipuncta. NCBI lineage: Eukaryota > Metazoa > Arthropoda > Insecta > Lepidoptera > Noctuidae > Mythimna > Mythimna albipuncta. Next base: position 20,270,456 of record OV815979.1, on the reverse strand, counting down.
GGCCTCGCAGCCGCCTGAGGTGAGCCATTGTCGACTGCCACGCATTCGACCTGCCCAAGGCACAAATACATACGTAGCAGTCGTTTCGGTGCAAGATAGTACGACCTTAATTTTTAGGGTTCCGTACTTCAACCAAAAAAACGAAATCTTTATAAGATCATTTTGTTATACATCTTTCCGTCTATCTCGACCTTTTTTCAATTCAAAAATGGGTTGTTAAAATGACAAAGCAATATCTATTGTTTCGTAATAACAATGTTGTGTGTGGTGCACTCAGGTGTGCTCGTCGCGGCCGCTGTCCACGGCCACTACGGGCTCGGCCGAGCTGGGCGGCTACTACGCCGCCTTCGAGGAGGTGCTGGCATGGCTGCTGGAGGCCGAGGAGCGCCTGAGCAGCGCCGCCGCGCCCGCCGCCGCCGCCCCGCTGGCGGCGCTGAAGGCGCACTTCCACGCGCACGAGGCGCTGCTGACGGGGCTGGCGGAGCAGCAGGCGCGCGTGGGCGACGTGCTGGAGCTGGGCGCGCGCCTGCTGCACGACGCGGGCCTGACGCGCGAGGAGGCGGCCGAGGTGCGCCTGCAGCTGCGCCTGCTCAACACGCGCTGGGAGGCGCTGCGCCGCGCCGCGCTGGCCACGCAGGCCGACGTGCACCAGCGCCTCATGCAGCAGCAGCAGCAGCAGCTCGCCGCCTTCCGGTCAGTACACACTACCCACTAGCCACTGCTGCACGACGCGGGCCTGACGCGCGAGGAGGCGGCCGAGGTGCGCCTGCAGCTGCGCCTGCTCAACACGCGCTGGGAGGCGCTGCGCCGCGCCGCGCTGGCCACGCAGGCCGACGTGCACCAGCGCCTCATGCAGCAGCAGCAGCAGCAGCTCGCCGCCTTCCGGTCAGTACACACTACCCACTAGCCACTGCTGCACGACGCGGGCCTGACGCGCGAGGAGGCGGCCGAGGTGCGCCTGCAGCTGCGCCTGCTCAACACGCGCTGGGAGGCGCTGCGCCGCGCCGCGCTGGCCACGCAGGCCGACGTGCACCAGCGCCTCATGCAGCAGCAGCAGCAGCAGCTCGCCGCCTTCCGGTCAGTACACACTACCCACTAGCCACTGCTGCACGACGCGGGCCTGACGCGCGAGGAGGCGGCCGAGGTGCGCCTGCAGCTGCGCCTGCTCAACACGCGCTGGGAGGCGCTGCGCCGCGCCGCGCTGGCCACGCAGGCCGACGTGCACCAGCGCCTCATGCAGCAGCAGCAGCAGCAGCTCGCCGCCTTCCGGTCAGTACACACTACCCACTAGCCACTGCTGCACGACGCGGGCCTGACGCGCGAGGAGGCGGCCGAGGTGCGCCTGCAGCTGCGCCTGCTCAACACGCGCTGGGAGGCGCTGCGCCGCGCCGCGCTGGCCACGCAGGCCGACGTGCACCAGCGCCTCATGCAGCAGCAGCAGCAGCAGCTCGCCGCCTTCCGGTCAGTACACACTACCCACTAGCCACTGCTGCACGACGCGGGCCTGACGCGCGAGGAGGCGGCCGAGGTGCGCCTGCAGCTGCGCCTGCTCAACACGCGCTGGGAGGCGCTGCGCCGCGCCGCGCTGGCCACGCAGGCCGACGTGCACCAGCGCCTCATGCAGCAGCAGCAGCAGCAGCTCGCCGCCTTCCGGTCAGTACACACTACCCACTAGCCACTGCTGCACGACGCGGGCCTGACGCGCGAGGAGGCGGCCGAGGTGCGCCTGCAGCTGCGCCTGCTCAACACGCGCTGGGAGGCGCTGCGCCGCGCCGCGCTGGCCACGCAGGCCGACGTGCACCAGCGCCTCATGCAGCAGCAGCAGCAGCAGCTCGCCGCCTTCCGGTCAGTACACACTACCCACTAGCCACTGCTGCACGACGCGGGCCTGACGCGCGAGGAGGCGGCCGAGGTGCGCCTGCAGCTGCGCCTGCTCAACACGCGCTGGGAGGCGCTGCGCCGCGCCGCGCTGGCCACGCAGGCCGACGTGCACCAGCGCCTCATGCAGCAGCAGCAGCAGCAGCTCGCCGCCTTCCGGTCAGTACACACTACCCACTAGCCACTGCTGCACGACGCGGGCCTGACGCGCGAGGAGGCGGCCGAGGTGCGCCTGCAGCTGCGCCTGCTCAACACGCGCTGGGAGGCGCTGCGCCGCGCCGCGCTGGCCACGCAGGCCGACGTGCACCAGCGCCTCATGCAGCAGCAGCAGCAGCAGCTCGCCGCCTTCCGGTCAGTACACACTACCCACTAGCCACTGCTGCACGACGCGGGCCTGACGCGCGAGGAGGCGGCCGAGGTGCGCCTGCAGCTGCGCCTGCTCAACACGCGCTGGGAGGCGCTGCGCCGCGCCGCGCTGGCCACGCAGGCCGACGTGCACCAGCGCCTCATGCAGCAGCAGCAGCAGCAGCTCGCCGCCTTCCGGTCAGTACACACTACCCACTAGCCACTGCTGCACGACGCGGGCCTGACGCGCGAGGAGGCGGCCGAGGTGCGCCTGCAGCTGCGCCTGCTCAACACGCGCTGGGAGGCGCTGCGCCGCGCCGCGCTGGCCACGCAGGCCGACGTGCACCAGCGCCTCATGCAGCAGCAGCAGCAGCAGCTCGCCGCCTTCCGGTCAGTACACACTACCCACTAGCCACTGCTGCACGACGCGGGCCTGACGCGCGAGGAGGCGGCCGAGGTGCGCCTGCAGCTGCGCCTGCTCAACACGCGCTGGGAGGCGCTGCGCCGCGCCGCGCTGGCCACGCAGGCCGACGTGCACCAGCGCCTCATGCAGCAGCAGCAGCAGCAGCTCGCCGCCTTCCGGTCAGTACACACTACCCACTAGCCACTGCTGCACGACGCGGGCCTGACGCGCGAGGAGGCGGCCGAGGTGCGCCTGCAGCTGCGCCTGCTCAACACGCGCTGGGAGGCGCTGCGCCGCGCCGCGCTGGCCACGCAGGCCGACGTGCACCAGCGCCTCATGCAGCAGCAGCAGCAGCAGCTCGCCGCCTTCCGGTCAGTACACACTACCCACTAGCCACTGCTGCACGACGCGGGCCTGACGCGCGAGGAGGCGGCCGAGGTGCGCCTGCAGCTGCGCCTGCTCAACACGCGCTGGGAGGCGCTGCGCCGCGCCGCGCTGGCCACGCAGGCCGACGTGCACCAGCGCCTCATGCAGCAGCAGCAGCAGCAGCTCGCCGCCTTCCGGTCAGTACACACTACCCACTAGCCACTGCTGCACGACGCGGGCCTGACGCGCGAGGAGGCGGCCGAGGTGCGCCTGCAGCTGCGCCTGCTCAACACGCGCTGGGAGGCGCTGCGCCGCGCCGCGCTGGCCACGCAGGCCGACGTGCACCAGCGCCTCATGCAGCAGCAGCAGCAGCAGCTCGCCGCCTTCCGGTCAGTACACACTACCCACTAGCCACTGCTGCACGACGCGGGCCTGACGCGCGAGGAGGCGGCCGAGGTGCGCCTGCAGCTGCGCCTGCTCAACACGCGCTGGGAGGCGCTGCGCCGCGCCGCGCTGGCCACGCAGGCCGACGTGCACCAGCGCCTCATGCAGCAGCAGCAGCAGCAGCTCGCCGCCTTCCGGTCAGTACACACTACCCACTAGCCACTGCTGCACGACGCGGGCCTGACGCGCGAGGAGGCGGCCGAGGTGCGCCTGCAGCTGCGCCTGCTCAACACGCGCTGGGAGGCGCTGCGCCGCGCCGCGCTGGCCACGCAGGCCGACGTGCACCAGCGCCTCATGCAGCAGCAGCAGCAGCAGCTCGCCGCCTTCCGGTCAGTACACACTACCCACTAGCCACTGCTGCACGACGCGGGCCTGACGCGCGAGGAGGCGGCCGAGGTGCGCCTGCAGCTGCGCCTGCTCAACACGCGCTGGGAGGCGCTGCGCCGCGCCGCGCTGGCCACGCAGGCCGACGTGCACCAGCGCCTCATGCAGCAGCAGCAGCAGCAGCTCGCCGCCTTCCGGTCAGTACACACTACCCACTAGCCACTGCTGCACGACGCGGGCCTGACGCGCGAGGAGGCGGCCGAGGTGCGCCTGCAGCTGCGCCTGCTCAACACGCGCTGGGAGGCGCTGCGCCGCGCCGCGCTGGCCACGCAGGCCGACGTGCACCAGCGCCTCATGCAGCAGCAGCAGCAGCAGCTCGCCGCCTTCCGGTCAGTACACACTACCCACTAGCCACTGCTGCACGACGCGGGCCTGACGCGCGAGGAGGCGGCCGAGGTGCGCCTGCAGCTGCGCCTGCTCAACACGCGCTGGGAGGCGCTGCGCCGCGCCGCGCTGGCCACGCAGGCCGACGTGCACCAGCGCCTCATGCAGCAGCAGCAGCAGCAGCTCGCCGCCTTCCGGTCAGTACACACTACCCACTAGCCACTGCTGCACGACGCGGGCCTGACGCGCGAGGAGGCGGCCGAGGTGCGCCTGCAGCTGCGCCTGCTCAACACGCGCTGGGAGGCGCTGCGCCGCGCCGCGCTGGCCACGCAGGCCGACGTGCACCAGCGCCTCATGCAGCAGCAGCAGCAGCAGCTCGCCGCCTTCCGGTCAGTACACACTACCCACTAGCCACTGCTGCACGACGCGGGCCTGACGCGCGAGGAGGCGGCCGAGGTGCGCCTGCAGCTGCGCCTGCTCAACACGCGCTGGGAGGCGCTGCGCCGCGCCGCGCTGGCCACGCAGGCCGACGTGCACCAGCGCCTCATGCAGCAGCAGCAGCAGCAGCTCGCCGCCTTCCGGTCAGTACACACTACCCACTAGCCACTGCTGCACGACGCGGGCCTGACGCGCGAGGAGGCGGCCGAGGTGCGCCTGCAGCTGCGCCTGCTCAACACGCGCTGGGAGGCGCTGCGCCGCGCCGCGCTGGCCACGCAGGCCGACGTGCACCAGCGCCTCATGCAGCAGCAGCAGCAGCAGCTCGCCGCCTTCCGGTCAGTACACACTACCCACTAGCCACTGCTGCACGACGCGGGCCTGACGCGCGAGGAGGCGGCCGAGGTGCGCCTGCAGCTGCGCCTGCTCAACACGCGCTGGGAGGCGCTGCGCCGCGCCGCGCTGGCCACGCAGGCCGACGTGCACCAGCGCCTCATGCAGCAGCAGCAGCAGCAGCTCGCCGCCTTCCGGTCAGTACACACTACCCACTAGCCACTGCTGCACGACGCGGGCCTGACGCGCGAGGAGGCGGCCGAGGTGCGCCTGCAGCTGCGCCTGCTCAACACGCGCTGGGAGGCGCTGCGCCGCGCCGCGCTGGCCACGCAGGCCGACGTGCACCAGCGCCTCATGCAGCAGCAGCAGCAGCAGCTCGCCGCCTTCCGGTCAGTACACACTACCCACTAGCCACTGCTGCACGACGCGGGCCTGACGCGCGAGGAGGCGGCCGAGGTGCGCCTGCAGCTGCGCCTGCTCAACACGCGCTGGGAGGCGCTGCGCCGCGCCGCGCTGGCCACGCAGGCCGACGTGCACCAGCGCCTCATGCAGCAGCAGCAGCAGCAGCTCGCCGCCTTCCGGTCAGTACACACTACCCACTAGCCACTGCTGCACGACGCGGGCCTGACGCGCGAGGAGGCGGCCGAGGTGCGCCTGCAGCTGCGCCTGCTCAACACGCGCTGGGAGGCGCTGCGCCGCGCCGCGCTGGCCACGCAGGCCGACGTGCACCAGCGCCTCATGCAGCAGCAGCAGCAGCAGCTCGCCGCCTTCCGGTCAGTACACACTACCCACTAGCCACTGCTGCACGACGCGGGCCTGACGCGCGAGGAGGCGGCCGAGGTGCGCCTGCAGCTGCGCCTGCTCAACACGCGCTGGGAGGCGCTGCGCCGCGCCGCGCTGGCCACGCAGGCCGACGTGCACCAGCGCCTCATGCAGCAGCAGCAGCAGCAGCTCGCCGCCTTCCGGTCAGTACACACTACCCACTAGCCACTGCTGCACGACGCGGGCCTGACGCGCGAGGAGGCGGCCGAGGTGCGCCTGCAGCTGCGCCTGCTCAACACGCGCTGGGAGGCGCTGCGCCGCGCCGCGCTGGCCACGCAGGCCGACGTGCACCAGCGCCTCATGCAGCAGCAGCAGCAGCAGCTCGCCGCCTTCCGGTCAGTACACACTACCCACTAGCCACTGCTGCACGACGCGGGCCTGACGCGCGAGGAGGCGGCCGAGGTGCGCCTGCAGCTGCGCCTGCTCAACACGCGCTGGGAGGCGCTGCGCCGCGCCGCGCTGGCCACGCAGGCCGACGTGCACCAGCGCCTCATGCAGCAGCAGCAGCAGCAGCTCGCCGCCTTCCGGTCAGTACACACTACCCACTAGCCACTGCTGCACGACGCGGGCCTGACGCGCGAGGAGGCGGCCGAGGTGCGCCTGCAGCTGCGCCTGCTCAACACGCGCTGGGAGGCGCTGCGCCGCGCCGCGCTGGCCACGCAGGCCGACGTGCACCAGCGCCTCATGCAGCAGCAGCAGCAGCAGCTCGCCGCCTTCCGGTCAGTACACACTACCCACTAGCCACTGCTGCACGACGCGGGCCTGACGCGCGAGGAGGCGGCCGAGGTGCGCCTGCAGCTGCGCCTGCTCAACACGCGCTGGGAGGCGCTGCGCCGCGCCGCGCTGGCCACGCAGGCCGACGTGCACCAGCGCCTCATGCAGCAGCAGCAGCAGCAGCTCGCCGCCTTCCGGTCAGCCGACACGGATAGGTTAGATGAGGATTTCGGGGGCAAGAGTGAGCGAGCAAAGTGTATGATCAAAACCATTATCTTTTGTGTTAGGTTATTTTAAACCCCGCAAACTGAATTAGGCGGTTGAGTAACCTTTTAAAAAATAAATAACCTTTAATATATATAATAAACATTTATAAACAACTTTTCTCATTATGTAGAACAAAATTATACTCCATTAGCGTTAAATTGAGACGTTTAAACAAACCTTTTTTTATCGCCCTTTCAACCGACTTGACTTTTATTGCGTTGGTGTCATGGTGAATGGCGGCTGCAGTAAATACTATATATTATTTATATACCATACTTTTTTGCTTTTAATGCCATCCTTATTGCCTGCGATATAGAAGTCAAAATCATTTCAGGTTTCGGGACAGAATAAAAGATTTCTTTAAATATCTAATCTTAATGCGAATGGAGTGTAGGTCTTTCAAAGATATTTTACATTGCGCATGTTTGCAGACAATGGCTGACGAAGACGGAGGATCGCATCTCTCGAATGGGCGCACTACGCGGATCTTCACAACACATACACGCGCAGCTCGCCAGCGTCAGCGCGCTGCACGACGACCTGCGCGCGCAGCAGCACACCGTGGACGCGCTGGCCGACTGCGTCGTCGTGGTGGACGACGAGCAACAGGACAACTGTACGATAGCTAGTCACAACAATACACATTTTTATTATAACAAAAGCTCACCATCGATTTTATTATTTTGGTTTTATAGCCGTGACCGAGATCGAAGACGAACTGACGGCTCTGAGCGAGCGCTGGTCTCACACGTGCCAGTGGACCACCGCGCAGCTGCAGCGTCTGCGCTCGCTGCAGGCGCGCTGGGCGGCGCTGGACGCGCAGCACGCCGCGCTGCTGGGCGGCGCCGAGGCGTGCGAGAGCGAGCTCAAGCAGATGGAGGCCAACCCCGTGGGCGAGGTGGGCGCCGTGCTGGCGCGCGTGGCGGCGCTGCAGCGCCTGCAGCGGGAGCTGCGCGCGCACCAGCGAGCCGCCGCCGCGCAGCTGGACGCCACGGCCGAGCTGGCGGCGCAGGCGGGCGCCGACGAGCCGCAGCTCATGGAGCGCGCCGAGGCGCTGCACGACCGCCTGGACGCGCTGCTCATGATCCTCGACGTGCAGGCGCAGCGGGTAACGATCCCACCCACTTGACAACAACAACCTTACTCACGTCGGTCACGGCGCACACATATAATATCGCATAATTTTGTCTCTTCAGATAAAAGACCTGGGCTTCGACATCGACCTGGACTCATCGTCGTCGGCGGACATGGACACGTCGCCGAGCGGCGCGGCGCCGCACAGCGGCTGCAAGAAGCCGCGCCTGTCGGACGAGCGCCAGGACTTCCAGCTCGGGTACAAGGCCTTCGACACCTGGGCCGACGAAGCAGAGAAAACACTTGACGACGTATGTACTACTCGGACGAATCGGATCTACATAGTCTGCTCATAAATCTTGTTACACTTGAAAAAGTATATGTTTTTTCATTATTGTGCCTTCTATCTGTTTTTATTCTTTTCATTTTTAGGGTTTCGTAACCAAATGGCAAAAAACGGAACCCTTATGCACCGTTAAATTTTAATCGTTTTAATCCTTTGAACCGGCGGCGGTTTCACTTATAAAATACTATTCATCCAAAGCTTGTAGAGCGAATTTCCTTCATACTTTTACAGACTTAGGGCGGACTTAACTGCTTTATGCCTAAGACATACCTAATAAAATAATTACATAAGCTAAAAAAATAAATAAATAAAAGTGTTAGGTAATTAATTACATTACATTTAAAAATAAATCTCTACAGGCCTGCTAGTTATGGCGTATTTAAAAATGTGGAATTTTGATTACAATGATTTAAAAAAAAGTTCTATTACTTACCTAAATCGCCTTTGTATTTTTATTTATTTAACACTTAAACGGCACGTTAAATTGTTCATAACTAGATACCTAATCAAAATTATTTACAACAATTAATATGAGTTCTGGGTCAATGGGTCGTCTTAGGGGCTGTTAATAACTAATCACTACCGAATCATCACTGGTTAGATAGACTTCACAAGAGCATAGCATTCCTTTGGATACATAATCTTGCACGCTTAACGCAAAGTTTGAAAGTGGTTTGGCACTGTAAAACGTCGAGTCGCCTGCGCATCAAGACCCGCGAATTCGTCACCAACTCCAGGTTGGAATACACATAATTCCGAGACGCCATTATTTTCGCGCGACGACACAACACCTATGACGTCTTGAGGGAAACTGAATTATTCCATGACGTGTGACTCACGCGATGCACTTAGCGCGCGGGGAGGGCGGGGTGCACGGGTCGCACGCCGCGTCGCGTTGCCAATCAAATAGGGTTTGGGGGCGTGTTTGATCTAGGATTGGCTAATTTTTGTGAGTCCATTTTGACTAGGTGAAAGCATTATTATTGTTATTTTGGAATGGTGCCTACTAATGGTTTGAATTATTTATTCATTCATGCGAGAATTGGTTCGAGTTATTAATAAAAAGTATTAAATTTTTTAATTTTAGCTTTACAAATCGACAGTGTTTCATGCACCGGTTCGACCCTCCACGGGATTAAAACGATTAAAAAGTAACGGTGTAGATTCGTCATGTCTGTCTGTCTCTCCGTCCGTATGTCACAGTCACTTTTTTCCGAAACTTTAAGAGCTATACTGATGAAACTTAGTGAGTAGATAGATGTATTCTGTACACTGCATTAAGATTTTCACACAGAAATACATTTTGGGGATTTTTAAATCCCCCCATACATAGAACTGAAACTAGATTTTTTTTCTATACTCTATTTTATTTTATTGAGTTTAAGAAAACTTACAGCTAATATAGTACAGTAAAAACATTATAATATGCAGAAGAAGGCCAATTACAAGTTTCCACTTATATAAACTTATAAATAAAATTAAGAAACGGTATAAAAGCGTGAGCATTAAACATAGAAATATTTATATATATATAAGCATTAAAAGAAACAAAGATACGATACATCATAAAACACAATCAAGCTTCAAAGAAAAAATTGCTTAACATTTTTTTAAGTTTTTCGACACTATTTGTGAACAAATCAAGCTCGACATCCGACATCGAGTTGAACTTTTGACATACTCTTTGAATGTACGAGTTCTGTAGAAGATACTAGAAGTAGTAGAAGAAGAAGAGAAGTAAGTAGTAGAAGATACGTGTAGAAGATCAGGTCTCCAAAGAAACACAGACGGTGCACGCAGTCCAACCTTGGCCACCAGCTCAGGTACATCAATAGACCCGTTTATTATATTGAACAGGTAGGCAAGGTCTGCAATTTTTCTTCGTTCATGTAAAGGAAAAATATGAAATTTCTTGCATCGGCTGTTATAGTTCGGAAGATAACAATTTGCTCGGTATTGAATGTACCTTAAAAATCGCTTTTGTATGCCTTCAAGGCGTTTAATATAAACATTGTAATTTGGATTCCAAATTTGAGAAGCATATTCTAGATGGCTGCGGACAAAGGCACAGTAGAGGATTTTCATGGTTTTGATGTTCTTAAACTCAGAGGATACCCTAAAAATGAAGCCCAACGCTTTAGAGGCTTTGTTGACCACATTCTCGAAGTGCACGTCAAACAAAAGTCAAACAAGAGTCAAAAATTACCCCAAGATCCCTAATAACGCTCACTCTGGCAATTGTTGTATTCGACAATTTATAATCGTACATAATAGGGTTTGGCTTACGAGTATACGTACATACGTTACATTTGGAAATATTTAAATCCAACCTATTTCTGTAGCAGTAATTATGGAAACGGTCCAGATCCTCCTGTAATAGATGTGCGTCTTCGATTGTCGAAACTTGACTCAAGATTTTCATGTTATCCGCATACAATAATATTTTTGAATGTAGGAAACATGAGGCGATATCATTTACAAAGATATTGAATAACAGGGGTCCCCTATAAGGATCCTTGGGGGACTCCCGAAGGAATGTACATCGCTCTCGAGGCATAGTCATTGAGAACTACAGTCTGGCATCTGTTTTCTACATATGATACAAACCATCTGTACAGAGGGCCCCTCACAACAATGTCTAACAGTTTGCGCATTACAAGCTCATGATCTATTCGATCTAAGCACTTGCTGTAGTCAGTGTATATAACGTCGTCTTGAGACCGCTTAGACATATGCTCAGATATGACGATTTTTTTTTTATTAAAACATCGATCAAAGTTACAACGAACTACAAGAACTTTTATACAAGGTGTAAAGGACATCACGCAGACTTTAAGGGCTTGCTCAGTAGACGAAACTGAACAACCTTCCACAATTTTTTTTTCAGGTATAGAAAATTTAAATCCAACCAAACCATAGAAAATTATAAACTTGATTGGACGAGAAGGAACCCTTCATGGGCGAATCCGACTCGCACTTGGCCGGTTTTTTAAGTGTTTGTGTGTACATAAATATATAAATAAAATAAATTTGGAACGAGGCCGCTAGCTCATTCAAATACTGTACAATTTTGCCATATTTCTGTATCCAGTTTCCCGCTGTATCTAATAAATTAAAATGGAGAGCAGTTAATAGTTTTTCATACGATAATGCAGTTAATGAGCAGCAATATGAAGGAAGTCATTGCCAAAAAATCGTGTCTTCAACGTAGTCTTTAACTTTGTAATATGCTTTTTAGGGTTCCGTAGCCAAATGGAAAAAACGGTCATGGAAATCCGATGTATGAGAGACGCACAGGATCGGTCGTTGTGGCGACACTTGGGAGCCTAAGTCTATGTCTAACAGTAGACGTCTTTTAACTGAAATCATAATTAAGATTTATTTTTCTTACGAGGTTAAGTAAATTATTGTTGATGAAAAATTAAAAATAGGACTTGGCCTAGTATAGAAACCTGTGGGACACCAAGGGTTATCCTTCGTAAATTTCAATGGAAGACTTTTTTAAATTATATTAATTTACGTACATTTTTTATTTCCATTTTCTTCTTCGTACTTGTACTTATTAGAAGTAAAAACTAGAACCTGTCCTTTTCTAACATTTTGTTCCAGTTTAGCAAGAAATAGAATAGGATTAACAGAATCAAATGCAGAGCTCAAGTAAAAGAAGATACCAGCTATCTTCAGTTTTTTATTTAATTTATCAATCACATCGCCTACCGAAGTGCTAATGGCTTCTGCAGTTCATACACCTACTTAAACCATTTTAATATCCAAATTATCTTTTATTGATAACTCTGTATAACATAACATGAAATGTTGTTCTCAGTGCTGCAGCTCGCTGCAGCAAGACAGCATCGACGAGCGGGCGGTGGCGGCGACACTGGAGCAACTGGAGGCGCAGCTGGCGGCGCAGCGCGCGGACTTCGCCAACGTGGAGGAGATCCAGCGCCGCCTGGCCGCCGCGCCCGACCTGCAGGGTGAGTGTAGTGAGCTGCAGCAGGACAGCACCGACGAGCGGGCGGTGGCGGCGACACTGGAGCAGCTGGAGGCGCAGCTGGTGAGCGCCGCCTGGCCGCCGCGCCCGACCTGCAGGGTGAGTGTAGTGAGCTGCAGCAGGACAGCACCGACGAGCGGGCGGTGGCGGCGACACTGGAGCAGCTGGAGGCGCAGCTGGTGAGCGCCGCCTGGCCGCCGCGCCCGACCTGCAGGGTGAGTGTAGTGAGCTGCAGCAGGACAGCACCGACGAGCGGGCGGTGGCGGCGACACTGGAGCAGCTGGAGGCGCAGCTGGTGAGCGCCGCCTGGCCGCCGCGCCCGACCTGCAGGGTGAGTGTAGTGAGCTGCAGCAGGACAGCACCGACGAGCGGGCGGTGGCGGCGACACTGGAGCAGCTGGAGGCGCAGCTGGTGAGCGCCGCCTGGCCGCCGCGCCCGACCTGCAGGGTGAGTGTAGTGAGCTGCAGCAGGACAGCACCGACGAGCGGGCGGTGGCGGCGACACTGGAGCAGCTGGAGGCGCAGCTGGTGAGCGCCGCCTGGCCGCCGCGCCCGACCTGCAGGGTGAGTGTAGTGAGCTGCAGCAGGACAGCACCGACGAGCGGGCGGTGGCGGCGACACTGGAGCAGCTGGAGGCGCAGCTGGTGAGCGCCGCCTGGCCGCCGCGCCCGACCTGCAGGGTGAGTGTAGTGAGCTGCAGCAGGACAGCACCGACGAGCGGGCGGTGGCGGCGACACTGGAGCAGCTGGAGGCGCAGCTGGTGAGCGCCGCCTGGCCGCCGCGCCCGACCTGCAGGGTGAGTGTAGTGAGCTGCAGCAGGACAGCACCGACGAGCGGGCGGTGGCGGCGACACTGGAGCAGCTGGAGGCGCAGCTGGTGAGCGCCGCCTGGCCGCCGCGCCCGACCTGCAGGGTGAGTGTAGTGAGCTGCAGCAGGACAGCACCGACGAGCGGGCGGTGGCGGCGACACTGGAGCAGCTGGAGGCGCAGCTGGTGAGCGCCGCCTGGCCGCCGCGCCCGACCTGCAGGGTGAGTGTAGTGAGCTGCAGCAGGACAGCACCGACGAGCGGGCGGTGGCGGCGACACTGGAGCAGCTGGAGGCGCAGCTGGTGAGCGCCGCCTGGCCGCCGCGCCCGACCTGCAGGGTGAGTGTAGTGAGCTGCAGCAGGACAGCACCGACGAGCGGGCGGTGGCGGCGACACTGGAGCAGCTGGAGGCGCAGCTGGTGAGCGCCGCCTGGCCGCCGCGCCCGACCTGCAGGGTGAGTGTAGTGAGCTGCAGCAGGACAGCACCGACGAGCGGGCGGTGGCGGCGACACTGGAGCAGCTGGAGGCGCAGCTGGTGAGCGCCGCCTGGCCGCCGCGCCCGACCTGCAGGGTGAGTGTAGTGAGCTGCAGCAGGACAGCACCGACGAGCGGGCGGTGGCGGCGACACTGGAGCAGCTGGAGGCGCAGCTGGTGAGCGCCGCCTGGCCGCCGCGCCCGACCTGCAGGGTGAGTGTAGTGAGCTGCAGCAGGACAGCACCGACGAGCGGGCGGTGGCGGCGACACTGGAGCAGCTGGAGGCGCAGCTGGTGAGCGCCGCCTGGCCGCCGCGCCCGACCTGCAGGGTGAGTGTAGTGAGCTGCAGCAGGACAGCACCGACGAGCGGGCGGTGGCGGCGACACTGGAGCAGCTGGAGGCGCAGCTGGTGAGCGCCGCCTGGCCGCCGCGCCCGACCTGCAGGGTGAGTGTAGTGAGCTGCAGCAGGACAGCACCGACGAGCGGGCGGTGGCGGCGACACTGGAGCAGCTGGAGGCGCAGCTGGTGAGCGCCGCCTGGCCGCCGCGCCCGACCTGCAGGGTGAGTGTAGTGAGCTGCAGCAGGACAGCACCGACGAGCGGGCGGTGGCGGCGACACTGGAGCAGCTGGAGGCGCAGCTGGTGAGCGCCGCCTGGCCGCCGCGCCCGACCTGCAGGGTGAGTGTAGTGAGCTGCAGCAGGACAGCACCGACGAGCGGGCGGTGGCGGCGACACTGGAGCAGCTGGAGGCGCAGCTGGTGAGCGCCGCCTGGCCGCCGCGCCCGACCTGCAGGGTGAGTGTAGTGAGCTGCAGCAGGACAGCACCGACGAGCGGGCGGTGGCGGCGACACTGGAGCAGCTGGAGGCGCAGCTGGTGAGCGCCGCCTGGCCGCCGCGCCCGACCTGCAGGGTGAGTGTAGTGAGCTGCAGCAGGACAGCACCGACGAGCGGGCGGTGGCGGCGACACTGGAGCAGCTGGAGGCGCAGCTGGTGAGCGCCGCCTGGCCGCCGCGCCCGACCTGCAGGGTGAGTGTAGTGAGCTGCAGCAGGACAGCACCGACGAGCGGGCGGTGGCGGCGACACTGGAGCAGCTGGAGGCGCAGCTGGTGAGCGCCGCCTGGCCGCCGCGCCCGACCTGCAGGGTGAGTGTAGTGAGCTGCAGCAGGACAGCACCGACGAGCGGGCGGTGGCGGCGACACTGGAGCAGCTGGAGGCGCAGCTGGTGAGCGCCGCCTGGCCGCCGCGCCCGACCTGCAGGGTGAGTGTAGTGAGCTGCAGCAGGACAGCACCGACGAGCGGGCGGTGGCGGCGACACTGGAGCAGCTGGAGGCGCAGCTGGTGAGCGCCGCCTGGCCGCCGCGCCCGACCTGCAGGGTGAGTGTAGTGAGCTGCAGCAGGACAGCACCGACGAGCGGGCGGTGGCGGCGACACTGGAGCAGCTGGAGGCGCAGCTGGTGAGCGCCGCCTGGCCGCCGCGCCCGACCTGCAGGGTGAGTGTAGTGAGCTGCAGCAGGACAGCACCGACGAGCGGGCGGTGGCGGCGACACTGGAGCAGCTGGAGGCGCAGCTGGTGAGCGCCGCCTGGCCGCCGCGCCCGACCTGCAGGGTGAGTGTAGTGAGCTGCAGCAGGACAGCACCGACGAGCGGGCGGTGGCGGCGACACTGGAGCAGCTGGAGGCGCAGCTGGTGAGCGCCGCCAGGCCGCCGCGCCCGACCTGCAGGGTGAGTGTAGTGAGCTGCAGCAGGACAGCACCGACGAGCGGGCGGTGGCGGCGACACTGGAGCAGCTGGAGGCGCAGCTGGTGAGCGCCGCCTGGCCGCCGCGCCCGACCTGCAGGGTGAGTGTAGTGAGCTGCAGCAGGACAGCACCGACGAGCGGGCGGTGGCGGCGACACTGGAGCAGCTGGAGGCGCAGCTGGTGAGCGCCGCCTGGCCGCCGCGCCCGACCTGCAGGGTGAGTGTAGTGAGCTGCAGCAGGACAGCACCGACGAGCGGGCGGTGGCGGCGACACTGGAGCAGCTGGAGGCGCAGCTGGTGAGCGCCGCCTGGCCGCCGCGCCCGACCTGCAGGGTGAGTGTAGTGAGCTGCAGCAGGACAGCACCGACGAGCGGGCGGTGGCGGCGACACTGGAGCAGCTGGAGGCGCAGCTGGTGAGCGCCGCCTGGCCGCCGCGCCCGACCTGCAGGGTGAGTGTAGTGAGCTGCAGCAGGACAGCACCGACGAGCGGGCGGTGGCGGCGACACTGGAGCAGCTGGAGGCGCAGCTGGTGAGCGCCGCCTGGCCGCCGCGCCCGACCTGCAGGGTGAGTGTAGTGAGCTGCAGCAGGACAGCACCGACGAGCGGGCGGTGGCGGCGACACTGGAGCAGCTGGAGGCGCAGCTGGTGAGCGCCGCCTGGCCGCCGCGCCCGACCTGCAGGGTGAGTGTAGTGAGCTGCAGCAGGACAGCACCGACGAGCGGGCGGTGGCGGCGACACTGGAGCAGCTGGAGGCGCAGCTGGTGAGCGCCGCCTGGCCGCCGCGCCCGACCTGCAGGGTGAGTGTAGTGAGCTGCAGCAGGACAGCACCGACGAGCGGGCGGTGGCGGCGACACTGGAGCAGCTGGAGGCGCAGCTGGTGAGCGCCGCCTGGCCGCCGCGCCCGACCTGCAGGGTGAGTGTAGTGAGCTGCAGCAGGACAGCACCGACGAGCGGGCGGTGGCGGCGACACTGGAGCAGCTGGAGGCGCAGCTGGTGAGCGCCGCCTGGCCGCCGCGCCCGACCTGCAGGGTGAGTGTAGTGAGCTGCAGCAGGACAGCACCGACGAGCGGGCGGTGGCGGCGACACTGGAGCAGCTGGAGGCGCAGCTGGTGAGCGCCGCCTGGCCGCCGCGCCCGACCTGCAGGGTGAATGTTGTGCGGTTCACGCACTCGCGTTTCTTCCCACTCAATCTGAAACAGGTTTCCTCTCGACATCCCCTTGTCCGGTGAAGACCTGCGTTAGACCGGATGTGAGGAGCTGTCCGTTCGCTTCCCTCAAACCGTCCCTCGCTGTGCTCGGGAGTTTATTTATTTAGTTTATTTATTTATTCTATTTTAAAGAAGAAAAAAAGTTTGATATTTTCAAATCGCTAATTACAAGCCTCCATATGTAGACAAAAAAAAAAAAATTTAAAGTAATATATCGCGATGGAAAGTACATATCATAATTAAGTTTTTTTTTTTTCATTCCATCTCGAAGCAACGAATGAGAGAAGTCATCAAAAAATGTCTGTGCTATTTGCCGCCGCAAGGACGCCACACTGGTGCAGAACAAGTCGATATCAAGTTCCCTAGAAAGTCTATTAAAATCAAGTGCACTCCTTATTGACAAGACATTTTTCACATAATTAGTCGATGCGAAAGGTACACTTAATATTGGTCGCTGACGTAATCCCATTAGGTTTGTGTGTGTTCGTGCTAAATTTGCAACGAGTTCAGGACAGTCAATATGGCCATTTGCGATACCCATCAGCAGAGCTATGTCTCCAATATGACGCCTCATCTCCAGAGGAAGAAATTGATACCGTTTACATCGATGCTCGTAGTCAACTGAGTATTGCTGTGCTCTATAGTCAAGGTATTGTAGAAATTTTCTTTGGACACCCTCAATGCGGGACTTATAATTTTTTTTTAGTTAATTATATAAATCTCTTACTGCGTTCGTGATTAAACGAAGGTTGCTATATATATATATTTGCTACCTTCGTTTCGTTCGGGATTTGACGTGTCGTCCGTGACTTTAAAAAACTGCTTTATCCCCAAGTCATATAATCGAGTATTTAGCTACTATTTTGTTTTGGTTTTGAAAAGTAATTTTTTGCCCTTCATGATCAGATTAAATAAAAAATTTGTAATTTCTTTGTGATAATACATGTGTATAAACAAATTATCTGTGCTGCTGACACTACTAGCAGTTAGCCTTGTTGAGTAACATAGGGTCTAAAAATGGCATAGACCCCTAAAACTTAGTTAAAGAGTTTTCACTGCTTTGTGGTAGTAAATTAACGCTCTATTTGTTTCTGTTATTTCAGAGGAGGCCAAACGACACGCTGAAAGTATAGACGACTTAAAGAAACGATGGGAAAATATACAACGAAAACTGTTGGACATACGCAACACTATGAACGTGCTCGAAGACAAGGAAAAGTTCCACAACAACGTGGAGGCGTTGCAGCGGGAGCTGGATGAGACTCGGTCGTGGAGTACGCGCGTGGAGGGCGAGCGGCCCAGCCACAATCTGCTCATCCACGTGCGCAACCGACTGCGCGGCCTGCGGCAGCTGCGCGCGCGCCTCACCGAGCTCAGCGCGCACGCCATCGTGCTGCGGGAGCGCGCGCCGCGCCTGGCCGGCGTCGCCGCCGACGCCAAGCGCCTCGCCGACCTGCACGACGCGCTGCTGCAGCAGCTCACGCAGCGGGAGACTGACATCAAGCGAGCCATCACCAACAAACCGCCTCACACGACCGAAGACGACTTCAAACTGCTACAGACTAAGATACAGGAGATGGAGGCGCAGATCATCGCGGAGCACGCCATGATCTCCGCGCGGGAGCACATGCAGGCCAGGCTGGCGGCGCTGGCCGCGCTGCAGCGCCAGTTCCTCGAGCTGCAGGCCACGTACGAGCAAGTAGTGCGCGAGCGCCGCGACTCCAGCGAGAAGGGCAGCGTGCAGGAGCTCAACTTCCGCAGCAGCCTCGAGAATCTCGTCACCAAGTTCGGCGACACGCGCACCATCCTGCAGCAGAAGATCAACAAGCTGGAGAATGGTGAGAGTTTCCAGCTGGTTTTTAACTTCTTGAGTAGGTATGAGCGACTGCTACTGACGTGTTGACGTATGTGCAGGCTTGAAGCTGACCCAGCAATTGTCGGAGTCGAGCGCGGCGCTGGCGAGCTGGCTGGACGGCGTGGAGCAGTTCCTGCAGGAGCACCAGAGCGTGCCGCTCGGCGAGCAGGACCAGCTCGAACTGCTGCTTGACAAGAGCAACGTGAGTCTGCACTTTGCCACCATAGTTTTGTGTAAAATACCACATGTGACTTTTGCAAAAAATAGCGAGAGGGGGAAATAATTATGATATACGGTAACGATTAGTGTCATGATATTTTGTGTGTTCAAGGTTGTGTACCTTGGAGACAGAAACACACTGACATAGGAGGTACACCTTAAATGAAAAACCAGCCGGTTAGCCGGTAGCCCGCGCGATGAGGATCCCATAAGAATTGAGTTACAAAGATTTAAAAAAAAATTGTGACGTTACATAAACGTTACTTCGTACATCCACGAATGAACGAAGTGATTTTTTAAAATTATTATTCATAGGCTCGCGTTTGACCACTGTCTCACTTGAAACCTATAAGGATTCCGATTTTTTCCTTTTGAGGTACGGAACCCTAAAAAAAGAAGTGAAAAAAAAAGAATTTTCTTTTGATATGGAATTTAATTATAAACAATCAATGACTATACAGCCTCCTCTGTTCATACGAGCGACTCGGGTTCACAGCAGACTGACGCCGTTTTTAAGAAGTGTCAGAAGTACTTTTAACTGCGAAAACCGGTCAAAAGTGGTTTTGCCTGATTTAAAATTTAGATTGTCAGTAAAGTAATGTCGCATACTATGAAAGCCTGGGAGAAAGTTATTGAAAGGCGACTGAGAGAAGAGAGTGAAATTTCACAGAACCAATTCGGTTTTATGCCTGGTCGGGGTACAACGGATGCCATTTTTGCTATACGCCAGCTGTGCGAAAAATACAGAGGTGCGCATAAAAACTTGCACATGGTATTCATTGATCTCGAAAAGGCATATGACCGGGTACCTCGTGAGGTTCTGTGGTGGGCCCTTAAGGAGAAAGGTGTGCCTGGGAAGTATGTGCAGTTGATCCGAGCGATGTACAGTCGATGCAGTACCCAAGTCCGTTCTTCTGTGGGCACTACTGGAAGCTTCAATGTGGCTGTCGGCTTACACCAGGGGTCGGCCCTCAGCCCTTACCTCTTCCTGATTATAATGGACGCTCTGACGTCGGACATTCAAGAAGAGGCTCCCTGGTGTATGTTGTTTGCCGATGACATTGTGCTGGTTGCCGAGAGTGGCTTAGAGGTCCAGAACAGATTGGAGGTGTGGTGGCACAGATTGGAGAGTGTTGGCCTGAAATTGAGTAGAACCAAAACGGAGTACTTGTTCTGCGATTTCGGCGGTCTCTCCAATCCAGTGCCCTTAGCTCTCGCCGGAACGCCCATACCGATCTGTTCCGACTTTCGGTACCTCGGGTCCCTCGTCCAAGGGGATGGTGAGGTGGACCGGGACGTAACACATCGGATCAACGCAGGATGGATGAAATGGAGACAGGTCACGGGAACAACTTGTGACCCACGGATGCCCCTCAAGTTGAAGGGTAAAATCTACAAGTCCGTGATAAGGCCTGTCATACTGTATGGATCAGAATGTTGGGCTGTGAAAAAGAAGGATGAAAAAAGATTGCATGTAGCGGAGATGAGAATGTTAAGATGGATGTGTGGTGTGACGAGAATGGATAAAGTGAGAAATGAGTATATTAGGGGAAGTTTGAAAGTGGCGACAGTGACTGAAAGGTTGAAAGGAAATCGTTTGTCTTGGTATGGTCATGTAAAGAGGAGAGATGAAAAGCATGTTGCTAAAAGAGTTATGAATTTACATGTGGATGGATGGAGAGGGAGAGGGAGGCCAAAGAAAAGATGGATGGATTGTGTGAGAAGTGATATGAAAGAAAAGGGAGTTAGTGATAGCGTGACGAGTGACAGGACAGAATGGAAGAAAAAAACGTGTTGCGCCGACCCCAAATAAAATGGGACAAGGGCAGGAAGAAGAAGAAGAAGAGTAAAAACTCATAAAAAGTGAGGTAGTTATTGAAAATTACAGGAAAATCATCAAAATAGTGTTATGAAACCATTTTAAGGTTAAGTTTATGTGCTTTGAAATTCCAAGGCGTGACCTGTGAATTGCAAATACTCAAAAATGCGATGCGAAATTTTTTTCAGAGCATAAATTATAATATAGGGTTTGGTAACTGATGTGTCTAGCCCAGACGTGCCTGTGTTAACATACCTATATAAATATTGTGCCATTGTTAAAAAACCGAAATTCGTTGTTGCAAAATTCATACATCAACCATTATGAGGTCGCATTTTATGTATTACACCCACAAGTGTGTGGCATATCCTACTGGTTTATGCCACCCACTTGTGGGGCGAGGCCCTCGAGAAGAATGGGGAAGCGATTACCGTTTCCTTAGGCGTCTCGAAAGCCCTCGACAGGGTATGGCACGCTTGCCTATTCAGTAAGCTTCCAGCGTACGGCATTTCCCCTGATCTGATTAACTGGGTAAAAGACTTACTGAGTGAACCGTCTCTCTGAGTTGTTGTCGACGGATGCTCATCATAGCCCATGACGATTAATGCCGGAGTTCCTCAGCGGTCTGTTCTCTCCCCAACTCTCTTCCTGTTGCATATCAACGATCTGCTGGTGCCCGGTATCTATGGGTATGTAGATGATAGCACAGTTGTAGAGACATACCTGCCCAGTGCTCGGGCTAGTAAGGAGCAAACCCGGTCCGAAAGAGAGGCTATGGTAGAACGAACGAATATCTCACTTCAGGCAGTCTCAAAGTGGGGTAAAGCCAATCTGGTGGGATTCAACGCCGCCAAAACACAAGCGTGTCTTTTCACCGCCAAAAGGAGCCCGTGCACCTTGGTTCCTACTTTTCAGAATTTATCCCTGAAGTACACCGACCGCCTTCAGCTCTTGGGGGTTGAAATTCCCTCAGACCTTAACTTTGGGCGGTTTATTGAGTCCAAAGCCAAGGTAGCTGCTAGGAAACCAGGCGTTCTTGCAAAGGTCCGGCGGTACTTCACACCGGGACAGCTTTTAATGTTATACAAAGCACAGGCCCGATCGTGTGTGGAATACTGCAGTCACATATGGGCTGGTGCTGCAAAATAAAATAAAATAAAATGTCACCTGGCAGCTTCGGACTCGGTGGAAAAGCGTGCAAAGAGGCTAATTGGTGATCCAGATTTTGTTAAGTCCAACCTTCAAAGCCTTGAGCACAGGCGTAGGGTAGCCAGTCTTTCGGTGTTTTACAGGATGCATTTTGGAGAATGTGCGCAGGAATTGCATGACTTGATTCCGCCATCGCAATTCTACCATCGGACAACCCGACGTACGGCGAATATTCACCCTTACGTTGTTGAAACCTCTACGGTCCGGACTAAGCGTTTCTCCTCGTCGTTTATACCGCGTACGTCGAAGGACTGGAACAGTCTGCCTGCTGCAGTCTTCCCGTCCTATTATAATTTGGGTGTCTTCAAGGCTAGAGTGAATAGGCTCTTAATAATAGTGCACCTCACCATCAAAGATTGCATCGCTACTTACCATCAGGTGGGATCGCAGTCAAGCACTAGTTTATCTCAAATAAAAAAAATAAAAAAACCAATGCGCTAATTGGCCGATCAGTTGACAGTTGACAGCTGTGACCTTAAGTTGACACAGCTGAATGACGTAATAAACATGGTGGCTATTTCAAGGTGATAAAGTATAGATAAAAAAACTGAAAATTTGAATTGAATTCAAAAAATTATTTTGAAATTTTATGAACTAACATTTACGGACACACATTAACACTTAAGGACTGCTTTTTGTCTAACCTATTCTAATAATATATTTATAAGGTATATTATTGAGGATTTTCGAAATAAACCGCAAATTGTTTCTCTGAAAACAAAGATTTGTTTTATTCAACACGCTTTTACAGTATAACAATTATCGTTTAACTAAAATTACACTTTTATCTCACCTGAAAACAAAGAAACGACATTTGAAGTTCACTAATATCGCCTCCTCAATTACATCCCTTTATTTATCTCTCTACAAGTTTTTATGGTTTTTATAACAATTGGATGCAAAAAATAATCTAAACATCATCTGCCATTTGTCACCCCGTATCCACAGCTTAAAAATTAAATTAATGAAATGTCATTACCAAGGAGGTCATTTCATTACATATTTTAAGATTTTTTCTCATATAGAGTAAAATACCCTATTCACAGGTCACGTATACGTTCAAACCACGTAAATTTTAAACTGTAAATTTTTTTTCATAACACTATTTTCTTGATTTTCCTGTAATTTTCACTAACTACCTCAACTTTTTGTGAGTTTTGACTAGGGTTTGGGAATTCCCGACAATATCAAAGTCCCGGGGCACGAGACAGCCTACAATCAAAGTCCCGGGAATTCCCGGGACTTTGGTTGTAGATTATAATTAAATTCCATATCAATAGAGTTTTGACTAGGGTTTGGGAATTCCCGCGAATTTCAAAGTGACACGAGACGGCCTACAATCCTGGAATCTCGGGAATTCCGTTGTATGTACTTAAGACTTTTTGAAGAATATTAATCGAGATGATTTCTGATGAAACGTATTAAAATTAAAACTGAGCAAGTGCGAGTCGTACACGAGCACTCAGGGTTCCGTACAAACTTACCCATGTAAATAGTTGAATTCCCTAACGGCATATCGAACATTTTTTCATATCATAATTTTTTTTTTTGTGACGTATCAACAAATTTACTGTTTTCAGATTTATTCCTATACCTGTTCTGTAAGACCTTGCTTTATGTCAAATTTCAGAATTCTGGGTCAATGGAAAGTACCCTATAAAATTTGATATCTTTGAGTGTGTTGAAAAATACGTTTAGTCCCGTTTTCCCTATAGACATGTATGGAACCCTAAAATGCATTTTTTTTTTGTAAACTTCGACACTTATTATTTCTTTTAATGACACAAAGTTTCACTTATGAGCAGTTAAATCTTATACTTTATAAAACGAACTTAGTTAAAAATCTATAGATACATTCTTAATAACTTTGCTGTTATTGGTAATTCGACTAGTATCTAATCATTGGTAATAATAACAACATTGTTAATTCGCATAATTACAGATTAAATGGCGCTAGGCATCTTCTTATCTGACATTTCGATAATGTTGTCTCGTCTCGAGTCTCGACACGAAAGA
This sequence comes from Mythimna albipuncta, assembly GCA_929112965.1. Classification (NCBI taxonomy): domain Eukaryota; kingdom Metazoa; phylum Arthropoda; class Insecta; order Lepidoptera; family Noctuidae; genus Mythimna; species Mythimna albipuncta. Next base: position 20,246,987 of record OV815979.1, on the reverse strand, counting down.
CCCGGAACCCAAACCCTAGTTTTGACTGATAATCTAAATTTTAAATCAGACAAAAGCACTTTTGACTTTTTTTGCACTTAAAAGTACTTTTGACCGATGCCCTTAGTTAAAACCACTTTTGACTGCGAAAAATAGTCAAAAATGTTTTTAACTAAGGGCACCGGTCAATAGTACTTATGCCTATTTTTTGCGGTCAAAAGTGGTTTTGTCTGGTTATGAGTAGGGATGTTACGGAGCTCCATAACCGTAACCGAAACTATCGGATATCTGATATAAAATAATATCCATAACCGCAACCGAATCCGAAATTAAACTTTCGGATAATATCGGATAGGAGTGGAGCCTAATTGCGACACGTTATGACAGCCTGTCATAACGTGTCGCGTCGTAAAATATAAATAGTATAGTAGTAAATACATGAGTCATCGATGAGTAAATAGTATGTATTTATATTTGACTTCTGAAATTCCTTACAAATCCAATATTCGTAACCCAAACTATCCGAAACTAACGGATAATCCGAAATAATTTCATATCCGTATCCGGTATAATAATCATTTCTATATCCGTATCCAATCCGTATCCGAAATTTCATATCCATAACATCCCTGGTTATGAGTTGTGACTGTAACATATGCAAAGAATTAAATAAGACGTCTGCGGTTTATACACGTTTATGACTGATCATGTTTGCTTATTAGATGAGTGAGGTCTTTCTTGTGTAATACAACGCCTTTTAATTTCAACATGTTGTTTTTGTATAAATATAAATGTTATGGTTTTTCATTTACTGTTTACAGAAATTCGAGGAAGAAAAACAAACTTATAAAGCCAAAATCGAAACGATCGAAAGTACCAAAGAACAAATCCTGGAAGACTGTGACGAAGTCTTCGCGAAGACGATACAGAACGAGACGACGGCGCTGCGCAAACGATACGACGGCGTCTCCGAGCGGGCGCTGCAGCTCAACGAGAGCTTGCGGAGGGGTGCGTCTTACTCTGTTTAATAATAATATATATACGCATCTAAACAATACATTTTACCATTATTTTGAGGATTTATTACAAAAGATTATGGAAGTATTAGGAAAATATATGTTTGTAAGACATGCGCACAATCAGTTTTATCAAATGTAAAGCAGGAGTGTTTTTTTTTTTTTGGTGGGAAAATCATCAATGACAACCCTCGCTCTTGGGCGGAGCGGGAGACAGTGTCAGACTCTTACTGACTAAAAACCCGCTCCGTTCCTTCAAGCCTTCATACCGGGGCTCGAGTTGTCTTTCGAACTAGCCCTGGCCCCGGTAGGCTTCGACCCAGTTGGGCCCCTGCTGTTGCTGACAACTCTTTGAGGCGCGCGGAAACAGTGCGCGCAGTTGACGACTAGGGCTTGGTCTGGATAGTTACCGGACGGTCGGACATAGCGTTGAAAAAAACGGAATATTCCCGTTTCTTTCAAATACTGTTGGTTTATTCAATGTAACATTCGAAACTTTCAAGAAATTTTATCAATCATAAATTTCATGTATTTTTCCAATAAAACCGAAAAAAACGAAAAAATATGAAAAGAACCGAAAACTTCACGTTTGTTTTTTTCAAATGCGTACTCTTTTTAGGGTTCCGTAGCCAAATGGCGAAAAACGGAATTCTTATAGATTCGTCATGTCTGTCTGTCTGTCTGTCCGTCCGTATGTCACAGCCACTTTTTTCCGAAACCATAAGAGCTATACTGTTGAAACTTTGTAAATAGATGTATTCTGTGAACCGCATTAAGATTTTCACACAAAAATAGAAAAAAAGCAATAAATTTTGGGAGTCCCCATACATAGAACTGAAACTCAAAAATTTTTTTTTCATCAGACCCGTGCGTGTGGGGTATCTATGGATAGGTCTTCAAAAATGATACTGAGGTTTCTAATATCATTTTTTTCTAAACTGAATAGTTTGCGCGAGAGACACTTCCAAAGTGGTAAAATGTGTCCCCCCCCCCCCCCTCTAACTTCTAAAATGAGAGAATGATAAAACTAAAAAAAATATATGATGTACATTACTATAAAAACTACCAACGAAAATTGGTTTGAACGAAATCTAGTAAGTAGTTTTTTTTTAATGCGTCATAAATCGAAAAAAATACACTATTATTAAAACATCGATCAAAGTTACAACACATTACAAGAACTTTTATATTATATTACTTGCTGCTACGGAACCCTTCATGGGCGAGTCCGACTCGCACTTGGCCGGTTTTTTTAAATTAATATAAACTAGATGACGCAATTTGATGGTGAGGCGCACTAGTCCTGGACATAGGTCATTATAACGAGGGGAGACTTATGTCCAACAGTGGGCATCAGTCATTATAACGCCTAAACGGTGATATTTGGGGGAGGCTTATGTCCAACAGTGGGCATCTATCATTATAGCGCCTAAATGGCGACACTTGGGGAGTCTTATGCTCAACTGTGGGCATAGGTCATTATAGTAAGGGGAGGCCTATGCCCAACAGTGGGCATCAATCATTATAGCGCCTAGGTGGTGACACTTGGCGGAAGCTTATGCCCAACAGTGGGCATAGGTCATTATCGCGAGAGGAGGCCTATGTCCAACAGTAGGTATCAATTATTATAACGCCTAGGTGGTGACACTAGGGGGAGACTTATGCCCAACAGTGGGCATAGGTCATTATTGCGAGAGGAGGCCTATGTCCAACAGTGGGCACCGATCATTATGGTGACACTTGGGGGAGGCTTGAGGGAGCTCGATTCTGATCAATTTGACGACAGTGAAATCGAGATTTTGGCTGAGGAAAGCTAGATATTATTATTTGTATAGTGGGCGAAAATGTACCACACGTAGATTTTCGCCCACTATAATATTTATTTAATTTCAATAAAATTTGTTCTTTTTTTTTCATTTTTCATGAAATTAACCGAAACAATGAATACCACATTCGAAAGATTTCTATTTTGTTCCCAAACGATTTTTTACGCAAAATTTCATGTGAAAAAAACGGGAAAAAAACCACAATTTGTTTTTTTCATTGAAAGAAACAATTGTTTCTTTTCGGAATTTTCAACGCTAGTCAGACAGCGAGCTACCCATTGCTCACTGTCCGCAAGCCCGCGCCTACGGTGGGTGGAAATCGGGACCGGAATCCCGGCGGCGGCGAGAGTTGGCGGAGGAGTCAATTAAGTAGATGTCTATTATACCTACTTATAAATAGATGATAATAATTAAACCTAAGAAATAAATATTGTTTATGTCAAATTAAGCAGAAAAATATAAGTTATATAAAGTTATATGTTGTCTGTCTAAAACAGTGCTAAAAATTAAGAGTACATTTGTATTTTTAACTCTGTTAAGAATTTCTTGAATTATATGCTATGAAACAATTTGTTGAAGATCAAAATAATAGGATTTTTTTTACTATGATAGTTACAGTTTTATTCGCTACTAAGATTTATATTAGTTTTATCTGTAAATATTAAGAGATTTTTTAGTCGTTAGGCGCGAGTTTTTTTATTATGAGGCGTTTAGTTTAGTAAGAGATCTGAGATGAAAGAATCGCGATTCAATGTAGTCTGTAGTTTTAGTCTTTTGTAGTCTGGGCTTGCCTCGCGCCACGTGTGCCCCGCGCAGCCCCGCCCTGTAATACAAACTAATTCTAACAGTTATTCCTAATAATACTTAGCTCTACCTAAACTAAGAGAAAATGTTTAACCTTTCAATCGTCGAAATTGCAGACACAATTGAAAGACAATAGGTGCGCGAACCCCGGCGTTTACTTGGGGTTTAATGAATTAAAGAGCTCCACCCCAAAAATCAAATAACTCACTACAAAATAACTATCAATATCAATCATCGAATCATGAAACTCAAAATGGCAGAATCAAAATATCGCCACGAAACCATTGCAATTTTTAACCGTGCACTAGCTTCTAACGTGGTTTTATAAGTGTCCATGTGTTAGTACCCACTGTATTATGTATACATTAATGTTGATTTGTTGTATTGTGTAGGACTGGAGCGCACGGAGGCGGTGTTCCGTAAGATCGCGGAGACAGAGGAGTGGCTGGCGCAGATAGAGGCCGCCATGCCGGCGCAGCACGAGTGCCGCATCACCGACTCCGCCGAGCTCTACCACATGAAGGCGCGCTTCCAGGCGCTGCGCGACAAGTGCGACGACCACACGCAGCAGTTCCGCAACCTCAACGAGACCAGTACGTACCATCGCGGTCACGTCTACCTGATCACTTGCAGGCGCTGCGCGACAAGTGCGACGACCACACGCAGCAGTTCCGCAACCTCAACGAGACCAGTACGTACCATCGCGGTCACGTCTACCTGATCACTTGCAGGCGCTGCGCGACAAGTGCGACGACCACACGCAGCAGTTCCGCAACCTCAACGAGACCAGTACGTACCATCGCGGTCACGTCTACCTGATCACTTGCAGGCGCTGCGCGACAAGTGCGACGACCACACGCAGCAGTTCCGCAACCTCAACGAGACCAGTACGTACCATCGCGGTCACGTCTACCTGATCACTTGCAGGCGCTGCGCGACAAGTGCGACGACCACACGCAGCAGTTCCGCAACCTCAACGAGACCAGTACGTACCATCGCGGTCACGTCTACCTGATCACTTGCAGGCGCTGCGCGACAAGTGCGACGACCACACGCAGCAGTTCCGCAACCTCAACGAGACCAGTACGTACCATCGCGGTCACGTCTACCTGATCACTTGCAGGCGCTGCGCGACAAGTGCGACGACCACACGCAGCAGTTCCGCAACCTCAACGAGACCAGTACGTACCATCGCGGTCACGTCTACCTGATCACTTGCAGGCGCTGCGCGACAAGTGCGACGACCACACGCAGCAGTTCCGCAACCTCAACGAGACCAGTACGTACCATCGCGGTCACGTCTACCTGATCACTTGCAGGCGCTGCGCGACAAGTGCGACGACCACACGCAGCAGTTCCGCAACCTCAACGAGACCAGTACGTACCATCGCGGTCACGTCTACCTGATCACTTGCAGGCGCTGCGCGACAAGTGCGACGACCACACGCAGCAGTTCCGCAACCTCAACGAGACCAGTACGTACCATCGCGGTCACGTCTACCTGATCACTTGCAGGCGCTGCGCGACAAGTGCGACGACCACACGCAGCAGTTCCGCAACCTCAACGAGACCAGTACGTACCATCGCGGTCACGTCTACCTGATCACTTGCAGGCGCTGCGCGACAAGTGCGACGACCACACGCAGCAGTTCCGCAACCTCAACGAGACCAGTACGTACCATCGCGGTCACGTCTACCTGATCACTTGCAGGCGCTGCGCGACAAGTGCGACGACCACACGCAGCAGTTCCGCAACCTCAACGAGACCAGTACGTACCATCGCGGTCACGTCTACCTGATCACTTGCAGGCGCTGCGCGACAAGTGCGACGACCACACGCAGCAGTTCCGCAACCTCAACGAGACCAGTACGTACCATCGCGGTCACGTCTACCTGATCACTTGCAGGCGCTGCGCGACAAGTGCGACGACCACACGCAGCAGTTCCGCAACCTCAACGAGACCAGTACGTACCATCGCGGTCACGTCTACCTGATCACTTGCAGGCGCTGCGCGACAAGTGCGACGACCACACGCAGCAGTTCCGCAACCTCAACGAGACCAGTACGTACCATCGCGGTCACGTCTACCTGATCACTTGCAGGCGCTGCGCGACAAGTGCGACGACCACACGCAGCAGTTCCGCAACCTCAACGAGACCAGTACGTACCATCGCGGTCACGTCTACCTGATCACTTGCAGGCGCTGCGCGACAAGTGCGACGACCACACGCAGCAGTTCCGCAACCTCAACGAGACCAGTACGTACCATCGCGGTCACGTCTACCTGATCACTTGCAGGCGCTGCGCGACAAGTGCGACGACCACACGCAGCAGTTCCGCAACCTCAACGAGACCAGTACGTACCATCGCGGTCACGTCTACCTGATCACTTGCAGCAATATTAAATATGTCTTGCGTCTCAGACATGGACGCTTAAATGTGTGCCACGGATCCAGTACATTATTCTGGGCCCCCAGGGGTGAGATTATTTCTTTAGTCTTTCTGGCGGTTCTTCCTACCCAAGACAAATGTTTGTGTGATGAGCACGACCATTTGTACAATGCACGGCTGCAATGAGAGCCCAGTTCAATGAAAATGTCGTATTATGAATTTGTATTACCCGCAGGTAACGACATCCTCCTGGCGGCGGAGACAGGCGCGAGCGGGCTGGCGCGCCGCGTCACGCACCTCAACGCGCGCTGGACGCACGTCACGCACGGCGTCTACGAGCGCTACAAGTCAGTACACGCTGTCCCCGCTCAATACCCAACAATACCCACTGGACACATAACTAACCTATTTGTTTGATGTAGGGAATTCTTTCTTTTTAGGGTTTCGTAGCCAAATGGTAAAAAACGGAACCCTCACAGATTCGTCATGTCTGTCTGTCTGTCCGTCCGTATGTCACAGCCACTTTTTTCCGAAACTATAAGAGCTATACTGAAGAACTTAGTGAGTAGATGTATTCTGTAAACCATATTAAAATTTTCACATAAAAAAAAAAACAAAAAATTTTGGGGGTCCTCAAACAGAACTGAAACTCAAAATTTTTTTTCATCAAACCCATACGTATGGGGTATCTATAAATAGGTCTTTAAAAATGATATTGAGGTTACTAATATTTTTTTTTTTCTAAACTAAAAGATCTAGTAAGTAGTTTTTTTTTATACACTATTATTAAAACATCGATCAAAGTTAGATACAACGAACTACAAGAACTTTTATATTATGTTAGTTGCTGTTACGGAACCCTTCATGGGCGAGTCCGACTCGCACTTGGCCAGTTTTTTAATAGATCATGCAACATAGTTTGTAGTTCATTTGTCATAGCTGTGTTTTCTGGCAGGGTGCTAGCCGAGGCGTGGCACGAGTCGGGCGAGCTGCGCGCGTGGCTGACGCAGGAGAAGGCGTGGCTGGACGGGCTCCAGCGTCGTCTGCGCCGCTCGCCCAACGCGCCCGCCGACGCCGAGGAGATCTCCGACGAGCTATACGTGAGTGTCGCGCCGCAGCGCCGCGCCCGCAGGGACGTGTGTGTGACTAGTCGTCTTGTGCAGGACCTGGAGAACTACATCCAGAACCACAGCGACGAGCGGCTGTCGCGCATCCAGGACATCGGGCGGCAGCTCATCGACGCGCACATCATGCCGGGCTGGATCCAGGCCGAGATCGACACCGTCACCGACACCTGGAATACACTGCGCGCCGAGGTACTCACAGCATACATTTAATTTTTTTTTATTGGAAAAGTGACCCATGATCGTGGCATGCTTAGCGCTGGGTTGCGATTGGACGCGACTCTGCGGCCGTGAAATGTTTTAAATTTTTATGAAAGAGAATTTAACGGCCTCGTTGAAGCGTTGTCGCCCACGTTTAAATAAGTCGAGGCTCGGCTTCAATCAGTTGTATAACGTGTCGCAACGGGGGGCGGTGCAGGCGGCGTCCCGCAGCGCGCTGCTGGAGTCGGCCGTGCGCGAGGCGGCGCGCTCCGAGGTGTGGGTGGACCAGCTGCAGCAGTGGCTGCACGACGCGGCGCAGGAGCTGCAGCCGCCGCGCCGCCTGGCCGCGGGCCGCGCGCGCGCGCTGGCCGACGCGTGCAGCACGCAGCGCGGCCGCATGCGCGACGTGCGCGCCGCCGCCGCCGCCTACAGCCGCGCCGGCAAGCTGGAGGCCGCCAACCGCCTCGCCGACCAGCTCGACCTGCTGCAGGTTAGCCCGCCATATAATCATTTATTCAATCCCATTCTGTTTTTTAAAGCTACATATTGACCCTATTAGGGGCAACAAATTAAGTTTAAAAAATAAAAATAACGTGAAAAAATCTGCAACAGTGCTACGCGGTAACTCCGACTCTTTTCTTCCTTCTTCGACCATTCTATATTTGAAAATGAATAAAAATAAGTTTATTTTTTATTTTTGGCAAATGCGGACGTTCTATTTTTAGATTAGTTGAAGTTCACCTGGCCACCTGGACAGCACTTATGATCAAGCTAGGCACAAACTTGACTTTTGCACATAGCATGACCCCAAACAAAAATGGCTGTCCAGAGTGTAAGTGCTGTGCCAAACAAATGTTTCTGATTGATGATTTGGATGTTTGCATCACCGTCTGACCAAGGAATCATCAATGATTGTCTGTTTATTCTCCAGTAACGTATCTCTCCCCCACAGCGCAAGTTTGATACGGTGGAGGAGTGGCTTCGCTTAGCGAGCAGTCCCGCAGACACAGTGTCCCCTCCGGCGCCGCGGGACTCGGACATTAGCGCGCGGCTGGCGGCCGCAGTGAGCGCGCTGCAGGACGTGCAGCGCGAGTGCACGCGCGCCTTGCCCCTCGCCGGGCACGAGCCCGACAGCGTGCGCGCGCAGCTCAGGACCTGCCTGGTGAGTACATAGAGACCAGCGCGTCTGGCGGCCGCAGTGAGCGCGCTGCAGGACGTGCAGCGCGAGTGCACGCGCGCCTTGCCCCTCGCCGGGCACGAGCCCGACAGCGTGCGCGCGCAGCTCAGGACCTGCCTGGTGAGTACATAGAGACCAGCGCGTCTGGCGGCCGCAGTGAGCGCGCTGCAGGACGTGCAGCGCGAGTGCACGCGCGCCTTGCCCCTCGCCGGGCACGAGCCCGACAGCGTGCGCGCGCAGCTCAGGACCTGCCTGGTGAGTACATAGAGACCAGCGCGTCTGGCGGCCGCAGTGAGCGCGCTGCAGGACGTGCAGCGCGAGTGCACGCGCGCCTTGCCCCTCGCCGGGCACGAGCCCGACAGCGTGCGCGCGCAGCTCAGGACCTGCCTGGTGAGTACATAGAGACCAGCGCGTCTGGCGACCGCAGTGAGCGCGCTGCAGGACGTGCAGCGCGAGTGCACGCGCGCCTTGCCCCTCGCCGGGCACGAGCCCGACAGCGTGCGCGCGCAGCTCAGGACCTGCCTGGTGAGTACATAGAGACCAGCGCGTCTGGCGACCGCAGTGAGCGCGCTGCAGGACGTGCAGCGCGAGTGCACGCGCGCCTTGCCCCTCGCCGTAGTGTTTCATGTACCGAATCGACCCTCCACGGGATTAAAACGATTTAAATTTAGCGATGATACACGTGGCTCTCCTAAAACCCTCGCTACGGCTCGGGTCTAAATACCGCCTCGACTGTAATCACTAACATTGCACACTTACATCATCACTTCATCACTTACGTAACAAGCTTGAGTCTAGTGCGTGCGTATGGAATCCGTATGAAAAACAGTACGTATTAGCTTTAGAGAAAGTACAAAAAGCATTCCTTAGGTTCCTTTACAAGCACTTGTACGGGTTCTATCCCTCTTTGTATCCCACTAAATTCTTGTTGGGTTGCTTAAATTTCAACTCCCTGGAAGTAAGACCGTCGCGCGATCAGATGACAGTTGTATTTAAAATTCTTAGGGGTATTATTGATGATCCCGGCTTGCACAATGAAACATTCAATCTGTTCGTCTCAGACAATTATTGTCGTGGCAGAAAACATCGCTTACTGGCTGTTCCAACTTCCCGTACTATTGCACATTCCAAGTCGCCTATTCCGCAGACAGTAGCCGCTTAATGGCGGCTACTGTGCGCTCTCCTGAACTCAAACACAGGTTTTGATGTGTTTGCAGATGAATGGAAGGCGATAATGTTAGCATGTTTGAATTTTTGTGAGAAGAATACATGACTGAGTTAAAGAATTAGGTATAAGTTTAAATAGTGTAATTGGCTTCGGCCGTTCTATTTAATTAATTAAATAAATCATAATGTACTATTTTCTGCTCACTCATGAACATAAAGTAGCGTCACGATCCCTTCTAGTTACCGGTCCAAGCACGAGTAATAGAATCACGAAACTGCATCTGTATTGGGACACAGTATCAGGTGACATATCCAGTGACAATCGTTGCAAGACTTGCACATTTTGTGCGCGCCGCCAGTGATCGGTCGTGCGTCAAGTGACCAATCTTTTATTAAAAAATCAACATTAAATTCAACTAATCGTTTATTTTTGAATTCTCAAGCTCGGACAGTAAAAAAATATGAAGTTATTGGCACGTTCCAAGGTTTAAATATCTCTGGAGACACTGTATTTTTTTTTTAAATCAATGATTTGTTACATAATATTAATTGATATATCGGTAATGTAGAAATTATACATAAATGTGAGATGTGTGTGCGGCATTGCATTCAAACCCGAAAACCTTTGTCCCGCAACTGTATAAAATAGCCACAAGACCGACGGCATTTGAACACTAAATTTTAAATACGCGCAGAAGGTTCAAAGTTAGGTGAGGCAGTGTAACCACGAAGTGGAAGTTCGGCGAGCGTCCCGTGTAGTGGCGGCCGGAGCCGAGCGGATTACTTGCTAACAAGATAATGCGGCGGATAGGCGCGCGCTGTCACGGCCTATTGTGTGGCGGCCGTCATGTTTGGCAACAATAACATTGTCGGTGACCGCGCTACCGTTTATATACGTTCCGTGTTAGTAATACCAACTATCTGTGGGTTACATCTATTTTTTACAGCGCATCATCTATATGATTTGGGTATAAAAGATAGTTGTTGGTAGATAAAAACTGGGCAAGTGAGAATCGGACACGCGCAATGGAAGGTTCCGTACAGACTTACATATATGTAAATAGTTCAATTCTCGATTGGAGTTTCAAATTTTTTTCCGAATCGCAAAACATTTTTTTTTTGTGACGTATTGTCGGTTGTACAGTGATTGTGCTATAATACCTCGTTTTATACGTACCTATTTTCAGGATTCTGGGTCAACGAAATTTTGATTTTCCTTCGTCGAAATATATACGTTTTTGGCGAATAAACTCGTTGTCGTTAACTTAGAAGTTTTATTTCACAGCTTCAAGGGACCGCTTATCTGATTACATCATTTTAATTTCAACTCGATACCTTAAAGCGTTCCCGTGATAAACGGTCTTGATAGACTGATAGATCCTACAAAGGTTGTTAGGGTTGCCCAGATTTTTTCCTTTTTAGGTAAGGAACCCTAAAAATTAAGATAATATAACACACGAGTTCTATACTGTACGTAGAATTAACTAGATAACGTTAGTTCTTTTCTTAATTAAAAGCATACCAGGAATTATAAGCTATTTTACCCGACTGCGCGACAACAAAGGCAGAGTTATGTTTTCTTTTTCATCTATTTCTAGATGAAGTATCAAGGTAAGGTGCAGGTGAAGTAAATAGCAACAGTAAATGCTTTTTTACGATAGCAAAATAAAAGTAGTTATAGAGGCTAGTAGTCGTGCGGTAACTCAGCTGGCCGCAGCCTGCACGCGAGCGGCGGCGGCGCGCTCGCGTGCGCTCTCATCACTGGCATTGAAAGGATTCTGTGATTCCATTTGTGATTGCACCGATGTACGAGCACCTCTCTCACCGTGGAGCGGGCAACTCACATCTTTTTATCAATTAATTATTTGTCACACTTGGTTTTTAAAAATATAACAAATTGGTTGGTTTGGTTTTTAAATTTATAAGATGTGCGTGGAGTAGTTAATGTTGTAAAGAGAAGAAAACTACATTTATTTGCTGTAATATATTTTTTATATTATAATAGTTTATTCCTAAACAATGAGTATAGGATTTTGTTTGCGATTGAATAATATGTTATCAAATAACATGAAGTTGTCATAGTTGCGGTCGTGTGAGTCAGCTGTGTGCGAGACGCACATGACCAGTCGTTGTGGCGACAGTTGTTGGAGGCTTATGTCCAACAGTGGACGTTGTATGCTGAAACGTCGAGCTCGGTGTAGTGTGGTGTGTGTGCACAGTGTGTTCACACATCCTGCATGCGGTCGCCGCGACGCGGCCGGCGCAGCGGCACTCGCGTACTTACTTCCGACTGCTCACCACTCACACAGATCAAATGAATTGGGACGCCCTTTATTTATTTGTCATTTTAAGCCTCGCTTGGTACAAATGGCTCGTGAGTACGCTACTTATTAAACTATCATGAAGGTCGTTTATAGCTTGCTAATGCGTTTTATATTTCGACAGAGGTTTTACCGGACTCTGAGCGAGATCAAGTCGGAGGTGGAGTCCATCATAAAGACGGGGCGCAAGATGGTGGAGGAGGCGGCCGTGCCGGCGCCGCAAGAGTTCTCCAAGAAGATCGACATGCTGAAGGAGCTGTACAACAAGCTGGGCGCGCAGATAACCGAGTCCAAGTCGCGACTGGAGCGCGCGCTGCTGACGGCGCGCGAGCTGCAGAACGACCTGGCCGCGCTGGGCGCCTGGCTGGACGGGCTGGGCGGCCTGGGCCAGCAGACGCTGGAGCTGGAGATGTCGCGCATGGAGGCCATTCGGGACAAGCTCAACGCCAACTACGCCGACTTCGCCGCCAACTGCGACCCCGCCTACCTGGCGGCGCTGCGCGCGCAGATCGGCGCCATCAACTTGCGCTGGGAGGCGCTGAGGCGGCCCGCGGGCGCGCGGCGCGACGAGGAGGCGCTGGCGCGCTGGCTGCGCGACGCCGACGCGCAGCTGGAGTGCCGCGACACCGCCAAGCTGCGCGTGCTGGCGGCTGAGCTGCGCGACAAGCTGCGCGACGTGCAGGCGGCCGACAGCCCGGCGCTCACCAAGCTGTACGAGCGCATCCGCGACAAGGTCACGGTGAGTGTCGCCCGACTGACTCTTCCACGACATCCATTTGATTTTTTTCAATAAGCAATTTTCAAGCATATATTTTCATATGAATTTTGGTGCATTGATAGAATGAATGATCGCCATTCCGAGTGCGTAACGCTATTAAAATGCAGATTGTTTCATTGTATAGAACTTGGTCGATGTTTATTTAAATTCATAAATCAATGGATTGGGTTATCTCATCATCATTGTCACGAAAACTTATGAAACTTGAATATTCGTATGGGAACGTACATTTCCAATTATTTGTCTAAATGTGTATTTAGTTGTAATGCTTGATCAATTCACTGAATATATTGCACGTAGTCGCTTCATCGCCACGGTAAGTGATCATGTTACATTGGTGTTCGATAAACATGTTAATGTTAGTGAGAGTTGAACTTATTCAATAACAAACTAATCGTACTGACGATGTTTGTGTGTGCTCGGGACGCACTGGGCGCGTCTGTACATATGTACATACAGGTGTTGGTGTAACGTGTGCTGTGATTGCGCTTTGTGTCTCACGACAAACAACCATTCTATACATTGGTGCCACTTCAAGCTTTTAACGGACTCACCTGTGCGGGGATCATGCTTTATCACGCATCTCATCCGCCACGCCGCCCGCGGCGCTTGGGACCTCACGGAGCTGACAGGTACGACGAACACGGCTGACACCAGTTCGCTAACATGTAAATAACAGTGTGGCTTGTAACACATTAACGATGGTCAGAACACTAAGCGAGGCGCGGTTTGTGCTTGCAGGCCGCCAGCGCCGCCGCTCCCAAGACTAGCGGCACGAGCACCACTAGTGCCACCAGTACCACTAGTACCACTAGTACCACCAGTGCCACTAGCGCTACAAGTACCGCTAGTGCCACAAGCGTCACTAGCGCTGCCGGCACCGCCGCTGCACAGGCCACAGACGCGGCGGTCGTGCTCGAGTACGAGAACGTCACAGATACTATCAAGCGGCGGCTAGAGAGTCCAGTCAACACGCCAGAAACTGAGAAACCTGAATTTAAAAAGTCCAAGATACCGCTGGCGTTAAAGAGCCCCGTGCCCATCAAGAGAGACATCAAGGAGGGCGGCCATCGCAGCCGCGGCTCCTCGCTGGAGCGCCGCCGCGTGTCCGACAGCCCGCTGTCGGCCTCCACTATGTCCGCCATGTCCGCCGATTCCATCGAGGCGGCCTCCCGCGCCAGCTCCGTACCTTCCACTCCTTCCACGCCTGACGCGCGCAAAAAGAACAGTAGCACCTTCAACCTGCTCACCGACAGCGATCTCTTCACGCAGATCAACAATGACAATATACACGCCAAGCCGGCGCCCGAGCCCGAGCAGCTGAAGGCAGATCCTTGCACTATGGTGGCCGTAAAGGAGCACGAGATTGTCAAGTCCACCGTGAGCCCCATCGAGCCCATGGAGATGTACCCGTTTGAGGCCATTGACGCCGTCGTCGAGTTCATCCCGCAGAACGTCGAGACCGTCGACATCATCGACGACACGGAGAACGAGTCGCTCAGCGAGTCCGACGAGGAGGATGTCCCTCTCGGGGACGACGACGACAGGCGGCGCACCGTGGACCTGGGCACCGAGCCCAAGACCTTTGTGGTCGAGGTGAAGACTCTCGAACAAAGGATGAAACCGACGCTCGGGATTTTGAAACGAAAAAATAGTTCCGACGAAGACAAGCCGAAAGCGATGCGAGTGACAACGGTGGCCGTGCCCGACCTGATCCCCAGCGCAGAGAAGGAGGACGCGGGCGCCGCCTCGCGCACGCCGCCGCCGCCGCTGCACGCGCCGCCGCCGCTGCACGCGCCGCACTTGCCGCGCCGCGCCTACCTGATCCTGGACGACGTGCCGCGCGACCAGGCGGCGCTGCCCGAGCCCTCCGCCACCGCCACGTGCGCCGCCGACCACTACCACCAAACCACGGCGCCTGCGTCTGACCACGTCACGACCAAGCCTGCAGGAATGCAGCTAGAGGAAGAAGTTATATACTCGGAAGTAGAGGACTCACCGCAGGTAAAATACTTAAAAACAGGAATTTAAAAAAATTTAATGACGTAATTTGTATTCACTAAACTACACATTAACAAAGAATTACAGGTTTTATAAAACCTAGACCTTAATCACGCGTCTTTGCTCACATGATTTATCAAGCAGGTACCATGGTCTATCTGAGGGTTGGTGTATCTCGCAGGCACATTTGTGTATAGGTGTACCTTCGTGTATCCCAAAGGGACCGTGTTGTATCTCGCAGGTACCGTGTTTATCTCGCAGGTACCGTGTTGTATCTCGCAGGTACCGCGTTATATCTCGCAGGTACCGTGTTCTATCTCGCAGGTACCGTGTTGTATCTCGCAGGTACCGTGTTGTATCTCGCAGGTACCGTGCATTTTTCGGGAAAAAAGTAACCTTTAACAATTAGCAATCGTGTAGCTGTACATGAGTGACACACTTTTAACCTCTTCATTATAAAGAGTGATCCAATTACACTATATTTTCTTTTCAAAACAAATTATGTCACATTAAATTTTTTATCTCAGTAATAAAGCAGCTTTCTACGAGTATATATGAAAAATTTTAGCAATCGGACTAGTACGGACTAGAGATTACCTCCTGCAAACAAAAAAAAAAACACACTTTACCTCTTATTATATTAGTGTAGAAATGTAGATTAATTCATTAATTATGAAAAATGATATCAGGCTAAAGCTGCATCATAGTCATTTTTGATTTCTTTTCGTCGATTAACGGAGAAATTTCGACAACTTGAGTTGTGTGGTCCAACGTGATGTAGAAGTCGCAGCCATCTGGTTAAATTAGCCATCCAATTGGATACCTAGGGTGTTCGTTAAACGCCGGTATCCAATTGGATGCCTGCGTTTGTTAAACGCCGGCATCCAATTGGATGCCCAGGCCGATAGTTGTTTGACCAAAAATCACTCAACGTTTAACAGCTTGGCGTATTGAAAGTTAGTCCTTTCACGCTTAGACGCGACTGTTATAAAATAATAAATACAAGCGTTGGTCTTGGTGTGGTAGAGTGATGATTGAATCGACTGTAATTATCCTGAAAAATCTAAACACAGTTTTTAAGAATTAGATAGATAGAGAACGTTTGCGACAATTATTGTTCCCGTTTAGTACCGTGAAACAATTTGAATACTTAGAACGGTAGCGCTCCAAACTAAAATGCCGTCGTATGAATCACGTGTCATTATTGACAGGTTTGAGTGGCTCAAACAACCTCAAATTGGATCACCTTTATTAGTAAGAAAAAGAAAAAAAAAACCGGCCAAGTGCGAGTCGGACTCGCCCATGAAGGGTTCCGTAGCAGCAAGTAACATAATATAAAAGTTCTTGTAATGTGTTGTAACTTTGATCGATGTTTTAATAATAGTGTATTTTTTTCGGTTTATGACGCATTAAAAAAAAACTACTTACTGGATTTCGTTCAAACCAATTTTCGTTGGTAGTTTTTATAGTAATGTACATCATATATTTTTTTTAGTTTTATCATTCTCTTATCTTGGAAGTTAGAGGGGGGGGGACACACATTTTACCACTTTGGAAGTGTCTCTCGCGCAAACTATTCAGTTTAGAAAAAAATGATATTAGAAACCTCAGTATCATTTTTGAAGACCTATCCATAGATACCCCACACGCATGGGTTTGATGAAAAAAAAATTTTTGAGTTTCAGTTCTATGTATGGGGACCCCCAAAATTTATTGCTTTTTTTCTATTTTTGTGTGAAAATCTTAATGCGGTTCACAGAATACATCTACTTACAAAGTTTCAACAGTATAGCTCTTATAGTTTCGGAAAAAAGTGGCTGTGACATACGGACGGACAGACAGACAGACAGACAGACAGACAGACAGACAGACAGACATGACGAATCTATAAGGGTTCCGTTTTTTGCCATTTGGCTACGGAACCCTAAAAACGAGTAACGACGCGTGTCACGGTATCTGTCCATAATGTTTTGTTGATAGTTTAATTGTCTACTTATTACATCTGTATACAATTGCCATTAATTTATAAGAACTCCTTGTATTTACTTTTAGCCACCATTTCGTTTGGATTTTAAATAGCGTTAAGTTCAGGAGTATGATATTGCAGGAAATCTACGAGTTCCACATCAGGATTATTGTGAGTTCTATATACGCATATTTCTGAGTGACGACAGTAAAATGGTATTTTAGTCCCGTCAAATAATTAAGTTGCTCGAAACACATTTATAATGTAAATTGTGTTATCTGTACTTACTATAGGGTAATTAGTTGTATAACAAATTGACTACAAAATTAAACGACAGTAAAAATAGTTTGAATAGCAATTTTCATTCGTTGACGGCCGTTTGAAATGGAAAACCTCGGGAAATGAACATATAGAGATAATTTGATATTCAATTAATTTCCCTGAGTGTACAAAGAGGGGGAGTTCCTCACTGGTGCGTACGTTGCAGCTGCGCTCGACGTCGTGTAGCGAGTTCGAGGACAAGGCGCCGCTGTGCACGTCCACGCCCATCAAGCACGCGCAGGTGGTGGCCATGTCGCCCAAGCTGCCTCACGCGCCCTCCGCGCCGCCCCACGCGGAGTCCACGCCGGGCCCCGCGCCTCCCGCGCCGGCCCAGGCGCCGCCCACGCCGGACCGCACGTCGCCCACGCCGGACCGCACGTCGCCCACGCCGGACCGCACGTCGCCCACGCCGGACCGCACGTCGACCACGCCGACCCGCACGTCGCCCACACCGCCCGCGCCCGGAGACCAGGCCGCGCCACAGAAGTCTCAC
Organism: Mythimna albipuncta; assembly: GCA_929112965.1. NCBI lineage: Eukaryota > Metazoa > Arthropoda > Insecta > Lepidoptera > Noctuidae > Mythimna > Mythimna albipuncta. The sequence continues at coordinate 20,229,421 of OV815979.1, read as the reverse complement.
ATACCCGTCAGCAAGGACCGCCTCAAGCAGACTGACAAGTACCAGAAGACTGACGACTCGGTCCAGGTGTGTACTATTTGTTACATAAATTCCTTGCTGGTATTGCATTAAAATAAGTCAGTGGAGAAACTAGTAATCGTAGAGACATTGATTTAACCAAAATTAGTACGTTATCTGTGTTTACAGGCGACTCCGAATCCTGACAGCAAATCGATAGAGACGTCCACTGGGTCCACAGGCAGCGCACTGCAGGCGCAGTTCTCTGAGCTGCACGACGACGAGCTGGCAGCTTGGGAAGCTGCAGCCAGCAGCCTGGCGCGCCGCATGGACGTCATGCTGCTCACCGTCGGAGGGGTGGCTGCCGAGCGCGACCCCGCCAAGCGGCTTGAAGTAAATATAATACCTAGAAAGAATGATAAACCTAATATTACAATTATAGTAGATCAATACTGAATCTTACACAAAAATTATTGAAATTAACTTTGACAAATAATGACTTTATTTTCTACTAGCCGACTGGTGCCTACTTGCTGGGCGTTAAGGTGATTGTTCCGCTGGCCTGTTCATACATTTAATCGTTTGACGATACTCCGTACATAGACACTTTTTTCTCAAAACGAATCACTTTATCACTTTTCTACATTATAACGGTGGCGCGTTCGACTTTTTTGGTAAATAATTTGCGTTATATATTGAGAAAAACAGTCATGAAAACCGGGCAAAATTTGACATTGTGTTTACTAGTGTGAGTGCGATGTGACAACCAAACAAACGGCCATGACTGCGATAGGTTATAATATTTAACGCTAGATGGCGTGCAACCGATAATATAAATTTCAAAAATCATTACTAAATTTATAATAATGGATTTCATTAAAAAAAAAACATTATAAAAACGTAAAACTAACTATCCTAGACGAAAACATAAAACATTATTGTTATCAAAAATTTTTTAGCATTAGTTATGATTATTGTTCCTGGCAACGTGTTATATTCAACATACGTAAAACGCGACGCGCGACGTTGCCGATCTTCTCAACGTGACCCTTTGACCTTAGATGTTACGTCGGAATTTCTAAGAAAACGCGTTGCCAGACTTATTTCAATTTGATCATTCGATTGACATGATTTTTGAAACTAGGCTAGCTAATGCAGTGATAGGTTTTACGCGCGGAATTGCTTGTATATTTTAAATTGTATGCATTTTCATTGATTTGAAATAATATTATTTTCTTGTATGTATTTCATTACAATTTAATATAATAATTGCAAGGTATTGTAGTATAGATTGCTTAGCAATTTTATTTCAAAATAAAAGTAGTCTTTCGGTGGTGTTAGCAAGATGGCCCGTGAGTTTAGCTGGCTATTACAAACTAAAATCTTCTCATAATAGATAGAAATTACCGATTGATATTGTTCAGTTATAATAATATCAAGTAAACAAAATTTTATTTACTAAATAATAATATTATTATGTATCATTTGTAAACAAAATTTTTAAGTCGCTATACATATATATATATATATTGTATTTCCTGTCATATTACTTTTTCACATTAGTAATACAAATAGTTATCGATGGACAATTAATATTAGACGAACAAACAAACATTAGTTTACTGCAATCTCGTTTCTTTTGAATGGTTGCGTACATTCCGTTACTTTTACATCAGAATGTATAATTATGTAATAATGATTTATTATTTATGAAATTCTCTTATATTTAGATTAATCCCTGCAGAATAATCGTCAGGGATTTGTTGACTAGATATTATTTTTTTGATTGTCAATCAATATGATATCAAAATTATTTAGGTAAGTAAAATCTTACAGCTATATTTTTCTAAAAATGCTAATGTAATCTCGACCGTAATTTGGAACGTCTCAGTTTGTAATATTCTGTATTATCTATATCTATGAATATATGGACTTGCATTGCATTCAACTGCAACTGCATTTCGAAGCGATTTGATCTGGTTGTTTTATGATTACATTCAATTTTATTCGAATTCCGAGTTTATAAAAGTAACTATTGTCTTGTATATCATTTGATTTTGTGTATTTCAGATTCGGTTTACGTCTAGAAGCTATGTGTGTGTGTTGGCTACGAAAAACTAGCGTATCAAACCGATATTCAGGCGTCCGTAAATCGTCTAAACAATCGAAAAGTGCATAGAAACGACTACATGGACCTTAGACATGTTATTGAGTGGGCCTTCCATATGGAAAGACACCGAAATATCTGTGAATCTTCACAAATTGAATTTGTCAGTGAAAGACGTGATGGATTTCGAAGTGCAGTATGTGTGGAAAATCGTGGGAACACTGCACAGAGAGCAAAGACAAAGTAAATACTGCATTTGCTCATATAACAAGTCTGATGGATATTCCAACAATGTCACCTAATAAATTTCAGTGTGTTGAAAAAAAGTTAGGCAATGTTTAGTTAGAACATTTGACAGAGGAAATTAAGCTGGTGAACAAGAAAGAATAATTAAAAAGGTCATGTGTCTTCAGACGGTGTTCCATTTATTACTGTATATGTGGATGGAGGATGGTTGAAGAGATCATACGGGAATAACTTTGATTCATCATCTGGCATGGTAAGATAAATTATTACTAAACACAAATTGTATTTATTGTCAAAACAATGTAGGTATAACCAACAATTATGCAATGTTGAATTTGAGTGGTTGAGCTATTGACTGCTGCGCTGCATATCGCAGGTTCAAACCCCCAAGGAACAAATTTTTGTATGTCTTGCTTATGTGAATTTACATGTTTGTGAACACAAAATTATGGAATCATATTCTATATTTATAATTGTACACTTTCAGATTTTGGCCAACACTAGGCTTCCACTTTGTGGGAGAAAGATTTTGAAACCAAAAGTAATGAAACTTACCTTAGTGGCATAGAAAATCATAATGTATAGCAGTGATAACTGTTATGGCTGCAGATTTGAGAAATGGCCCACTTCATGTACATGGAAACTGCAAGGACTACTACTGCAATGTCAATGGAAGTGAAAAGGAGGAAGAAAACCTCGTAGAAGATCTAAAAATGCTCCAGTGTGGGCTCTGATTTATGCCGCCAATGAAAAATTGTATTGAAGGCAGGTCGTTTGTCGAATGAGACAACAAATGTGGCAGAAAACTTTGAGCATAATAAATAAATTCACCTGCGGAAAACAAATTAGTTTAGGTAAAGGGGGATCATATCAGCGACGTGTTCATGTGGCAGGTAAACAGTACAAACATTTAATTTTCTAGTAGATTGGAACCAAAAATAAATGTATCAGAACTGTTTCTTTATATTTATATTGTACATAACATATAATTTCTACATATTTTTTATTTTCTGGTAAAATTATATTTTGTTTTCAGGGCTATCGCTTGCTACTGGACACAAATGGCATGAGACTGCATGGAAAAAGCAGACCACACCAGAGCCCAGGAACACATTTCCAAAAAAAATGCGAAATGTATGGATATGAAAGGTACACTAAATTATTACTTTTCTATTTACTTCATGACACACTACAGCGTAAATGAAGGCTCCAAAGCCGCCAAACACAGAGATCGCGAGACAGGCGGTGGTGCGGGACTCGACTGAGACATGACCACGGTCACTCTGTCAAGAGTGTACGACTAAGAAGATTTACTTCATATTTTCCATTTTTTGTTGTAGGAAATTGTTTTTCAACATCCACATCAAAAGTTACACACTAAATATAGTTATTTTCTTTCGCAGCAGCTGTGTAGCGGTGGTTTCTGGACAAGAAAATCAAGAACATCAGAAAAGAAAGAAAAGGAAAAGTGAAAACAACACATCAAATGATTTTTGTTTCAATTGTACTTTTATAGTAGTTTGTTTAGAATCTACATTATCAATGTTTGCAATCATATTTGGTTACCAGAAACCTGAAATGGTGTGCTCATTGTGATGAACATAATGTTCGTAATGTGATGAATACATTGACCCTTTTTTCAGGTTTATGAAAAACCAAAAAAGAACTCTTGCTTTTTTTATTTCCTTTACAATCATAACAATACAGATATGTATAACCATTTGTTAGTTATATGTGATTATGGATGCTCAGATACTATCAAATATTTTCTACCTTCCTGGTTGCAATCTCTCATTCTAATTTGTGTTTTAAATTTGTTGTCTTGTTATGATTTATAATTTCTTGCGCTTGTCTTGTATTGGTGTGGAATTGTTGTAAATAAATATACCTTGAATTACTTCAAACTTAGATTGGGACTAAATATTTTGAAAAAGATTGTTTTTTAGTAAACAGTTGTGTATCAAGCAAGACATAATTGTCACTATAAGTATCTTGTAATTATTGTTAGTTAGTACATATGCTTTTTTATTTAAATAATGTATAAGGTACATAATATAATAAAACTATCTTATATTGCATTCTTGACATTCATTTGATTCCTAAAATAATAAATCAATTAAATAGTTAACACCAGAAATACCACCTTTTATTATATAATCATAATTCCTTTTATTTCATAATATAATTGTAACGGGTGGCGTTAGAATAAACTTACCCCCCAGACAATTTTAATTTCTACTAGAGTCCAGCCTAATAACTTAAATTTACGCCATCTAGTGGTTAATTTTGCTGAATGCTTTTGATTTTAAAGTAGTCGCTCATGTCTATGTGTGTGTAAACGATACTATAAGCAGAGTTGGATAATAACATTTAGAAATTTGACGAATCCAATGGGTTTTGAGGCTTTAATTTGACGAATTTCGGTGAAGTGGAATGTCCGATTGGTGCACTACTATTTCTGTGACATAATATTGTTCCAATTACGCTCAAAACTAAATAAAACTGAAAATGTTGACTTCAGCGCCATCTAACGGGAAAATGGCCACGAACAACCCGTAGCAATCACCTTAAACACTTACTTAGCCCATGTCACTTAGGAATAAGGTTGGTTTCTACTAGTGACATCATTATCAAAATTGAATTTGTAGTTTCGATAATTGTGTGTTAAATATGAGTGAAGGCCGCTATGAGGTTCCGTGTGACACTAAGCGACTGAGCGGTGTGGTGCGCAGATCCTCAAGAACCAGCTGGGGCAGCTGGCGCCCGACGCGGCGGCGCTGATCTCGCGCGGAGACTCGCTGGTGTACGCGCGCCACAAGGACAACCCGCTGCTGGCCGACTACATACAGACGCACTTCCAGGTACACGACTATGGGGCTCTTTATCCACAGATACATTCGACTATTTTATAGGTTCCGTACCTCGAAATGAAAAAAAAACAAAAACGGAACCCTTATCTCACTTGGTTGTCCGTCCATCTGTCTGTCTGTCTGTCAGTCAGTCAGTCACAAGACCCTTTATCTCCGGAACGCATGCAGGTATCAAGTTGAAATTAAAACTATATACCTGAGTAGGTATATCTGCGACCGCTTATCTGAATAAGCGTTCCCTTGATGCTGTGGAAAAATCATACTTTTGAGTTAACGAAATAAAAAGATACGGTCTTTTATGTCACAAAAACTGTGTATTTCGACACTGAAGGGAATCGAGTTATGGGGTTACTTCCCGTTAACCTGAAATTTGGCATGAAGCAACGTCTCATAGGACAAGTATAGGAAAAAAACTGTCAATTTTTAGTTACGTCAATTCGGGATTTGAACTGTTTTCAAATTAAGTTTGTATGGAACCCTCAGTGCACGAGTCTGACTCGGGCTTGGCCGTATTTTTGTCTTCTCCCTCCATCCATCATGTGGATGTATGGAGAGGTAGAAGGATATACTCGTAATTCTTTATATGACTTGAGTTGCATCCCTCCTCTTAACACGACAAGACTTTTTTTTTTAATAGCCTATTCTGTCCCACTCCTGGGCAAGGCTTCCCTCCACGCCTCCCATCTTTCGCGCGCCCTGTCTTCTTCTTGCCAAGACATTAATAATCGTTTTAAATTTTCAGTCACTGGCACCACTTTTAAACTTTCTCTAGCATAACGTAAGATAAGATAACGAGTATCTCCTCATTGAATTATATCGTTATTTCATATGTTCTAAGTTGATCCATTGCGTTATCTGTCGGCCTATCTCGCCTCGCCGTCCCCTTGGCCAAGCGACCCGTGGCACTGATATCGGAGTAGATCGGTATGGGGGTTCTGGCGATAGTTAAGGGCAAAAGGCTGGGGAGACCGTCAAAACTTCGCCTTCACCTTCCACCTAAACCGATAAAAATTAAAAAAAAAAAAAACTGCACTGACAATACATTTTTTGAACGACTTTGTGTACAGGACAAGCTGCGCAACAAGTGGTCGATGGTGATGTCAGAGATCGAGCTGAAGCGCAACCTGGCGCTGGCGGCCGAGGACCAGCTCAAGGAGCTGCAGACGCTGCTGGAGCAGCTGGGCGCCTGGTGCCGCGCGCTCGACGACAAGCTGGCCAGCGACCCGGTATGTTGTTGTTGCAAGTGTTTCTGAAGCGCAACCTGGCGCTGGCGGCCGAGGACCAGCTCAAGGAGCTGCAGACGCTGCTGGAGCAGCTGGGCGCCTGGTGCCGCGCGCTCGACGACAAGCTGGCCAGCGACCCGGTATGTTGTTGTTGCAAGTGTTTCTGAAGCGCAACCTGGCGCTGGCGGCCGAGGACCAGCTCAAGGAGCTGCAGACGCTGCTGGAGCAGCTGGGCGAGAGAACCATCTTAAGAAGTCCCCACGGATCCCCACAAAGCTTAGTTTCTTTATCAAAAAATCGTAGTCGATCCGATCAAATGCCTTGCTATAGTTTGTGTAAACCATATCGATACAATGGTAAGCAGGTACTTACCATTGTACACTCACTTACAAAAGTCGATAGGAATTCTTAAAACGTATTCGTTTGACGTTTAGTTTGACTTACGACCTTTTATTTTCAAGTTTCGCCAACAAATGATTGAAATTCACAATTTCATCAACTTAGCATAAGTCAAGATGGCCCAGTGGTATAGGCACACAGATTGAAGCGCAAATCAGTGTGCCGCAAGTTCAAATCCCACGCAATTATTGACTTTTTGTAAGTTCTTACCCGATTGGAAGTTATGTATTTGCATTACATATATTAAATTATTCTTTAACTTGTTCACACATTTCTTAGAGTTAGAAAGGTAGATCACAAAAAAACTAAATAAAGAATTAGATTTCTGCGAGGTAGACATGAGTTTTAACTTGACCGAAATGAACTGTCGTTTGGTTGTAGTTGTTGGTTAGTGACGTGTGGTTGACAGTATTGTAATATTCGCAAAATGCAGGCTAATATTAGTATTGAAGTGAGGGCGACTATCATTGGGCTGCATAAAAGTGGTTTTAATAAAACACAAATATCTGAAGAAACCGGACTGAATGTGAGTATAATAGCTATTAATGAATTGTAACTTTATTACAAATTAATCTTCTAATTAAAACGTATGCCATTTATGAATCCATTCATCGTATCTATAAGAGGTTTAGAAGAGAAATACGTAAATCGTTGGGTTTATTGGATTGGTTATTGGATTAATAAATGCAGTTTTATTTTAAAATTATATTCAATAATTATGATTATTAACATTTTATATAATGAAAATGAAGTGAAGTAGGTATAGCTGCCTAATATATATTTTTTTTATATTTTAGAAAAATACTGTAAATCTTTGGCTAAAAAGATATGAGGAAGAAGGTAGCCTTGCTAGTCGAAAGAGAAGTGGGAGACCGAAGCTTATTAGCGAGGCGCAGCGACGACATATGGTGGACGTATACGAAACGAATGGTTTCGCACCAACGAGACATTTTGCGGAATTATATGACACCTCGATGGATACTGTTCGCCGTGCACTTCACGCTGAAGGCGTGCATCACAGAAAACCTGCTAAAAAGCCGTACTTGACAGAGAGGCACAAACAAGAACGATTATGTTTCGCACTAAATGTTTAATGTTAACTAAACTAAAGGGCCTACCATTTTATTTTAACATATCTGTGATTATTCGTTAACAAACACTGTATTATATTGTGTTTACTTTCGTTTAAAACAGCTATATCTTTTAATTTGTGCCATCGCCTCATCTTAAGAATGCAGTGAACTCGCTATCAATTTTGTTGACAATAATCATGAGTCTATTTTGTTTTTTATTCTTCTACCCGCACTGTTATAACATAATATTATAGTTCATTTTATTTTGCTCATCTAATTGACGATTATCTTGTGAGAACTAAAGTTCTTTTAACAGAAATTGAGGTTTAGTTTCAATCTTCTTTTCGTCAAGAAAATGAACAATTAAGCTATGACCTCAATACATTAATTGTGACATTACACAAAAATAAAATGTTTACAAAGTCTAAATCATAAATCACTTTTCAATAAATAACTGGATATAAACAATTACCTATATTTTTTTTATTAAAATTTGAATATCCGTTCATTGTTACGTTATTCATAATATGAATGGTCTAAGTGGGTATACTTCCAACAAACAATCTTACGCGTAACATAGATAACGGTTACAAGATAACTTTTTGCTATTCGACGTCACAATTCTCATAAATGTTTAATTTGTAAATATAAAGCATAAACATTTTTATTAAACACGTCTTTTTATTTCCACCTTACAACATCGAAAAGATGTAACAACTAAATAATTGCAAATTACTTAATTCGTAATTTGCAACTATTTAGTGCAAAAAATGCAATAGTATTTTTCATAGAAATTAAAAAAAATGACTATATCAATATAGATTGGGAATTTTCAAAGTAAGAAATAACTGCAACGGACTGACCATGATTTGAACTCGGGTTACGTGATTTGCGAATCCAACACTTAGTTCACACGGCTACCAGCACATGACATATTTGCGCGAATTTTATCAATGCTATGGTAAGAACAGAAAAATAATAATGTTTTGCTCAGTGCGACGACAGTTCCTTAGTGTGTGTTATCTGTGGAATGTGGATACTCATACATGCGCACACATACGCATCGCGCTCGCTCGGTTCATAGCAATGTAATCTTTAACGTTCCTATGGACTTTTGTCTCCTTACTGTACATGCTATCGTAGCTGTTTCAAATTTTATTTAAATATTTTAGGACATTGTTTTTCTTTTTAGTCAGTGTGATAATTTGGTTTTCATTACCTGGTAGGAGGCTGCTCGCAGCTCGTACGTGGAGCAGCAGGCCACAGTGGAGCGCGTGCAGGCGCTGGCACGCGAGCTGCGCGCGGCGCACGTGCGCGTGCCCGACCGTGCCGTCAGCGACGCGCTGGCGCTGTGGGCCGCGGCCGAGGCCAAGTGCGAGGCCAGCAACAAGACCAAGACGGTACGTCGCCGGGCCCGGTGACACTAGGCCCGTCGCTAACGTTGTCGCGACCACGAATACATTATAACGCTGATGATCCTTAGTTTTATTTAACATTCAATTTCATTATGTGTATGTAATGTCGTGCAGGAGGCTATGGAGTCTGCGTGCGGCGCGTACGTGACGCGCGCGAACCAGGCGCGCGGCGCAGTGGCCGCGCAGGCCGCCGCCCTGCGCGCGCACCCGCTGGGCGGCCGCGACTACGACGACTTCCCGCTGCAGCAGGACGCACTCGCGGTGCGTACCGCCCACACCAGTATGCGTGCCGTCACTCGGCTCCACTAATTGTTCTTGTGTGCGTGCAGCGCGTGAAGGCAGCCATGGAGGAGATCGCGCTGGCAGTGGAGGAGGCGGAGCGCGAGTACGCGCGGCTCAGCAAGCGGGCGCGCGCGCCGCCCGAGCAGGCCGCGCGCGTGCGCGACAAGCTGCGCGACGAGTGGGCGGCGCTGCAGGCCGCGCACAAGCAGCGCCACGACAGGTAGGTGTTGTGTTTGTGAAGGCAGCCATGGAGGAGATCGCGCTGCCAGTGGAGGAGGCGGAGCGCGAGTACGCGACAAGCTGCGCGACGAGTGGGCGGCGCTGCAGGCCGCGCACAAGCAGCGCCACGACAGGTAGGTGTTGTGTGTGTGCAGCGCGTGAAGGCAGCCATGGAGGAGATCGCGCTGCCAGTGGAGGAGGCGGAGCGCGAGTACGCGACAAGCTGCGCGACGAGTGGGCGGCGCTGCAGGCCGCGCACAAGCAGCGCCACGACAGGTAGGTGTTGTGTGTGTGAAGGCAGCCATGGAGGAGATCGCGCTGCCGGTGGAGGAGGCGGAGCGCGAGTACGCGACAAGCTGCGCGACGAGTGGGCGGCGCTGCAGGCCGCGCACAAGCAGCGCCACGACAGGTAGGTGTTGTGTGTGTGAAGGCAGCCATGGAGGAGATCGCGCTGTCGGTGGAGGAGGCGGAGCGCGAGTACGCGACAAGCTGCGCGACGAGTGGGCGGCGCTGCAGGCCGCGCACAAGCAGCGCCACGACAGGTAGGTGTTGTGTGTGTGAAGGCAGCCATGGAGGAGATCGCGCTGCCGGTGGAGGAGGCGGAGCGCGAGTACGCGACAAGCTGCGCGACGAGTGGGCGGCGCTGCAGGCCGCGCACAAGCAGCGCTACGACAGGTAGGTGTTGTGTGTGTGAAGGCAGCCATGGAGGAGATCGCGCTGCCGGTGGAGGAGGCGGAGCGCGAGTACGCGACAAGCTGCGCGACGAGTGGGCGGCGCTGCAGGCCGCGCACAAGCAGCGCCACGACAGGTAGGTGTTGTGTGTGTGAAGGCAGCCATGGAGGAGATCGCGCTGCCGGTGGAGGAGGCGGAGCGCGAGTACGCGACAAGCTGCGCGACGAGTGGGCGGCGCTGCAGGCAGCGCACAAGCAGCGCCACGACAGGTAGGTGTTGTGTGTGTGAAGGCAGCCATGGAGGAGATCGCGCTGCCGGTGGAGGAGGCGGAGCGCGAGTACGCGACAAGCTGCGCGACGAGTGGGCGGCGCTGCAGGCCGCGCACAAGCAGCGCCACGACAGGTAGGTGTTGTGTGTGTGAAGGCAGCCATGGAGGAGATCGCGCTGCCGGTGGAGGAGGCGGAGCGCGAGTACGTGACAAGCTGCGCGACGAGTGGGCGGCGCTGCAGGCCGCGCACAAGCAGCGCCACGACAGGTAGGTGTTGTGTGTGTGAAGGCAGCCATGGAGGAGATCGCGCTGCCGGTGGAGGAGGCGGAGCGCGAGTACGCGACAAGCTGCGCGACGAGTGGGCGGCGCTGCAGGCCGCGCACAAGCAGCGCCACGACAGGTAGGTGTTGTGTGTGTGAAGGCAGCCATGGAGGAGATCGCGCTGCCGGTGGAGGAGGCGGAGCGCGAGTACGCGACAAGCTGCGCGACGAGTGGGCGGCGCTGCAGGCCGCGCACAAGCAGCGCCATGACAGGTAGGTGTTGTGTGTGTGAAGGCAGCCATGGAGGAGATCGCGCTGTCGGTGGAGGAGGCGGAGCGCGAGTACGCGACAAGCTGCGCGACGAGTGGGCGGCGCTGCAGGCCGCGCACAAGCAGCGCCACGACAGGTAGGTGTTGTGTGTGTGAAGGCAGCCATGGAGGAGATCGCGCTGTCGGTGGAGGAGGCGGAGCGCGAGTACGCGACAAGCTGCGCGACGAGTGGGCGGCGCTGCAGGCCGCGCACAAGCAGCGCCATGACAGGTAGGTGTTGTGTGTGAGAAGGCAGCCCTGGAGGAGATCGCGCTGTCGGTGGAGGAGGCGGAGCGCGAGTACGCGACAAGCTGCGCGACGAGTGGGCGGCGCTGCAGGCCGCGCACAAGCAGCGCCACGACAGGTAGGTGTTGTGTGTGTGAAGGCAGCCATGGAGGAGATCGCGCTGTCGGTGGAGGAGGCGGAGCGCGAGTACGCGACAAGCTGCGCGACGAGTGGGCGGCGCTGCAGGCCGCGCACAAGCAGCGCCATGACAGGTAGGTGTTGTGTGTGAGAAGGCAGCCCTGGAGGAGATCGCGCTGTCGGTGGAGGAGGCGGAGCGCGAGTACGCGACAAGCTGCGCGACGAGTGGGCGGCGCTGCAGGCCGCGTACAAGCAGCGCCACGACAGGTAGGTGTTGTGTGTGTGCAGCGCGTGAAGGCAGCCATGGAGGAGATCGCGCTGCCAGTGGAGGAGGTGGAGCGCGAGTACGCGACAAGCTGCGCGACGACAGGTAGGTGTTGTGTGTGTGAAGGCAGCCATGGAGGAGATCGCGCTGCCAGTGGAGGAGGTGGAGCGCGAGTACGCGACAAGCTGCGCGATGACAGGTAGGTGTTGTGTGTGTGAAGGCAGCCATGGAGGAGATCGCGCTGCCAGTGGAGGAGGTGGAGCGCGAGTACGCGCGGCTCCGCAACACACTTATCTGAAGACGCATCGCTGGCTTCGACGCGATTTCCGGCGCTTAAAAATAATCTAATATAGAAAGTAAATCTTTTAATTTAGTAAATGAATCTTGTACCGCTATGTTATAAAGCTCAATCAGCATGACGTGCGCTGATGGAGGCACTACGTGCGTGCGCAGGTGGAGCAGCTGCCAGGCGGTGTGGGCGCGCCTGTACGCGCAGCTGGAGGCGTGCGGCGAGTGGCTGGACGCGGCCGAGCGCGCGCTGCAGCTCGCCGCCGACCCCGCGCTGCCCTTCAAGGACCTCAAGCAGAAGGTGCGCGATCTCGACAAGCAGGTGAGCATTTACTATTCACATTATTTTAAATATCCACATAAAGTAATAATAAAAAATAGTCGTATTCCGTAATTATAATAGGTATAATACAAGAGGATAAAACAGTAATAATAATAATCAGCACTTAAGTCGCGGGATGCATATTGAATTCCGAAAGAAAAGAAGGTTGCTAAGTTGTGTTCCTCACACATCTTCAAATTATAGACGGAACAGTTATATCGTGCGTGCAAGCAGTAACTTCAATGACATATGTTAGGAATATGATCTGGATCCATTCACCATTAGTGTGAACTCGGCCAGAAGGAGCTTAAGTCTCAAATTTTTCAAATAGCATTAGGTTTATTAGTTTATTAATTAGTTTCTTAAGTGCAAGCTAAGGATTTTTGTTTCTGTATCCTACGTAACCAAGAAGCGCAGCTTTTTGTTTTTGTGCTCACACCTTATTTAATTTATATTATAATGTCTACACGTGAGGACTTGTAATTGGCTTTCTAGTGATTATGGATTCCTTTTTTTTTTGTCTGGTTTTATTAGCTGTAAGTCATCCATGTACTAAATAAATAAATAAATAAAGTTTTAATCCCGAAGTCTATCTCACTAACGTGAGGGATTTATATAATTGACTCCTGGGCATTGCGATGGATATAGAAACTTGAGTGAAGTGAGGAATTCAAGCCGCCCAAGACGAAGACCAATGCTTGCACTGTCTTCATACACGCCAAGCCTCGTCACCTCTGTAGGATACTGACCCTCCTGATTGTTCAAAAAGTTAACTTCAGTCTTTCAAAATAATTGCAATTGTAACGGTGAAAGTTAGCTGCCTTGGCGGCCACAGTTGAAATGTGTAACCTTTATTAAATAAGTTGGTTGATGTGTGCAGATGAGTGCGCGCGCGGAAGCCGTGGCAGCGGCGCGTGCGGCCGGGCGGGGGGTGGTGGCGGCGTGCGGCGCGCCGCTGGCGTGCGACGTGCAGGACCAGCTGGAGCTGCTCAACGAGCGCTGGCACGCCGCCGCCGCCGCGCTGCAGCGCCTCAAGCACAAGTGCGTATGTGTCCGTGTGGCGTGTGTGCGGCGCCTGGCAGCCCTCTAACGTGTGCGTGTGCAGGGTGGGCGGCGTGGAGAGCAGCGCGCTGGTGGCGGAGGGCGGCGCGGCGTGGGCGGTGGGCGCGCGCGGCGTGCTGCGGCAGGTGGCCGAGCTGCTGCACACCACCTGCGCCAACCCCGCCGACCGCACCTGCCTCGCCATCCGACTCAGCCTCGTCAAGGTACCCTAACTTTTTTTAATTATAATCTCACCCTGAACCATACATTTGGTATCATGAATTGCATTCAATTTTTTTGCTTAACCACTGTGTACTCACGTCGTTTGTTTTATCCAGCTCGTCCCACCTTACAACAAAATACTTATTGTTAAGTCTCTAGGTAATTTTATAAATGAAATCGGTCAAGTGATCGAAATTACTTTACAGCAAGAATGGAGAATATGTATGTAATTTTGTTTTTTTTTTAAACGTTTTTAGTAGTTATTACGTTACCAAAAATAAATATAATCCATCCAAAATATTACCTATAAAAAAATTAAAATCATCATTTTCGCACGTTTCAGACACGGCCATTTTGGCGCGCTTATTCTATGACGTCAAATTACATGAGTTTGGTTTACAAACATGAGACTGCACGGGTTGGTAACGGTATGGCCTGACTAGTGAACTGCAGACCAGACTTTGCACAGTGACATACCAAGCTCACGCGCTACAATGTTTACAGTCAATATGTTGGAGTCGTAGGTTCTTGTCTTCAGCCGAGTATCTCCGAGAACGACTAGTGTCAATTTGCCTGCCTCTTTATACGATGCCAGTTTTAGGTAACCACTGATAACCCGTTCCAAAGACACTAGTGCGTAGGAGTCCCTCAGGAGCGTTACCGTCACCAAGTGCGTAACCGTTAATTATTACAGCATATTCAGGATAAGAATATAAGGCACAGAACAACACAAGACCAAAATACGCGGCAACAGTTAATTAACAAAACATGAGCTTGTGGGACGTAGAGTTGAAACTAAGTAACGACGACCGTCTCGCAATTTCACCTGCTCCCCATAAAACTGCTCTCTTTCCTGTCACACATACAAAAGTATTGACAACCATGCCTTTCTGAATAGCTGATAAGACAAGGATATTTTTGCAGCAATTTGTACATCAGGTGTAGTATTTTCTTTTTTCACCAGACAACATATCAGTATGAAGTATTAGCAAAAATTACATTAAAATATATCTTTGATTAGTGATATTTGCCACAGTTTTAGTCGTTTATAGATCTTTAAGTAGGTACTGAGAAAAATCTGCTACGGCATCAGTATGATAGTAATTTAAATTTCAGTACAGTCGCGACATAAATAGTTATCAAATTGGCTTGAAATGGTTAAATCTGAGATTTTACATAATAATCTAAAAATCGTTTTAACTCAAAAACTACTGAATATCGGTAGAACATTGGTGGCTTAATTTGTTGCATTTTAGTTCTACCATAACGTCCTGCAAGGAATACGTCGAGTTACTAGTAACCCTGTATAAAAAAATGCAATAATAACGTGTGTTGGTCCGGCAATGCAGCTGGGCGGCAGGGCGCTGAGCGGTCCTCGCTGTAATTCACCCTCTGTAGTCTGTAGGCTCCCGACGCCTCCTCACGCCTCGCCAGTGCAGCGCTGGCACCCGGCCAAGGCAGCTGCGGGGGAAAACATGCCTTACGTTTAAACGCGTACGAATCAAAGTCAAACATACGCATCTATACTGCATGCCAATGCAGTTTCCCACAAATATTCGCATACAACCCATTCCTGCCATTCAGTTTTAAACGTTATATCTTTACCCTTAGATGCCATATCCGGTCGTAAGGTTGTTGTTGCCACGTATCAGTTGGTGTTGGTCGTGTCGTGTATTCGCAGCGTTTCGCTTTCTAGTTCGCTGTTGTTTTGGTAAAGGACAAAGTCCCGTTTGATATATAATTTATCCGTTGTGAGAATTAAAACATTAAGTAAATCGTATAGAATCCCGAATAGCCAGTTCCTGTGTGAAATGTTTCTTGATGTGACTTGTTTACATCAAATTACGCGTTATCTATTATGCATACTTTTGTATGTTTGTATAGTACGCTCAGCAAAATATTACATGCGTGACGTCTAGATGTAGTATTTCACGTGTGTGACGGACACACGTCGCACATCCGCGGGTTTTGTTTATGTTTATGTTTGCGGCGTGCACTTTATGTCGCGCGCGATGCGTTCCCGATGCAACTGTACCAAGCGAACAGATTTATTGCCGCATGCATTTCCAATATATTGCTTGTTCCTACAAATGCTGGATTCAATATGCATTTACGAGCACATTGCACAGACATTCTTGTTTTGCCATTTAAAAAATTCGTATCAATTCAATTCACGTCCTTATTTAATACAAAAAACTAAAGACTTATGTATTCATAACGAGGTCTACTCGTGTGCCAGGTTTCATCCAAATCAGTACATTCAGTCAGTCAAAATCAGAAACTTTATTTCAAAAAGAATAATAGCAGGCACTTTTGAATTGTCAAAATGTCGGTCAGTCAAAAAGAAATTGAAGCCAAGTTAAGGTCCCTCACCCAACACGACTTTTTGTAACGATGCAGTAGCGATGCTGTTGCGCGTTCGCATCGATACAGTCGCGATGGAGTCGCTGTTTGCCCTCGCCCCATCACGATTCTCAGTCGCGATGCTAACGCGATTTAGTAACAAAAATGCGTTTACAAAACGCGCGACAGCTTCGCTACAAAAAGTCGCCGTGTGGGCGAGGGGCTTTAGACTAGAAGAAATAACAAACAGACTGACAGAGTTACTTCAGTATGTATGTCTATACTATAATTTTATAGTGCATTAGCTTATAATATTATAAAACAAAATCCCCCACGGCAGCGCGCAGCGTGTGTATGTATGAGCGCGATAATATTAATAACTTTTGAAATCATTTTCATGCAGTTTTCACTTATAGACAGATTCATTCATGAGGATGGTCTATAGGTATTTATTACATGTATATTATAGTAGAAAAAAGCTGAGATTTACAAAGACTTCTAACACTCGTGCGGAACTGAGGCGGGTCGCTAGTGATATTACAGGGTTTTGTTTGTTTGAACGCGCTAATCTCAAGAACTTCTGGTTTGAATTGAAAACTCATTTTAGGGTTTGACACCC
This sequence comes from Mythimna albipuncta, assembly GCA_929112965.1. NCBI lineage: Eukaryota > Metazoa > Arthropoda > Insecta > Lepidoptera > Noctuidae > Mythimna > Mythimna albipuncta. The sequence continues at coordinate 20,212,619 of OV815979.1, read as the reverse complement.
TATTTATTGAGGAAAGCTATAGGCTATGTAACATCACTCTACAACACAGGAGCGGAGCAGTAACTAAAGACGCGGATGAAACCGCGGGGGACAGCTAGTTTTATAATATTTATTTATATGGATGTGGACTGAACTCGTTCAATTTCTGTAAAGTAGTGGCTTGAATCTGTCGTGGCATATCTCTATCGCGGGCGACTGTAAATGCCACAAAGTGTAGTGAGTACTGAGCGCGCCGTCGTGCGGGGACCGTCGGTAATGCACGCACACGCCGCGCCCGGCTGGCAGCGCGCCAGACGCACTGTAACACTGTACTGTGATGCAAGCGAGCTGTGTGCGCGACGATCTTTCCACTTCTCAAAACTATCAGCAGAAAAGTATTCATGGAGGACCGATGTACATACATAAGCAAGCTGAATGATGCAATTAAAATAATTTTACACCGGGGGGTCAGCTAGCTGTTGTGCGTTGCGGAGCGATGACGGTGCGGCGGCTACAAGCTCGTTAAACGCATGCATCGGTGGAACCGCAGCGCCCCGCGGTGCGCGTATGCGGAGACTAACGATGATAACCCACGCAAGGGCTTTTAAATCCACTGTAATGACTCCGCCAGTGCACTACAATATGATCTTACTTGATAGGCCTCAGGCCTACTAGAGCTAGTGGTCAGTGGCCCTGACTGCTACGCCGTAGGTCGTGGGTTCGATTCTCACCCAGGATAAATGTTTGTGGGATAAGCATGACCATTTGTTCTGTGTCTGGGTGTACCAGACAGAACAATTTACCTATATTAGCAAAGATTTGAGATTGAGATTTAGAAATATATAACTATGTTTATCAAATGTCATAGCACAAGCTCTGCTTAGTTTGGGACTCATGGCGTTGTGGGAAACTTGTAGAATTTTATTAGTATGTATCGTGTTAGCGCCTGCACGCGGCAGCAGCCCCGCGACACTGCCGTGCCCCCACGCGCCTCCGTATAAAAATACGCGCCGCGGATATTAACAGCGTGTGCTAAAAATAGATCTATGTTTGTTTGTGTTTTAAAAATACGCGCACTTCACGATGCGTTGTCCTTGCGTGTTTACGATCAGAACTCGTAAATATAAACACTAGATGATGATTGGAAATAAGTACTTATTATTATTATTGATAGGCTCGCGTTTGGCCACTATCTCACATAATCTGCTGCGTGGAGTTTCAGTACAAATTTCATCACAGTTAGTTAAAATTATTGCAATAATATTTATTCATGTGTTTCGATCAAAACTGTCACACGAAGCTTTTTAGTGGCGAAGTGCGTTTATGATGGTGTTTTGACGGCTGCAATAAAGACGGCGCATCTCACAGCGCTCGTTTTGACGCTTACTTTTAGGTATGGCTGCTCTGGAACTCGGAAAGGTGACATTTATCACAAGTTGGCACTTTCGACAATAAATGGTGTAAGGGACAGCCCTCCACAAACTTTAAGGGCTCGCTCAGTAGACGAAACTGAACAACCCACCATAATTTTTTTTTTCAGGAAACGAAAAAGAAATTCAGCCACTCCATACAAACTGTCCAATCAAGTTAATAATTTTGTATGGTGAGGCGGATTTTTGTTTTCGTTTCGTGAAAAAAAAAATTATGGTAGGTTGTTCAGTTTCGTCTACTGAGCAAGCCCTTAAAGTTTGTGGAGGGCTGTCCCTTACACCTTGTATATTAGACGTTGATGTTCCAGCTAATGTTTATTGGGTGGTCATTAAACGTAATGGGCAAGTACACCTATACGTAGGATATTAGACACCACGAACACATGAGGACCGTGGGACAGGTCAGGACAGCGCTAGCGTCGTTGGCGTGATGCTCGTCTCTCATCAGGATGCAACACCCGACCTCCCTCACTAGTGAACTAGTGTTTCACGATTTCATTTCTCCTATGATTTAATGTAATTATGTTTTGAAATCTATTTATAATGTTTGCATAGTATTTATAGTTACTATGTCTTTTATTATTATCATCAGTATATATCCTAATCTTGCCAATAGTGCAAATCACCATCGTTGATTGCATCACTGCTTACCATCAGGTGGGATCGCAGACAAGCACTAGTTTATATCGTTAAAAAAAATCACTCTTATACCTAGTACAGTATTTTTACAAACGTGGCCCTCTATGGGCAGGTGTACAGCGACTGCACGGCGCGGACTTACTTCGCCAGCTCTTTGTTTCTGTAGTGGTATTGTGACGAATGTAACCAATCTAACAAACCCTCATTGATGCAATAAAGTGCAGACAGTTCCGCCTCTTGAACTGTTACTAATGTTTGACAGAACTTTTCACGAAAATAATAGGTATTAGTAATGAATATAAGGGTTCCTAGAAACTCGCTGTAAATAAATTCAATACGGTTCTGATGTGCTCCGCATCCAGCTTTGTAGGTTTCAGTTCCATCTGCGAAGTACTTTGTAGAGTTAGCGAGAAGTGTCCCTATAAGGAAGTGAACTGATAGTTAGCAGGTCTGGCGGATCGCGCAGCATCGCGTCTATTTCTGAATCTACGAGTATGAAAATATTTGTGTCCCATCTCGTGGACAGCCCACTTGCGTAAAGACGTAAGAGTTAGGTGAACAGCGCTCCGATATAGATCTACTAGTGATTGGTGTAATGTTTACATTGGTGTCGGGATGCTCTGCCGGTTTATATCGTAAAGAAATATGTGTGCTAGCGGCGGGCTTAGTATCCCGGTGGGCACTTCCGCGAGCGTGCGTCGCAGCAACGCGAGCGCCGCTATCGAGCGAGTTCGATCGAAATTACGCGATCGTGATTATCAGCGTGTCGTGGGTGAGGTACTGCAGTGACGAGTGACGAGCGACACAGTGACCTGTTGCTATGTGTTGTTAGACTCGTTCAGCTTGTATAGTGCTGCTCAACGAATCGCTGGTACGTGTATGTACTTGATTTAAAACTTCATACACTATTTTGGCAAGAAACGTATGTTTGTCTTGAATCTTTAACAAATACATAGGTAATTAGTTCGTACATTTCAGCAAATAATTACTTTGAATAAAATTTACTATGAAATCTACTGATTATAGCTGTTTCGCTATTTCACCGGAGCACACTCTGACATTGCGCTAAAAGTGAGTTGCTTTGTTGTGTTGCATTGAGTAAAGAAAGGGATAAGGATTTTACTGTTGCAAGTTTAAATATTATTTCAAGATCTTCAAAAATTATTATACTTGGCCAAAGCAAGATGTAAATAAACATGTAGTTGCCGTCACTGCAGTCGCTCAGCAACGGTGAGAAGATGCTCTTGTAACAAGTCCCAAACGTTCAGTGGCCCAGACTGCATGGCTCTATAACAGTTACTGCTGACCTTGTATTCATGTCCAAGCGTGTTTTCCGAAATGAGTTGAGTTAAGCGTAGGCGAGGTAATACCTGATCACCTGCGACACCGCGCCCCTCCACGGTGCACCTCTGAGTTCTGCTCTCACGTCGTGCATATTGCGGTGTCAGCGCCGTGAACCGCGGGCGACACTCGGCGCGATCTAATAAGCCGCGTCCGTACGTTGTGCACAGGTGCGCGCTTCTAGCGTGTCAGCTCCTGCGATTCATGCCATGACAAGTCTCATGCTTGTAAAATGTACATTATTTATTATCTAGTTATTTGTTACACCGTTTTCTGAATTTCTAAGATTGTAACGATATACAGTTACCACAGGTAAGAGTGGTTGCCCAGCGTTAATTAGCCATCAGTTGATTCGTTCGATAGCATTTATTAATAAAGGAGAAATTCCACTTTCAATATATTTCACTCAGAATTTCTGATTCGGGGTGCTTCAATAAATAATAATCGGTAGATTGTAAAGTTGTGTAGTAGAATGGGTCGTACCGCCCTGTGTGTAGGCGCTCGCCTTGGTCCCCCCGGGGTTCAGGTGTGTCTCTAGACAAGTAATGTACTCCAGGTCCAAGGTTCCCTGGAGGCGGCACCTGTATTGATCGTAAGTGTAACGCTATCGTGCCGCCAGTCGCACGTCTCCGCAGCGAGCGCTAATGTGACTTAACGACGTCATCAAGCGCGCGCCAAACGATATCGTTTCGTACTTTATGCCCTTAATGTCGAGTAGGACGAGTGGTATTCATTCTGAGTTATATCAGTAACGTAAGACATGCCCTAGCTTTGTGATGCTCAGATGCTTAATTATTCGCTTAAATCTTTTAAATATTACTTTGGTAACGAAAAACTTTACTGATCGAAATATTACGTCTGCCTTTACTGGTTTCTTTTAAATATAGTGAAAAACCACTGAATGAATCGTTAAAATTATTTTACAATAAAGTAAATCATAAGCTCACAGCATACGGTAGGAATGGAATTCAGACTACAGAGAGAAACATCTCTCATTTCGTACAGTTCTGTAAATAGCTCGGCCGTACGTAAGTCAACACCATGGAATTATAGCTCTCATTCATACGTGCGTACCTACTGGTGGCGTCGTTGCGTAGAGTGAGCTGCTCTCATATGAGCGAACATTGTAGCTGAGAGGAAACTAGTGTAGGAGTGAGTTATGGCAAATCAGATCCTACTTTGTAATAAAGCACACGTTGTTGAATAAAGTGCAGCGAAAGCGTCTGGTGGTGCGCGCCAGCCTCGCTGTTTACAGCGTGACAGCGTTCAATTTAACGTCTCGCTGTGAGTTGTAGTGTCATTTAGGTACGGATAGGAAAATGTTAAATTGTAGTTTTAAGATTTGCGCCCTCAATGAATTGAGCTAAATATGTAAAGCCATTGCATGTTCCCTGTTTGACTATAGTACTCATGTTGTGCCGCCCGCAGGCCCGCGAGGAGGAGCTGGCCGGCAAGCTGAAGGACATGGAGGTGCTGCGTAAGAACAAGCAGCTGCCGCGCGGCGAGCAGCCCGCGCAGCTGCAGGCCGAACTCGAGAAGGTAACACTCCCAGTGTATCGAATGCGGTTCTTTTTGGGTTTTTTGGTCAGAATTATAATTATAGAATCGCTTGCTTGGTCATTAAAATTGAGCACGCGGTTAAAAAGCAACTTTTTTTTTTATATGAAATAAATATACTTGTGTGAGGAGCATTTTTTTTATTATTGATAAGCTCTCGTTAGACCACTATCTCGCCTGGTGGTAAGTGGTGATGTGGAATTTGTTATTATAGCGGCAATAAAAATACACCCGGCGAAAATTTAAACGGTCTACCTTATATTTATACTCGTAAACCGTAAAACTGCTGAAGCTCGCTGATAGACATGATAGACTTAGTAATAGGGTTCAAAGTTTGTACCTTTAGGTACTGAACCTTAAACATCACTGTTTGTCGTTTTTTGATCGCGCGAGTGACCGACCATTTCTCGAGGTCATTGGCTTCGTATCGTCAGCGAGACGTATGACGCCCACGTGGCGTGTGCGTGTGCGCCGCGCGTACGCTGACGTGATGTTATTACACGTATTTTCTGGAATTTTTAGAAAAGTACCGACATTTAACTACGGGCCTTCCTTGTTTCTGCTGCAAAACTCTCCGCCCTGGCAATATAGAGCCATTGAACAATACCATAATCTTCGCTGATGCAGGGCAATGTTGAGCACGTTTGTATCATGAGGCCGCGGCGTCGTGCGGCAGACAGGAGACTAAACAGCCCTCGAGCCGGCTGAGGGCTACCGTGTTGGCGCGCACACCAACCCACTCACTATCGAGCACAGAAGGGCCACTCCATACTTACACTACCATATTTTTTGGAAATAACTTCTTTATTTCCTAATTATAAAATTCAGTTTGAACTACAAACTCCACATCTTTTATTACTTTTTAATTCATTAAACCCCAAGCGAGCGCGAACGCCGGCGTTTGCGCTCCTATTGTCTTTCTATTGTGTCTGTAATTTGAAAGGTTAATAGTCACACTCTCTTAAATTATTGTATGTACATATTCCTTAAATCCTGAATAATTGAAGTCAACTTTATGATAACCCACTAGCACAAAGTTGACATTCTTTCAATTGGTCAAGTCTTTTGTAAACAAAAAGTTGAATAGGTGCACTTTAAATCATTTACGGCGACCTGAAACTTCGAACTTCAATCTCCAGTGCGCTGTACTTCAACGAGGCATCCACCTTCTGCCTTCCTATGTCGTGCTTAAATCTCACTCATACTCGTAGTTGTCCTCTACGCGTCGAGCGGGCGCGCACGCACTCCCGGCCGCGGCCCTCAGCGGCGCTATGAGGGCTCTAACTCGCTTACTCAACTGAATTTCACGAACGCGGCTCGTTTGCATGTGTGTGACGAATTTAGGAATCCGATTATCTCATTTTAGAAGTGCCAGATGTAAATTAAAATCCTTCTAGAAAGCTGTTGTAACAGATTATTTTCCTCAGTGTAATTTTTTGTTAGCATAATGGATGACTGAAAAAAATATGATGTAGTAATTCATTAATCCAAGTTGGAACAATCTTATGTTGTATGTTATATGTATTCTCTATTGTGCATGGCTGAATTATAACTACTAATTTGAGCTGTAATGATATATATATATACATAGCAGAGCATCATAGAATACGCATCGGTCTCCTCCGACGTTAGCGACACACGGGCTGACGTGACGCACCGATCTAGACACTGTGACAAGGGAAAAAATCCGCCTTAATGCGTGTCGGTGCGGGTTCGTCATGAAACATTAGTCACAACAAGACCAGACTTACGTAGGTACATGATAAAGTCAAAGTCAAAAGTTTTTTATTTCACATAGGCCTACATGGGCACTTATAAAACGTCAGAAGCTAGTGCACGGTTCGAAATTGGTCGTTTCCTATGGAGAAGAACCGGCAAGAAACGAGATAACAAGATAAGAACTGTTAGTCCAAAATAAAATACACTGCCCGTTTGCTGAACTGAATGTTTCTACCACATATCTATCTGTCAAATGTGGAATAGGCTTCGTCCAGCAATGAAGTCTTTCCTTAAATAATAGGTAATACTAAGGGTCTCCGAATGCACTTACGGAACCCTAAAATCTTGTCGAAAGCACCTTCTTTTGTGTTGTTAGTGAAAATGTCGTCTATTGTATCGCGATGTACTCGTGTATACCTGCTACCAGGAGGGTAGTCTGTAGGATACTAGTTATAGCGCGGCCATGTCGGAGTGCTGGCTACAGGCATGTCTTCATATGAGTCGCACATTTTTCATTCATAATAGTGAATGTCACGTCCATTCCAATTTGCGTAACATCCGGCGCTTGATTAGGTGATCTGCAAAATCGCGTCGGTACAATGATCTAACGATGTGAATAGGTAACGTAACATGCGGAAGGTTATATCGGCATAAAAAGGAGCGTGCAACGTGGTTTTGCATTTCCTATCCAGTGCTTCCATTAACATTTTACTCGAAACAAGAACGGTTGCTGCAACACTATTGCGTGACTATTGTTCACCACATGACGTATCTAGTAAAATATCGGGTTCATTCAAGTGTAATACTTCCAGTCTTTAGTTCGTTATTTGCGTTAAACAGATTCATGAGTGCACTTAGTCAGTTTGTGCAAGTTTCCACCAAAACTTGTCGCAAAGTTGGCAGCAAGGGTGCGCGAACAATATATAAATGTGCGCGTGTTAAGTAGGACAGGCGCGAAGTTGTGCGGCGCGGTGGCCGCGGCCTGCGAGACAAATAAGCCGTCCAGTGCGGACTTGTTACAGAGCAGGCCGCTGTTACTAACTACCGTGTTTGGACAATGTTGTCAGATCAGAGAGGTATCTTAACAATATTAAGTTGAATTCTAGATTTATCTTAAACTTAATGTGGATTTAAGCTGGATATTATTAGACGTTTTCTTACATTAAGTATGTTCATCTTCGTAGCATTTTGAAAATCCTCCTCTTGCCTCTGATTATCACGGCCTATTTCCGTGTGTGGCTCATCCTGTAGGTATCAAACCAACTCAATTGTTTTGTTTCACTTGTGCTTGGGGTGCAGCGAGACGGATTGTGAGACTTACTGACTAAACCCCACCCAAACCGCATGCCAGTGTAGCGGAATCGACCTTACGCTTTGTTTCATAAATAATTATACATAATAATAAAATAGATACATAGTACCTACAGATGTAAGCGTCTGCAGCATGTTGAGTACCGAGCGTGATATTCATATTGGAACTCAGCGTTTAAGTGCAGCGATAAAGAGTAAATTTGGATAGAATTTTAAAACAAAGTTTGCTTGTCTTCTGTTTATGTTTAGTTTATTTGGCCAAGAACTGTTTTATACAATGGAATAAACCCGTGAAAATAGGTCTTACTTTAGACGGAAAGTTGTAGTGGTACTGAAATGAAAATTGATTACTTAGTAGACTGAGATATTGTGTGAATTGCCGAGTTACATCGGTTGCTAGGTTCGTGTTGAAAGTTTTTACGAGAGATCTGGTTTTATGCGTGGATAGCGCTGATGTGACTTATTATGAACATAGCTTATTTTAGTGTGTGATGTTTGTTAGGCCCAGGCGAGTCTTGCGGCGCACGGCGAGTACATCAACAGCAAGCTGAGCGCGCTCGGCAAGTACAGCGCGCGCCTCGACGCGGCGCTGCAGTGGTGCGCCGGCGCCGCCGCCGCGCTCGACGCCGCCGACACGCACGAGCCTGCACAGCGCCGTGATGCATACGCTACTGTCGCGGTCAGTATTGCGTTCAGTGTTCACACACATTTTCATAGTTTTATGACTCAAGTGAATATCAAAATGAGTGCATAAGGGAAAGGTTTGTATTTGAACTTAAATGAATGACGTTGATTTGTGGCGTTACTAGGCAAGCGTGTTCGACCGCGAGTCGGAGGTGCGCGAGATCCTGGAGAACTACAACAACATGGAGCGCGAGTGCGTGGGCGCCAAGCAGAGCGTGGCGGCGGACGTGCGGGACGGGGCCGCGCGCCTGCGCCACGCCTGGGCCGCCCTGCGCGCGCGCCTGCCCGCCGCGCCGCCCGCCGCCCCCGCCCCCGCGCCCGCCCCGGCCCCCGCGCCCGCCTCCGCGCCCGCCCCCGCGCCGCGCCGCGACACCGACAGCCAAGAGCGCCAGGAGCGCAAGAGCTCTTCGGGGAGTGCCAGCAGCGGTAAGTGCGGGGAGGGGGGAGGTCACACACCAGTGCTTTTGTTTGTGGGAGTCACATGAACATTGTTAGCTTAGGGAAATTCACTGTCTTAAGCTTCAATATCGGCTGCACATCATAAGTGAACAATTTCGTGAAATTCATGTTTGACTCCTGCAAATTATAGTCAAAAGTCAAAGACAGTTAATTTTCTTGATTTCTGTTATCTAAAAGCAAATGATACGACTTCAACTGCTCGACTGCTCAAATAAAGTTTATGAACCATTTTGAACACGTTGTCAGTCACGTAAGTTACGCACATATCGTAACGTTTGCTCACGAACTAATCGCTACGATTGTCCAAAAATGTCAGCTTTGGTGGTGGTATGTACATGTACTGTTTGTTGGCAATAAACGATTGGGATACTAACAGCTCGTTTCATTCACTAATATGTAAAATAACTTTTAAAATGCTAAACTGTTTAATATTCACTTTTAAAGTGCACTAAAACGGCGCTGGGCACAGTCTGCCATCGAGCGTCGTTTTAGGCACCATGTCGCACGCACGGTTTGTGTTTGGTAGAGATAGCTAACGAACAACTAACACTTAATACGTAGTTTGCTGAGTAGACAACTGTACTGTCGCCTAGATTTAAAAATCATTTCTTCATATAAAACAAACTACTGATTTAAGAGTAATAATGTAATCGCGGTGTGCCCTGCTTGGACGGAGCATCGCCGTGCCCTCGTGGGGGTGATCGGCGGCGGAGACCTCTCGCGCCGGACCTTGGTCGAGGCCATGGTCCGGAGCGAGGAGGAGTGGCAGGCGGTCGCCGACTTCTGCGAAGCAGTAATGCTCGCTAAGGAGGAGGCCGACCGCATCAGGCAACGGCGCTCTCGCCGCCGCCGCCGGGATTCCGATCCCGATTTCCAGCCACCGTAGGCGCGGGCTTGCGGACAGTGAGCAATGGGTAGCTCGCTGTCCGGCCGTCCGGTAACCGTCCGGACCAAGTCCAAGTCGTCGACGCGCGCCTCAAGGAGTTGTCAGCAACAGCAGGGGCCCAGCCGGGTCGAAGCCTTTAGGGTTATCCGAAAGGGCGCTCGAGCCCCGGTATGAAGGCTTGAAGGAACGGGATGGGTTTTTTAGTCAGTAAGAGTCTGACACTATCTCCCGCTCCGCCGCCCAAGAGCGGGGGTTGTCATAAGATGATTTTTCCCATCGAAAAAAAAGAGTAATAATGTGATGTGTGTTGTTAGCGGTGAAGGAAAACACCGTGAGGAAACCCGCATGTCCTAGAACCAAAAATTCAAAGACATGTGACATCCAACCTGCACTGGGCCCGCGTGGTGGATTACGGCCCATTCCCTCTCCTGGAGAGGAGGCCTGAGTCCCAGCAGTGGGAACATTAAAAAGGTTGATAATGATGATGATGTGTTGTTAGCACACGGTGAAGCACACTTCTGTCGCAATACTTGCGGTATAACGTTCTGGTTGCTTAAGAGATGAGCTGCTTACGCTCATCAACAACTTACTTAAAATTAAACATCTTAGTCTTAACTACATAAAATATGAATGCCGCAAAATAAGTGAAAGCCCGTGATGCTTGTGTCACCAGTCCGCGCACTGCGGTAAGGGGGGTGCGGACACGGGGGGGAGTGAAGGAAAGGACGCGACAACTTTTTTCATTAAACTGGTCTGAGGAGATCTCAGACCACACTGCTGCTGATGTTACGACCTGTATGATTACCTCTCCAGCAGGCATCTAATCTGTTCTGTTTAAAATATCTATATCTACTAGTTTATATTCATAAAATAAAACCATCAGAAATATTTTGCAAAAAAAAAACAGCTGATGGATCACTCAAAACGAAACATTCCGGTAATATGTAGTACGTACGTACTAGGAGCACATAAAAATTGAGGTAATCTCCGAGCGCGCGAGCTCCCGCGAGAGCCACATACACTCAGCTGATAGCCATCGGCGAGGTGGCGCTGTAAGTGCCGCGCGCTCGTCGAACCGGCCGCGCGGCACACACCATGCCTGAATTATTCTCTTTCCGCCCTCACCGCAGTTAATATTTGACGGTAGCCTCGTCGGGCCCTCCTCGGTGCTCACGACTCCAGCTAGCAGCGGCTATGTCTAGCGCGTGCATTTGTAGCTTTATGTCTATCCACATACTACATTTTAAAACTCAAGCTCTTCGAGTAGTCTGACACCAATCTGAAACTTAATATCTGTATATTAAGCTGTCTTAATGCGACCTTCAGTAACTTTAGGGAAGAGAAGTTCCAATAGGTATGCATTCACAAACTTGGCAGTTCCCCGCGGCGCACACGCGGTCACAAGCAAATGTTAGTTTTAGTTGGGAACAGCGAATAGAGAGCCAACTTATCTAAAACTGCAATCCAAAAAAGTGTTTGGCCGTAGGTAGTGTTAGTTTTGCCGATAATAAAACAAAAAGAGCCTCCGTGAATCATGTGGAGCGCGCGCCCATAAAACGCAGCCGGCTTTACGTGAGGCCGCGCGGCGCTGAGCGGAGCGGTGCGGAGCGGCGCACAAATCACACGAGATGAGTGTGAGTGACGTGCACAACCACCAAGCATATCACGAGGCTCGCCAGTCATCTATTATATTCAGCACTTCAAGCAATCAATAAAATTATTGGAGCCTTTTTAAAAAAACCGGCCAAGTGCGAGTCGGACTCGCCCATGAAGGGTTCCGTAGCGCCAAGTAACATAATATTAAAGTTCTTGTAATGTGTTGTAACTTTGATCGATTTTTTATTATAGTGTATTTTTTTCGATTTATGACGCATTAAAAAAAAAACTACTTACTAGATTTCGTTCAAACCAATTTTCGTTGGTAGTTTTTATAGTAATGTCCATCATATATTTTTTTTAGTTTTATCATTCTCTTATTTTAGAAGTTAGAGGGGGGGGGGACACACATTTTACCACTTTGGAAGTGTCTCTCGCGCAAACTATTCAGTTGAGAAAAAAAATATTTTAGAAACCTCAGTATCATTTTTAAAGACCTATCCATAAATACTCCACACGTATGGGAATGATGAAAAAAAAAATTTCGAGTTTCAGTTTTAAGTATGGGGACCCCCAAAATTTATTGCTTTTTTTTCTATTTTTATGTGATAATCTTAATGCGGTTCACAGAATACATCTACTTACAAAGTTTCAACAGTATAGCTCTTATAGTTTCGGAAAAAAGTGGCTGTGACATACGGACGGACAGACAGAAAGACAGACAGACAGACAGACAGACATGACGAATCTATAAGGGTTCCGTTTTTTGCCATTTGGCTACGGAACCCTAAAAAAAGGTCATAAGATGCATTATCCATTGTTACCTATATACTAATTACATACTTAAAAAATTACAAATTAGGTACTGACATTACATCCCACATTATATTTATGAACATAATCCTTGCCAATCCAAAGAAATTGACTTGAAAACTATGATGATTGTAATGTTATCTGATTGTATAAAGGATCCACGATTGTTTCACAAACAGGGTTCGTTAAATTGCGTACGTTATCCAAAGTTTAGGATGATAGTGCAGTCAATAATATGTGCGGTGGAATTAATATCGGCCGGCGCTTGTTCTCAAACAGCGGAATAATAGGAAGGCATCTGCATGCCGAGACGTGAGCTCATTTCCACTACAAACAGAGCGCTGTGGTGCCGGGCATGAGCGACGCGCGGGCGAGTACTAACTGTTTTCATGCTGGCTAGCGATGCCTAAATGCGGTAAAAATGTAGTTGACTTGCATGCTGGCAGTTCATAAAAAACCCGTGCCGTCCACACCGTTTTATATTACTCACCTAGTATCTTATCTGTCCGGTCGTTTGTACCGGCTGGTTAACTGGCTGTAGATAACTGCGTAGTATCGGCAATCATAGTTCAGTTGGCTCATGTTCTTACATGTAATCTCAACTTTTCAGCCTAAAGGCGTCTTAAAAGTAATGTGTACTCTTATTTGCTGTCAATATTTTAAGTTATTCATCTTCTAAATAATGTACTATTAATATTCGGGCACGTCAGGCTTTGTTTGGTTCAAAGATCCGCAGTCGCTCGTCGCTTGCACCTCAGCAAATATTCTCACAAAGCTTGTAAATTTCCGTATTATTAGCGAGTTTGCGACTAACGTTCAGTTGAGCTGGAATGTGGCGGCGGCGGCGCACTACCCGAGCACACGCGACCCTCGGGTTCCAATGCTAAATATTTTCGGAGAACATCTCGCGATGATTCCTTTGCTTATTCATTGCTAGCGAAGCTTAGAAAGTGGGTCGACTGGAAAAGACACGGCCTACTTATCTGAGAACGTCGCTCGAAGACGAAAAAGCTGGAATAACAAAGAATGGGCGGCTCGGCATTGTGGCGCGAGTACGGGCGCTCGGCGCGCACAAAGCGCGGATCTGGGGCGCGGCGGGACAGGCGCCGTAATCAGCGCCAACACTCGCTGTTTCATTTGTAACTGCCATACTACTCAGAAACGGTCTCTACGGTTTCTTAAGAACGCAGGGGATTACGACCGACTATCACGGTCTGGAGCCGAGATTAATAGGAGTGGCTTCTCGTGAACTGTTAGCCGACGACGCCAGCCTGTGCCAGGTGTTGGTGGCAGGTAATGAAACGCGTCGTCGGTGGCGTAATAAAACGCTTCGGAGAGGTGACCTCCACCTCGACACGATCGTGTACGAATGGAGCCGTGCCTAGGGATGGTCGCTCCCACACGAGGAGGTGGAATTAATTAATAACCGAATATTATATTGTTATTAGAATTGAAGCAAAGTCGTTTACATGCAATTTCGGTAACGTAGTTCCAATCAGAAGGCAAGAGGCGCGAGGATGATACCTATTACGGAAAAAATACTTTTTGATATTTGAATAGTAAAAGAAACCGGAATTCATTGATATTGCTGCCCTTGAGGGCTGAAAGAGGGTGTAGAAAACGTTTATTTAAAAACCTATCCATTTTGCACATAGCTACAAATATACTGTGAAATAATCAAATATATTCTGACATGTGAGAAAATGAGTACTGATTGCTACCGAGTGTAGGCACCAGTAGTCTTCGACTGATTCATTTCGCGCCATGACATCTGTTAACGGACAATCGGCCACAGAACGCAACCACAGTGTCACTCCGTTTGATACCGTCTCAAACGCAACGAGTGACGATGTGTTTGATGCAGTAAATGTGTAGGTACACCTTAATTTGAAGACATAATGTAGATTCGGGTTGCTATTTTTAAAGTCTTAACAACCAGGACAAAAAGAGTAAATACACCGGATTTTCGAGCTCAGGACTAGTGTTGCCAGGTTCGATTGGATAAAAATCGGGACAATTGGTAAAACAAATCGGGATTTATGGTTTTAGATCGGGACATTTTTTTAATAAAGTTTTTTTTCTGGTGGGAATGACTAAAACCCAGGCTTCTTCTGTCCTACTGTGCGTTCCAGGACCACGGTCACTATTTCAAACGTTCCCGCAGTCCTAGCAGGCATTGGCCCTACTAGTCCCCTTCAGTGATGCGAATGCGATCAGACATAGTAATGCGAATGCGATACAGGTTAATTTATTGTAATTATGATGACTTTTGATATATCTTTTGATTTATCGGGACATTTAGCGTCCCGATCAGGTGCAAAAATCGGGATGTCCCGCACAAACCGGGACGCCTGGCAACACTGCTCAGGACCCAAAAATCGGACAGCGGTTAAGTCAAGAGTGAATACGGTACTTCTAGCTAAACACACTCCATCGTCGGCTGCTTCGTCGCTTTCCATTAGGTGAGATAGCGGTCAAGCGCGAACCTATCAACAACAATGAAAAAAAAAATACTAAATATGAGACCCCGCACGGACGCTCCCCGGACGTCTTTTAAACTAAGACAAATCCGGAGAACCCGGACAGATGACCGCACTATCGGTGTCTACTGTTGTGTTAACTTGTATAGTAAGATTCAACATGTTGAGTCCATGTCCCGAAGCTGGCATAATACACGAGAGAAAGAAATACGTGAGTGCGGTGCAATGCAGCACGGCGACGCTTTGTCACGCCAGCAGCGGCCACGCTATCTTGTGCGGTCGACGTTAACTTAAACACATAGGAATAAATACCAAAACGGCACTTTACTAGACCAGCCATGAATATGTGGCTAAAATGACCATGCATTTGTCATAGTCTTTATTTTTACCTTAATAGATGTCAAATTGGAGAATCAGTAAGTTGAAAATAACTGTGCAGCCCGGCAAGAGGAATGTGTCGCGCGGATGCGAATGGTGTCTGAATGTAAAAGTTTTATATCGGGAGGTGTTTGTTGTTCATTTTTGAATGCGTTCTATGTCGGAATGCCGTGATGAGAGAGGAATTTAATTGTCGGCGGAATCCGGCGGATGCGTGCGAAACGAATGATTGAGTTCAACAACACGTGTGCTAATGCAAATTGTTCTAACTGCGTACCTTTTAGCATAACGTTACTTTTAGTGAGTCCAACGTTCCGTGAGTGCGCTTGGAAGTAGGTAGAGGTAGCTGTGGGATACTATCACTAAATTGCTACATTTTGCTAATATTTCATTGAAGTTTCTTAGACTTAATTTGCCGCTAAAAACTTATTAACAAACAAGTGACACAGATATACACACAACACAGTCCTCTTCAGGGCTACACTTACGGGAACATTAGCGCGTGTCGTTCGCAGATGGTTTTTAACCGAGAGGCTCTTGAGACGAGCGGCGCAGGGGGCGGTGCTTGTGCAAGTGTTGGTACCTTCGGCTACGACTACTAATACGAGTAGTAGTCACATCACAAACATGGAATATTACACTACACTCTTCGATGTATTTATTTATTTATTTATAAAAGGTCAATAAATAATTTGATAGACTGAGATCGATTAGAACTCGTCGTGCAAAGTAAATGAATTGTACAGTTTTAGGTTAGACACCGGCGGGTTGTTAGTAAATCACATTTATTTTAATTTACCATTTTAACCTGTAACGAATTAACCGAATTAGGACATAACTTTAACGTACTTAATTTCTTCAGCTTACTCGGAGCTAATTTCCAAACTAGACAAAGCAGCATAATCAGCTTGTACAGCATCCTCACTAACGGGTACCGATTGCTAAATAACAATAACATTCAATAGATATCATTTATTTCAAATAGACCATTTGCAGGCACTTTTGAATAGTCAAATGTCGGTCAGTCCAAAAAAGTGAAGCTAAATTGCGCCATTCCTTTCGTCAGGATATAATAATAATATTCCATAACTGTCACACAACGCCATCTAGTCTCAAGCTAAGCAGAGCTTGTGTTATGAGTACTAGACAACTGATAAACATACGTATATAGGTATTTCTAAATACATACGTACTACTATACCAGGATAAATTACACCCAGACAGAACAGATGATCTTGCTCATCACACAAAGATTTGTTCTGGGTGGGAATCAAACCCACGACCTCCGGCATAGCAGACTAACCACTAGACCAACAGGCCTGTCAATATACCCGCAGTCCGCATGAATCACCGCGCGGGTGTACCATGCATTCTTACTTGCGCTCGTTACGTTGTGCTAATATCGTTCGTGTCACGGCGCGGAGGCAGCTTGCATATGCTACTAAATGCACGGATGTGGTGACGAGGGGAGATGGAACGACTTACTGGAAACTAATTACCTAATTTTGCCTGAAATATCTGTCGTGTTTGTCGAAGCTAGTCTGTGTTCTGAGCTTGTGCGGGGGTGCGGTGGTGGTGAAAATAAAGGTAAACTAACAATGTAATAGTTTTGCTTATTTTTTTATTTCATTTTATAATTTATGTACGTATTACACAGATGAAGATATAAGTTTGACACGTTTCTTATTTTTTGTTATTTCTCTTTCAGGTAAGTTCTCCATTGATTCAAACTCTGCCTGTACCGGTAAGATGTTACTTTATATTAGCAAGCGCAGTGCCCACAACCGCGCAACAACTCCTAAACACCATACCTGTGTTGAAAATAGGAATTATTCGATATGCGCTTGTTGTTGTGCCTGCTGCACTCAACAATAAAAAGATAACTTTTATAAATCTACTATCACTATCGTTTGCCAGTGTCCTCACAAGTACAGCTCGCAACGCGATCACTAGTTTGTTAAAGAAATCTTACTTTAACCTGGATTTGCTTATTCTTTGTCTCACACCGGGCGTGTAACTATGTGCGTGCAGTATTCGAAAAGATACGTTGTAATTTGGTCCGCATCGGCGCGAGGCTGGCGGCCACTGTCGGCCACTCGCAGCTAGTCGGGCATGTCTCCGCTAAACGTTAAGCCTCTTAACAAACAGTTAGGTTCTTATCACGTATTCTCAATTAAGCTTTGAGGACAAATCCCGCCGCCGCCCGCACCCCGCACCCTCCGCCGCCCGCACCCCGCACCCTCCGGCGCCCCGAGGGACGTGATATGCTATCAGAAGGCGCATTGCAAGCAAGCCGTTATTGAAACAACTAAGACAAAAAATAAATTACTATGCTTGAGTGGCCATAATTTTGCGTCCTTGTGCAGCTTTCTCAGTCAGATGACATTGCTCTTGCTTAGTGAAAATAAATAAGCATCGCCACTATGAACAGTTAGAAGATTTTTAATAGCTTCTGGCGGCGGGTCACCCAACATCAAAGTAAAAAACATATGGTTTATTCACTCAGTGATAAAACAGCTTTCTGCTCATTAAAGCATTTATAAAATTAGTCCAGTATTTTTTTAAACTAACAAACAAAAATACAAATCTTTCCCCTTTGTAATTTTAGTTTAGATACAACAGTAATTGATATTAATCGCACAAATATAAATGTGAAAGTTTATATGTGTGTGTGTGTAAGTTTGTAACCAGCTTATTTACACCCAAACGGCTGAACAGACTTTGACACACTTATCACATAGTAAAGTATGTTAAATAGAACAGGATATTTTTTTTATTCCGATTGTATGTTTCTCTGGGAGACTTTATGTCTTCCACTCGGACAAAGCCACAGGCAGAATAGCTAGTAACTGTATAAGTAGGCCTGGCTCCCGAGGCTGGAGTGAGCCTCCGGGCACGCGCGCGCGGCGGCCGCCCGCCTCGCTGGGCCGGCTCCATTGTTCTACACGACATGAGCACCAGATCCAGCGGATAGCCGGCCGAACGTTAAATGAAGCTGCCTTAGATAAGTATTTATGTTAGCACGCTCTTGTTACAATCTATACACATTAGTGATCGGAGCCCTGATAGGAGAAGTTGAGCCTGTTGTGGCTCCCGAGATATTTCGTAGTGTAGGAAAACGTAGCGTATATATTTAACAAGCAATTACTTATCTTTTACAACTTCCAAAGTCGCTGCGTTGATCAAGTTTTTAACAGACTTCTTTAAAAGGAGGAGGTTCTCAATTCGGATGTTTGTTTTTGTTTTTATATATGTTCGCGCATAACTTCGTGGCTTGCCAACCGATTTCAAAAATTCTTCTTTTGTTGGAAATGGTATACTTTGCAAATGGTCCCATACTCACCAAATCGGGACCTGATGATGGAATCTTGGGGAAATCGAGGAAACTCTTCAAATATTATAGGCAACCATTTAATTCTTTTGGTATTTTCATCAAAGACTTAAGCATTTACAGTCAAACCATGACATTTGATGAAGTGGAACTGGTGAAGAAGATCAGAAATGTCCAACGGACGTTCATACTCACACAGATCTCATAATGAACATAGTATGCGACTTCGATAATACAAATAAATGAATAGTTCTGAATAGGTATGTTGAAAATGGTATCATCGATGTGACCTTACGATGATGATGATGGACCCGGAAGATAGGCACCGGAACTCCGTAATTAATTAATGTATCCTAGCCGTGTTTGGGCTTATTAGAATTGTCATGAGATGCACTTTGGCTATAAGGTACTATCGAACTGTTCTGATGATGATGAAGCTAGAAGATAGGCACCGGAACTCCGTAATTAATCAATGTATCCTAGCCGTGTTTGGGCTTATTAGAATTGTCATGAGATGCACTTGGCTATAAGGTACTATTGAACTGTTCTGATGATGATGATGGAGCCGGAAGGTAGACACGGGAACTTCATAATAAAACAATGTATCCTAGCAGGATTTGAGTTAATTAGAATTGTCATGAGAAAAAGGTACTCTGGCTGTAAGTGTATTGCAACTAAAAGTATGAAATAAAAAACTTTTTACTAAAAAAAAATAACCGACTTACTAAAAAAAACACTGAAACCATCAAAATAATTCAAATGCTAGTAAAAACGTTATATTTTCAACGATATTAACTGATAATTATTTCATAATACTAACGTACTGTGGTCACAAATCAGACTAAAAGGAGATTAGTAATCTAGTAGAGTAATTATAAAGTTCGTTGCGAGTTACGTTGCCACTAAGCACGCGTGGGCGCGCGCCGGCGCCTAGTAAATCGTGGAAGGTTAATATAGTCACGGGTAACACTAACGTATCGCCGACCACTTATTACTGCCTCGCTACTGTAACAAGATATAAGCATAACGATAACTGCCATCAACATTAACGATATGCGATCTTACTCATATTTAAACGAAATCAAATCACATATTCGTGTATATCAGTCTGATCAGTCTGTCTGGTCCGTCGTGAAGCTGCCGCGGGCGGGCCGCCACGCAGACATCAGCTGTGGGCTCATTTAGAGATGAAAGTAACAACTACACGGCGAGGGCCCGAGGGGGGAGGGAGGAGGGGCATGTGCTGCCGACACACTGAAGCCGCTTAATTAACAACCAGACGGCGAAGTCAGTGTCTGTCGGTACAGACAGCAACACAAGTCCTCGCCCGCGCCTCCCGGGCTGCCCGTGGACCGTGGTGGTACTTAGGGTCGGCTCAAAAACTTGTCCTGTTCCGTTCTACCTATCAGCGACAGAAGTTCCAAGCACTGAGACAGATGCCTAACTTTACCAGGTAGGTATGTGCTACCTAACGGGGCCTCGGACTCGAACTCGCGACCTTTCGCTTTACCTATCTATGACTTGTAGAGATACACGTGATCCACGCCACACAACGTCGTTCCACGTACTACTTACTACTAATTAGGCGAGTCCGACTAAAACTAGAACTACATTAGCAAATGTTTTGAAAACTTGCTTTAAAGAACTATTCGCTAGATAATTATAGAATTGATTATGACATACATATATGTTAACAATGTGAGTGGGTCACCAGTTAAACGTTTTATTGTAACAATAATGGCGGTGGAGCCTCCCAGCGGCGGCGGCTGCCTTCGCGGCGAGGGCTCCACACCACGCGACAGACTGAACGCTGCACACGTACGACGTGCAGCAGTTTGCGCCGGCACTAATAACGTAACGGCGTCACGCTTGTAATCCTCGGAGCACAGTGAGAGGGGTGACTGCGTAATTTATAGCGAGAGCACTTCCAATATGGGGCTGTATAGTGCAGCTAATTTCTAACAGAAAAACTGTGCTAAAGTTGTTTGGTAGTCCCCTCTACCAAATGCGTAATAGCAGCAAATGCAGTGATGCAATCTCTGATGATGAGGCGCACTAGTTTATTAAGAGCCTATTCACTCTAGCCTTGAAGACACCCAAAGTAATCAGTATTAGTTACAAAAATTTATATAATTATAACACCTACAAACTTAAACTTTGGCAGGTAGGGTTTCCTGTAGGGTGTAGTGCGGCGAAGAACGCATTTTCCGAAATTCACCCCCGAAGGGGATGAAACGGAGGTCCAAAGTTTGTATGACGAAACCGACTTTCATGCGGGCGAAGCTATTGGAAGAAACTAGTGTCTTATAAGCTTCTTTTTTCGTGGCGTAGCACCCGTCATTCAACTCAAACGGTCGTAGCACAGCGTCTGTCGCCGGTCGCGTAGCAAGCTGTCGTAGCTTCGTAGCGCGCGCTACGAATGTGCTACGTATTTATTTACGTAGCAATGTTATTTCCTTTATTATTTAATGTTTTTAATATTAATGCTGAGAGCTTCATGAAAAAAAAAAAACTAGTTTTTATATTTGGAGCTTTGGTATTACCGACGTTCGTAAGTGAGTCAGCTACGAACATTTGTTGTTTAACGTAGCTTACCAACCAAATTACAATGGAAACATATTTCAGTCAAGTTTAGGTGTGTGTAACACGCACAAGTAGAAAATCCCAACAATAAAACACTTTAATATTTCATATTCCACACAAAGTGAGTGACTTGCAGTAGCGCGGCCCCGGCGACGCCTAACACTGACGTATGAACACAGCGAGTCGACCGCGACGCCGCGCGCCCTCAAAGGGAAATTAATATCTCACGAATCGTATTACTTTAATCCTATCAATCGACAATTCTTACTTGAAAAGTATAAAAGTAGCGCAACCTCTTTGACATGAATCCTGAGCATTCCGTGCGCGGGTGAGCGCTCACAGGCAGCCCCCAGCCAGGTGGAGAGATAGACGCGTGGCGGGTGCGTGGCGCCTGCGGGGCGAGTGCGGGCCGCGCGCGGCTCACTCTCGGGATATTTTTACAATGCGCATTGATTTATCGCCGGCAGTCATTTGTATGATGGCTGGATTCGCTCAGCTGATCTTGTCGCCTGCTCCCCTGCGCGTGTGATAGTGTACTTGTTAATGAATATTAATTAGCTTAGAGCTGCGTGTGACGCGTGGGGGCCGTGTTGTACGTGGAGACTCCCGCGGGGTTATTACGTGTGTACTCGTGTGTGCAGCTGATGACAGACGGTCACTTCTTCAGCGATGGGTTCCTACATGACGTGTTAACTGTTTCTATGGACCGGTAGACGTTGATGACATCGCCCTTGCACCTGTTTGATCATTATTGGATTAGTCACTCTAGATTCGCAGATAGATATAATCTTCCAAATAACTGGGCTCATTTAACAGTTCACAAATATTTGTCACTGCAGCTATATTATGGTTATTAAACAAACCGTGCGCAGAAATAAATGTTAGTAAATGCGAGCAGTCACAACTACAACGGTTAGCGCGAGCGAACAAACACGCTGAGCAAACATGCACCGGCGGCGTCACACGACCGTTTACTAACACTCTGCAGCGTGAGTCACTCCGCGCTGGAGGAGCCAGCGAGCAGGCACAGTTTTACAGTAGTTTGATTGAAACAGCTGTTGCTAACAGACGCTGATCTCCCGCCATGCGAGCGCCGCGCTCCGACTCCACTACAACTAGTGGCACAGCCTCCACACATACCCATAGTTATCTACCTCAACATCTCAACTCACGCACCGGAAACATTACTCTACCGCCATCGAAAAAACTCGCATTGCAAGCGTGAAAAAACATCCGTTCGGCTGGCATCGCGCGGGCGTCAATGAAACAAGGCGACATTCACTACGCGCCGGGAAAAGTCACCCGAGACGGAGATACGCCTTCTTACGCGAGGGCGAGGGAGATAGGGCGGTAGGGGATGATTTCCCTCTCGTTTGGGCGGGCGGCAGTCGGCACGACAGTGTGACTGGGGCGGGCGCGCGTGTCGCACGCGGCCGACGTGACGTGACGCGCGAGTGTCACGCCGCGAGTGAGTGAGTGATGTGACGTGCCGGCAGCGGGCACCAGCAACACGAGCACGTTGAGTCGGGAGCCGGTGTGGCACAAGTGTGTAGTGTGGATGCGAGCGCGGCCGGCGGCCTCGGTCGTGCACCAGACGTACGTATGCCGGCTATTACTTATTGATTTACATGCACAACAACAACATAAACATTGCCAATACCACATGACTGTATAAACAAACTCCCGCTGTTGTTGTCACATGAAACTTCAGCTCACAAGTGACACAAACTATGTTTTGTTGGCACAAAGTTTCATGTATTTACAACAACTTCACGTTTAGTTAAATTCAGTGTGACAGTACAATATAATCATGCAACGGCTGATTAGTTAGCAATGAGCCGCTAGCGTGTGTAATCATGTGCCTGTAATTAACTAGATATAGCTGAAGCATTTAGTGATAATTATAGAACGCTGAGTTAGATAATCTATTGAATAGTAAATGTGCTTGAACTAAGCATCATAAACTGTCTAACTGTTTAATTTGAATAAGTCTATGTAATTGAAGTGAGTTTAATCACAGCATCACTAGATAATGGCAATTAACTCGTCACCAGCCTGCCCTAGTGTGTATCGTCACTTATTATATGTACCAATTAAATACAAATATTCGAACGTACTTACTAGTACCAGTCAGGGCACGTCGCCCGCCACTGACGCTGCAGGTGCCAAGCTCGCAGGTACGGCACACGTATGATCAGCAAATATTAGAGAAAGCGTTGAACTGTTCAATAATTTGATGATATCGGGCTCGCACGCGGGGGCTGCCGCGCTGCCGACCCGCGAGGGATGAGCGCCGTTATCTTATTATTTATGGCGCCTTGCTACCCCTTGCACTTGAGAGTATCTCCGCGGAGTCCCCTACAATGGCCCAATCATTTCATATTACTGCCGACTTTCGAGACTTTGAAAACTGCATAAAGTTAAATCTTTTAAAGGAAACCTAGTGTGGCGGATATATTTAGCTTACGTTTCGTTCGATGGTTCGGTGGGATAGCCAGTAGGTTTACGGGATAGACCCATAAACCTACTGGCGATTCTACCGATTGAACCCAATCCACCGATTAAAACAAAATCCAAGCTTTGCCTAGGTATATATCTACGGCTCACTGGCACTGGGCACTGTGTCCGCGATTTCGCCAGCGTGTAATATTTACAGGAAGCCCCTTTATTACTTAATTATATTTGACAAAGCAAAGCTTTTAACTCAAATCTTTAGTTCATTGCATCCATAAATGTCCCACTGCTGGGCCTCCACAGATAGTGGATGCAAATTAGCGCAAGATATCTCGCCGGCTAAAATTTAACAGCTAGCAAATTTTTTCATAACTACCTACAAAATACCCATAAAAATATATTATACTGGATAACCAATCAAATGATCAAATCAAATAAGTGTAGGGAATTTAAGTAGATAACATTACTTTACTGGCGCCTACCGCCTAACTCAACACATAAATAATATATCTCATCATCAAGATCGGCCAATAAACTAAAAAGTTATGCCCGTATTGATAACCTCAATAACATGGAATTTGAACAGAATTGATGAAATGAACGTTTACCAGCGTGAACCGTAAACCTATGCGTACCCCTTCAGACCTACTGGCGTTATGTATGTTATGAATGCAGCAATCCTGAAAGATTTGCTATTTACTATTTATTTAATGTTCTCAAAATATATTTTATATTGAAAAATTCCATGATTGATCTCCAAAATTCTCAGATCATCATCAGAGAGAGACTAGTCTAATCAACCAACACATACCGCGACCGATGAAAACTGTTTCACCGTAATACAGTTTGTACTAGTACGGGGACAGGGTGAATCAGTTCCGTGTAAGCTAACGCCCTTATTAGACTTAGCTAGTGAATTTATATCATGTAGGTAATTTATAGCACTCAGGAATGATTTAGCTTACTAACAGTGACATTTTGTTAGAGAAGGATCATTAGTTGTGGAGTTAGAAATACAGTTTTAAGTTTATCTATCATTGTTATATTATTTACATATTAGCTTTAGCATAGAAGCACGAGTAGGTATGATCACGTCGCCGCTCGTCTGTTATCACAAGTGCGTTCGGTTCTGTATGTGTGTGTATGTGTGTGTGGGCTCCTCTGTGTCAGTAATTGAATATTCAGTTGCGGATCCAATACTCAGTAATTCTATTTACGAAGATATAAATTATCGGTAGAAGAGACGCGTTTTGGGAATTCCAATTGGTTCCAAAGTTTTCATACAAAAAGAAAGTGAAACACGCGTGTATGGATTATCTGATAAGTAGGGTAGCTTTCAGGCATGTTTTATTCAGCGCGGCCATGCGGCTTCGGTTTTATTCAATAATGAATATCACAAAAAACATTGCGCCGCCGATCCGGGAATTAAACAAAAACATTCGCGACTCACGTAAGCCTCTTATCTTGCTGCCATTGTAAGAAGTGAAGGAAAGGGTTGCGGGGGCCGGGGAGCCTTCACTACCCATTAATACTACCTTTGTTTGTAATCGCTACAACGCTTCGGATTTTAATCTTACTTCGCTTTGAATAATTGTCATACTTTCCCCCGATCTCTTGAAAGTAAACGTTTGCAGCAATCACAAGCCAAGGCATGTCAGAGGCGAGCGTGACCACGATCTGTCGCCTCGTTTAGGAATGTCTATTTGCCGATAGTTTTGAGTGTGTGTCCGACGCGGGAATGAGCAAACTGTGCTCGGCGGAGAACAGTTACACATATGGGGTATATCACTAGTGACGCCGCGGGAGACACCTCGGACTTTAAGTAGGGAGACAAAAATATATAAATCCTGGAAACTAATAATTGCGAAAACTTCCTTAAAAAAATTCAGCAGTATTCAGAGTCAGCTATCGATCTTTTCTAGGTTTTGAAATCGCGATTGAAACAGTGTTGTATCTTTTTCATCAAATTGCTTTTGAAATATCGGATGCTACACAAATATTCCCCTCTAGACACTGTGTGAAACTTGAAAGGTGCACACGAATCTAATCAGAGTCGAGTACTGTACATGACGGATACGGGCGACAGACAGACTCCGCCAATCTAAACTGATCGACAGACAAAATAAAACGTGCTCCTTGTAATAGTTCAGGCTTGCAGCTGATGGCCGCGGCCGGGAGGCGTTGCTCGGGCGCAATATTTAAAGTGGTCGCCTTATTGCGGGGAGTGCGAGCGCTGCTTGAATGTGAATCGTGTACTTGCTACACAACGATAACTATACGACAGACATATTTTCCTTATTATTTCTTTTTCATAAATAAGGAAACCGGAACCTATAACAACTACAGTTCTTTTGTACGGCTATTTATTCATAAGTCATTGAGGCCGAGGTCAGTGGACCCATGCTTTTAATCCAGTCGTTCCACCGCGCCCGCCCGTCGTATCTCCAGGAACACTCGAGCAGCCTGCATTAAGTGCCACTTCCATAATATTGCTATGTAAGGTCGTAAACTGAGCTTCAAGGTCAAGGGCAACGCCATTACTCGTCTCGTTAACTCGGCAGAGAGCAACAAGAAGCGTTTAATGTGATTCACCGTGTTTAACATTCCTGTGTCGAACAGAGGAACTGAACTTAGATACTCTCAAACGTCAGGAATATTTCAGTATGTTAGCCTGTGACGTTTACTGCTGCCTGTGCCTCGGGACGGAGGTATTAGCGATATTGTCACTTGCGCCATGTTGGCACATTAATTGGATTCTAGTAAGTTGCTATTTGCAATTAAGGAGAGTTTAAGTCTGACAGGACCTGCCAACATTGTTTTTCCTCTATTACCGAGGCATCAGGACTAGGAAGGGAGAACTGTTCTACGCGTACTATACTGTACGGTATCAAGTGACGGTGCCGTTATATTCCGCTTGTTCTAGTCCTTTTGTTACCGTCGCACACGATTATGTGAACGTATCTTTTAAACATCATTGTTTAAAAGATACGTTCACATAATCGTGTGCTCATGATCAGACTGCGCGGCACTCATCGCCTCGCGTTCGATTGATTTATTAGGACTTTTTTAATATTTGTCAGCGAATTTATACCCGGGTTTCTCTGTATAGTTTAACTTAAGTCTATCTATGATTTGAACCATGGCGGTCCTTGGGGTAGCTTGTTTTTAAGTTAACTTAATTGGGCGGGTGATAGGTATCGTATTGAAAAACCCTAAAAAAACACATCTGAGATAACAGCAGCGCTGACAGCCTAGTCCTCCGAACATACATTTCAATGTTAACACTGCATTAGAGGCTATTTAAACGAACATTTAGGTAAATACCTATTGTTAATATAATGACATTAAAATATTAATTACAATGACACAGCATCACTATTGGCGCCAAACAGACCATTGTTTGCGGCCAACTGCCCCGCATCGGCGCCCAACAAGCGCTCCCCGTCAGCTCTCAGCTAAGTGTGTATTGTGAGGAGGAGGTCAAGGTTGCATCCCGCGCGCCCTCCAATCGTTATCTGCCCTTTTCTTTGAACTGATACTACTGATTGTACAACCTCGTTCAATGGACTTCGTTCGTGTTTTCATTAGGTCGTAATTTCGCTAAATGGATGTTGGTTGGTTGTTTTTTTTTTATCCTTAATAAAAACTAAATCAATAAAATGGTATGGGAGCCCGTGCGGATAATGGCGGTATTCAATAAAGTTGGCACACGAGCAGTTCGGCACACTCGTACATTACGCATGTGGCGGCGGGGTTCTATTAGCGCTTGTGTATCGCTCGCCGCGTGGAGCACGGCGGCACCGCGGGCTTTCATTTACGCGTAACGCGGCTTTAGCGAAACTCAAACTGTTTACTATTCATCATAATGTAGATACTCTGTCACATCACGAGAGGTGAAATATATATATTTTATTTATTCCATTATATTGAAAAACACTTTTCATTGTATTTGTGAGGAGACTGTTCATGTCTTCAGCTTTCTTTATTAGCCACTGACAACTGTCATCTCATTATCACTTCAGTCGAAAGACGTCCACTACTGTACAAGCCTCCCCCAAGTATCGCCACAACATGATAGAAGCAACAAGTAATATGTAACCAAGCATTATTTGTAACACATAATATGATTTAAAAGAGTGTCCATGGAGTTTCTTGCACGTTCTTCTCCATAGAGACCTACTCTTTGGAACGTGCAATTTAGCTTCACTTTTCTTGGACTGACCGACATTTGACTATTCAAAAGTGCCTGTAAATGGTCTATTTGAAATAAATGCTTTGATTTGATTTGATTTGAGAACGAACGGTCGGAACGGTCCTGTGCATCGCGCATCCTTCGCATTCCCGTCATTCTAACCAGGTCAGCAGTCCACTTTGTGGAAAGCCTTCCAACATTGCGTCTTTCGGTGTGCGGCCCCATTGAACATCTGTTCTGCGACCTATGTGCCCACTGCCACTTAAGTTTGGTGATTCTTCGGGCTATGTCGGTGACCTGGGTTTTCCTGTGGATATTCCTTCATTCTCGATCGCACCGCACGCAAGGAAACTCCTTTCGAATGACTGTCAGTCTTCTGGTGAGGCCCATGGACTATTGTCAGTCCGAGTGTTTTAGGTTTTAGTATCGAACTAGTGTCGTGCCCTGGTTTCGCATGTGTGCAAATTAAATACATAAACCTTTCTCATTTATAGCTCTTTCACACATCAAACTCCATTGTGTGCTTTAGGAGGAGTTAGAGGACAATCAGACAGACGCGGATGAGAACTTAAATTGTGTTTATTCTGTATAAATAAAGAAGATGTTGAGATTTCCCATACTCAAAGATTTAGTTGACTAGATGCTTATCTAACAAGTTTGACATTGGAGCATATCAAGTAGGTACCTATTACAACATATAAGCGAATGATTCACTTAAACAATTTCGTATTATAGTTAATTTTTCCGTGTCGTCTCAGCAAAGCTCCTTTCAAAATCTCAATATCTGGATAGGGTCAGTGCCTCGTGAGTGACGTCACTCCGGACCTCGTTTGCTAAAGAGTCGATTGTTGTTCACCAAAGCTCGTTAAGATTTGGCGAACATTGGCGACGTAAAGCCGACGAGCGGACGCGACGAGCCCGAGGGATTAGCGCGGAGGCTGGCGGGCTGCAGCGCGGCTGCACCTAGCGGTCCACGGGTAGTTTAGAAGTGCAATAACAGTACGTCATCGTTATTTTTGAAACATTTTGTTTTCAAGAAAAAGTATTTTTAAACTTTGTCGGAGCGTTATGCCTTTGTTTCGCTAGACACTTTTATAATAATGTTACGACATCGGAATTCAAGATTAATTTTCTACTGATTTTTCAGTCGTATTTGAACAAGATGAATTCGTCGACTCTAAGATTAAAAAACATTAACGCTAACATCGACGAATTTATCCTCTACAATATAATCCGACGTAGTCACACAAGTCAACCACCATTTTCAAAACCATGAACACATCGCATACTTTCGGTGACGTTTATTTCAACTACAAAATGCAAGCTTGTCACGGAGAAGCGTTCGTCGAGACGCTGGCGTGACAGTGACGGCGTGAGGCGCGACGCCCGCGCGCCACACGACCTCCTCGTTCAACGTTGATGTTCCTTCAGCTTGAGTTGAACATAATATATCTAATGGATCGAGTCTCAGCTGACATCACGAGGATATTGCTTGCGGTGACAGTACTGGGGCGATATTGTTCTGTAGGCAACGACTTGGCGTAGTGGCTAACCGGAGCAAATGAGTTGACGAACTGGAGATGTAGTTGGGAAAACTTATGATTGTAACTAGCCGAGTGTGGTACTGTATACTTTTTCGTGTTACTTGTTTCTCAGCTAACTAAGCGATAATCGTCAGAGGCATTTAGTTCAAGTCTATAAGCAAAAGAAAAGTTGGCCCAAAACGTCAGATCAACAAAACCTACGAATAAAATAGCGTTCTCATGGTTCCATCTTCACCAAAATGTCTTGAAGCTTTGGATAGAAATATCGAATACTGTATAAGCATTTGGTCTGCGATTTTCCCTTATTCGGTAGTTTAGCCATGGCTCGGCTGTCCGCTGTCGACCACATATTTATGTTATGAGTATCGGTCGCCGGCCGGCGCGGCGGCGTGGGGTTGGGATCGCATTGACTTAGTTTGCGACTTGCTGCCTGTGTCCAACGGCCCCACATTTGGCGTCGTGAATCCGTGATCGTGTTCCACAGTTCCGGCGCGTTATTGAAACTTAGTCGTTAATGATTTTGGTTTATCGGGTTTCAATTTACGACCCGTAATGCAATAAAACAGTTACATCCATTTTTTAACCGACTTCGAAAAGGAAGAGGTTCTATGTTCGGCTGAATGTATGTTTTTTTTTTAAATGTATTTTCACCGATATCTCGGTCAATTGTGGACCGATTTTGAAAATTATTTTTTTGATTGAAAGGTTATGCTTCCAAGTTGGTCCCATAGAAATATTGTTATGATCTGATTATTAACTTCAAAGATATGGAATAGAACTCCTCATAGGATCACAGCAGAACTGTGGTTACAAGTAAAGTTGCTTTGAATAAATTTATTTAAGTTTGTCTGAGAGGTACTTTTTAGTGGTGGTACAATAAATAAAAAACTTTTTACAAAAAAAAAAATAACCGACTTCAATGTTAAAAAACACTGAAAAGTATAAAATAACTTTAATTTCGGAAGTCGGTGATATATAACGAAGAGACAAAACTATTATAGAAATACCAAAATCCGAAATTAAAGTTACTTAATACTTTTTAGTGTTTTTTTAAACCATGTATGACTCCGTGACAAATAAAACGCTCGCCAAGTGCGGTATTTTACATAATATTTTATCTCAAAAACAATATGGTAGGTACCATTCTTGACCCACCATACATACGTATTTTTCGTGACTCTTGCTCTACATCTCGATATATCTTAGAATATTTGACACTTTTCTAATCCTAATTTGTGAATTTTAATGCAATTAAAATACTTGACGCTTGTTTATCACATAAAGTACTTTCATCATACCTTTACTTTCACTAATGTTTGATCGCTTCATTCATGAGAGCCTTCATTCTTTTTTGACAACGTACCTAAACACCTTTTGTCTCGATACAGGACTGTATTGAGACAAATAGGTGTAGGTGTAGCCTGCATCGCTCGGCACAGTCGTACACGACTCGCGCTCGTCCTGCGCCATTCGGTGGTCATTATTAAAGTTAAGTACATTTGTTTCGTCTAGACCGTCCCTAGAATAGTACTAACGTTTTGTCCCATAATTCGTCCCCGGCGTTATCCTGGCTCCCTGCCAGACACTCGTTTTTCGCAGCGCGATATAATCGCAGCACTTAACTTCTTTTGTTTATACTTTGTTTAAACACTCTCGTCTAGGCAATTTGTTTATTCAAGAGAAGAATGTGGTCCGAAAATGTTCAATGATTGATTGCTTCGATTAAGTTTTGTTGTGTAAACGGTTCTGTATAAGAGTTGCACTGACTGCTCCTATATGGACCATATCGCAAGCCAACTTTGTAAAATGCATGTTTTTATTGACAAACTACAATGAGTTTCCCAAAGCCTCGGATGTCTCAACTAGCTGTACAAACAATGCAGCGAGTGTCGCGTGTCAGCGGGTGATGAAGTCGGTCGTTACGGCCTCGTAATTTAGCCAACGCGGCTGCCCACCCTCGGCAGATAACCGGCGCAGTGGGCGCGCCGAGGGGACTATTGATGATATTGGCAGACGATGCTAATACGGGGACCTTTTGTCACTAGTGAGTTGTCTACAGTGAAATAAGACCAGCACATTATTGTCTAGGAAACAACCGGAAGAATAGTACTGTTAGACCTCTTCTAAAAGTCGCATCGCCGTGGAGCAAACCAGAACTTGACTCTATAAATTCTAGCAGATACCATCGCATAAGAACCACGAAAAATATCTCAGCTAAATTTTCGTTTAATCCATGATCAGGCGGCGCGCAGGGAGCGTCTGCGATAATATCCATTAGTCGCGCGGGGCTGCGGCCCGGCGCAACTTGGCGCGGCCTGCTGCGGCCTGCTGAGAATGCATTTGCTAAATGCCGGCGGGTCGCCCTCGTACTGTGTAATTGCTTACCTGCCGCGCTTTTGTTCATCGTGTTTTATTTGTGTTACCGAACCCAACGGGTGCTAATTTTATTAAAAATGGAGAACAGTTGGCTATATTCTGAAAATATAATACAACAGAATGCCAGCACTCTCTGGTTTGACTACTAACGCTGGGGCTTAAAACAATAGCCAAATTCCCGCAATATTTTTACGTAGTGATTCCGTCCGTCATGACTCATGATACTGGCAGCGAACAGACATACGTCAAACATTGTTGCAGCTTTATTATAAAGGGAGGTTTATTATTTGTTGAGGAGGGAGTGTCTGTCCGCAATAAACTCCACAATACATCTCTTGTTCGTACAGTTTACGACGAATTAAATGGCGTAGCGCAGCGGTTGAGAGTCCACTCTCGATGTCAGAGAGCGCGAGCCCTGTGGACCCCGCGGTTAAGAAAATATACTATTTATTGTACGGATTTAGTTGTCTTCTCGAGACTGAATATAGTTAATAGATAATTATGTACTGTAGTGAGGCAGTCTCTTGTTTTTAGTATACAAAATTATTTTGAGCACGTGCGAAACCTGGAAGTAGTTTGTTCAGAATCAGTAACTGAATCGATTTCAATAGTTCTTACACCATATTTTATTTTATCCTAAAAATAATTAAAAATGACACAAGTTAGATATCACCGACACTAAGTTCAACCAAGGTCACGGCAGGTCATAGCGGATATTAGGAGCCAGTAAAAAGCTGGATGCAAGTCCAAAAGAACTACTCGGTCTCCTGGATGGCCCGGTGACTATGCATTTTTGTTGACATAACAAGCTTATAACTTTACGTTTTTTTATGATACAGTTACGAAATTTTGTACATAGATTCTGTACATAAAAATACTAGACACGTGTTTCGGATTTCGCATGTACCTACTAAAACGAATGTTGTAAGTATATCTTTGAGTTATATACTTAAACTAAAACGCAACCTTCTATCCAAAGTATCTCTACCATGAAACGTTTAAAACAGTGTTAAGGATCGCCGTTAACTTGATTATGCTCTTCCTCCGCTGAACTCCTGCGGGACGCGTGACGCGCCGCCCGGGGTGTGCGCGGGGAGCGCGGGGAGGGGAGCAGGTGCGTCGGCCGTGATCTATGGTCGCACACGACTCGATTATTGTACTTATGTAATTATTGCGATACCTTACAGCGGTTAAGGAGGGTGTTAGTGGGTCAAGTAAACTTGGTGCCTTATCAGCGACTCCGTTAAATAATAAAGTAAAGCAAGTTTACAAATGCAAGTGCTCTTTAATAATTTTCTTCACTTCTCACAGATATTCCCTTCGTCCAATTCCACGGGTGTCGGCGTGTGATCCCTCTTGTGATGCTAGGTCAGTTCCTCTCCTACAGTGAAGGAGGTGCTCCCGGGTATCAGTGTCAGCACTCCACGTAGCGTATTTGAGACACTCTGATTCCTGGTTCGGTTCTGTGGGCACTAGCGCGTGGCCGCGACACAAAATCGTGTTCTAAGTGATGATGTGTAATAAGTACTGTAGTATATAAAATATAGCCTATATCATGCAGGAATAAAGCAGCTATCTATCGGTGAAAACATTTAACAATCGGAGATTACACCTAGGTACAAAAAAAACTTTACCTCTTTATAATACTTATAAGTGTAGAAAATACTGTGTTACGTAAGAGCTAAAGTTGAAATATTCATAGTACAGGGAGAGGCACACGGTATCTCACCTCAGGAAATTAATTAAAATACTGTGAGTGTAAATATAACCCATATTTTAGCAGATAATACTCGGGTAGACCTTAACTATAATGTAGTCGCGACAGGTGGAGTAGGGTGCGTGTACACGGCCGTATTAATTTAGGAGGATCATGGTTACGGGCCGGTCGGTCCCGGCGCGCCGGATCACCCGCGTCGCCGGCGCCGGGCCCTGCCGGACAGGTACCGATGGGACTCGGGAGACTGCGCGGATTACCGCACCTACCTGTCATATGACTTACAAATAAAAACCTATTACAGAAAGTTCTCTAATAATACGCAAGAAACCCACTATACTTTTGCATAAATCGCATGATTTGTGCAAGAATATAGTGGTCATTGACAAGTTCGTTGCTGTGTATCTTTGTAGTCTGCTGTCCTTTTGTGGACCACTGTGCGTGTCTTTGCTGTACAATTATTTAGTCATTTGTGTGGGTATTCAGTTAGTCTTTGGTAAAAATGTGAAACGCAAAAGTGCAGTAACAATGCTGTTAATCCAATATAAAAAAAAGAAGATGTCTAAGGCATTAAGTCCGCCTCTGTACTTTTGTGTGCATAAAGCATTAAATAAATACTAATTAATTAATAAATAACTGTATTCCTGTAGTAGGTCTGAGGATTCCGTGGTTGACCTTCTGTTTCCGTTTACTTCGCGCGGTAGCCCCAGTGGACGTGTTCGCGACGCGTGTACATATACATATGTTACTACTCGTACAGGGCTTGTGTTAGTTATGACGGTCGTGGTCCGCGGTGTCGAAATCGAACATCGGAAATATTGACCTACGCGAAATACGTTTTGTGATTACCATTTCCAAAAAATCGCGGGCACTTAGCGGCTTTAGGGGCGGTAGGTGATGGACTGTTGACGCTGAATTTTAAGTTATCCATATTGTATTTTGCCAACCCGCACCGGCCCCGCGTGGGCGACGACCCAATCTCTCTCCTAGAGAAGAGGCCTGAGTCTCAGCAGTGGGAAGATTAAAAAGGTTGATGATGACGATTGTATTTTGTATCCACCCTATGATTACTTTTATATTTGTCAAAATATACTCCTAGAAAAATTGCAAAGTCCATAGAATAGCTGCAATCTTGAGAAGTGGGCATAATTCTTGTCTTGTACAGCATCCTCGAGGACCTACTGGCCTGGTACAACATATCTACGGGTACAACACTACCTACCAAGCTAAAACACCTCTCCTAAATCTTTATTATGACATTATTTTCGAGAATTCCCAGTTTGGGGCTCGAGATAAATCTGAGAAGGGTTTGTGAGGAAATGAACACTTTAGTTAACGCAAAATGGCCGTGAATTATTTCTCAGCTGAAAGAGAACGAATAAAAAGGAGCTCACAGTATATTAATGTCACTCGTGTAATGTGACGGGTGTAGTTGCGCAGCCGACACCGCGGGGCGGAGGCAGTGTCGATGGATCACGTCACGGTGCCAGGTGTGCTGCGTACATTGCCCACACATTCCACATTTTCTAATGTGTTGACTTCAGTTATTGTCATGAAACTACGTGCTGCAAACATTAGCTCGGAGCTATTTAGATATATAATAACTTCTATAGACTTGGGACTAAATATTCCCCTTTAAAACAAACTAGAAATAAACAGCCATTTCTGGTTATAAATTAATTTCTTGACTGATTGCACTTAAGACTCCGCAGATAGTTCACATAAACTGTCACCACTTTGGTGGGTTAATATTTATGCAACGATATTCTACATTTTTGGTCATCTGCCAATAATTATCTTACCATAAATCAGCTTTTTGTCAAGTTAATTAGTAGCTCTCGGAATTTCCTCATTAAATGCGCTAAGGAGTGAACGGTACTGAGATAAATGCATTTAAAATAATGAACTGAAGTATTAAATTGATATCTGTGTATAATTCGACGAGCGGCGGTTGTGTCGCTATGCGCCATGTCGCGCTAATTGATGCCGGGGAAACAATGCAGCTACTGTGTAGTGTGTGTGAACTGGCGACATGCTACAGAGTGACGAGATCGGATTTACTATAATGATCTATTGACGTGACAACGTCTTATAAATTGGTTTGCCGGGTGACACTTCAAGAAACTGCGTTACGCTCCGCTCACGTTATGCGCTCACAATGAGAGCGAGTGAGAGGCACGCGTCCCTTCCACTCGGGCATGGTTAGCCCGCCTAAGAGCGAGAGAGACAGACATAAAAGTCGTTGTCACGTAAAACTTTCGCCCGTATACGGACTTTACAGGCAACCAATTTTTTTTTGATATACTGTACCTACTAGTATCTTTTGGTATCTGTAGTAAAGACAGGTTTAAAATGCCTGTAAACCTGTTATCTCAGAAACTCAGCGATTTTAATTCAAACATCTATTGAAGCCCTTACTTACCTCTCTACTTTGATTTCAATCACTTCAATTGGCTTCTAAAAACAAAACACTACCCGTCGAGTACTCGAGCGCCGACCTAACTTCCTATCAAAACATGGAAGTGTACTCACGAAGCCACCGGCGGCGTGTGATCGCGTCGTCTGCGCCTAATCGTAGGACAAGGAGCCTAAACAATAAACATAAACAAGTCGCCCCCTCGCCGCTGGCCCCCGCGGCTGCCCCCGCCAGCCGCCTCCACGCGAGGGCGGCTGAAGGACCGGCTGCACCGCTGCATCGAGGACTCACAATGATATTTGTTTGCAAGTTTCGAGTAGTATTTTCCATATTGCTTCGGTATGGGAATGTGGTGTTGTGGCCGGGTAGGATTAGGGCTTTGATGATGTCTGCATTTTTACTTTTGAATTTGTGTTGTGTTGAAATACTCTTCAACAGGCCTTAGTTTCATTATGGTCTTTTGCAAATGAACTTCTATAAAGTCCATTTTCTAAAGAAGTAATCGCTAAAGTTACTAAGGCTACATTAATTTTAAAGTAGGCAATCCAGACGCTATTTTGTTCCAAACTAAATAGTTTTTTGTGCCTGAGTAGTTCAACATTTAATATGCATGACAGACCTTTTACGCAATCAAGTCAAAAGCTATTCCAAGATCTGATCCCATTCACTTAACAATGGCACGTGCACAAGTACACACATGCCGATGTGCTGACTCGCGACTTTGAACATCAGTGCATTCAGCTCCGGCTGAGGGTGTCCCACACCCGGGCTGGGCACAGAGCACCCCTCGAACGATGCGAGCGGAAAACAAGCGCACTGAGCGCTGAGTACACGAGTGTGATTTGAAAAAGCTGAGGGGAACCGAGCTCTAAATAATAACAGAAAAAACGTGTTCCGGTTTCGGTGTTAACGGTTCAATCAACCAATCAATCCGGCATTTATCAGTTGTTGAAAATGCTCCACGTCGGTAAAAAATCCTTAAAATGCTTCACCTCGGGAAAATTCATTGATTTCCAGCCTCTTGTTTAAACGCTGTTTTACATAAAGTTGTAGCGCACGAAATCAATAATTCGAAGCTGTTGTGGTTAAATAGTGGGTTGTATGTAACAGCTTGTTTACCCGCGAACAGCTTGCATATTAATGATGTTGTAATAACAGCTGGTACTAACGTACCACGCAACACGGACAACGGACAATGTCCCGACTTAGTGGTTACAGCGTTATCACGTCGATTACAATCCTTGACTAATTCGAACTTTGTCTACTATGTAGTACATTGGCTGTTGCCCTCGTCTTCGCTTCGTGATAGATCGGTGAAGGAATTTTGGCAATCCAATCAGTAGAAGTTACCTACAAACAGTTTAGA
Source organism: Mythimna albipuncta (assembly GCA_929112965.1). Classification (NCBI taxonomy): domain Eukaryota; kingdom Metazoa; phylum Arthropoda; class Insecta; order Lepidoptera; family Noctuidae; genus Mythimna; species Mythimna albipuncta. Next base: position 20,175,371 of record OV815979.1, on the reverse strand, counting down.
TACCCCTTGCTAATATTACTTTACTAGTAGTTTCCCGCTCCGCGCGGGTGCACATTATATACGTAAACCTATCTCATTTATTGCTGTTTTTATTAGTGAAAATCGCATTTAAATCCGTTGCGTGGTTTAGGAGATGTTACAATGTAAACGGGGAAGTGATTTTTATTTTTAATAAGTAAGTAGGTACACTATGATGAAGGTTGTTGATTCCATGTTTTATTTTTGTTCACACAATACAGGAAAACTTATTGAGTATTTGTCTGCGTTGTTGCCGTCGCCGCACGTGTATGAACATTCCTAAGGCAACAGCTCTCCGTTTCTATGGCGATAACACGATTGTATTGAACGATTCGCCAAACTAATGGAAATTAATGATACACGAACTGACTCGGGTTTCAGCGTCATCCATTTTGGTTGGAAGGAAACTTGTTGTTTACGCCTTCGAAGCTGATTGATCAATCAATAAACTATGTACGAATTAATAATTTTGAGACAGTGTACCTACTCGATGTTTATACATTTTCTGGGAATTTTAGAATTACGCTTACTAACCTAACGTTAGCCATTTAGCACGTACCTACACATAGATATTTTTGGTGTCGTAACCTTTTTTATTTCTCAGAAAATTTCTTGGATATTTTTGTCGGAAGCCGAGAAGCCGCGATTCACATTTAGGATTTAACCCGTTATATAACCCGAACGCAGATCTACGCAAGGCACAATGGCTTTTTAATTGTGTCTCTAATTACGGCATACGAGAGGTTAAACAAAGTCTTGACATTCTTGAGAGATGTCACTCGAATAGGAAATTAATTAGTCGAATTATTAATTTACCATTTATAGAGGCGTAAGAGATTCAATCGTGATTGAAATCGTCCCCATCTGTAGCGCAAGGGTGTTATTTGTGTAACATGTCATAATGAAGCCACCGTGACGTCATATTAATAAACGCGAACATTCTCTCGTCACACATATTTGTCGAGCACACACGCCGCTAAGGCCGGCCACACACGGGTTGAGTCGTAAAGCCAGTCATTACTGGTTTATTAGTGGATCTCGCCCCAATGTTGTTGATACGGTTTCACACAGTCATTTTCGCGATACTGCGATAACTAGGTCTTATATTTACATTATAAGAAAAGATCTGAACTTAAAATAAAACTTTTTCAGTTAAGTCCGGACATAGGTTAAGTTAACATTAATTCCAATTATCAGACTATTTTCATTATACGAGTATTATATGTCCTATCATACATTACTTCTTCTCAAACGTTTGAATACACATGCTTCTAAATCTGAATTTAATTAATACTGCGGTTTCGTTAGCAGTTCTGATTAAGACGTAGGGGAAACCACATTGTCATGTAAATTACTTAGTCGTCTTAATAGAAAATAGACTTAGATTGTCTAGCTGTCTGTACCGCGTTGTTTTTCATATATCTACTAGTTTGGTGTGAAGCTGGCTTAACGCAGTCGTCAGAATCTCATAAGTTCTAATGTTAGTGAACAGTTAGTAGTGGAGTCAGAGGACAAGTTTAGTGCTGTCGATCTAGACGAGCACTAATACCGTATGTGCGCACCTTAATTTACGTAGAGTTTAAGCAAAACTTAACAGTTTGAAGGATTTAATTGCAGATGAGTAGGTACTTACTTATCTAATTTTAAAGTAGATGTAGTATTCGTATAATGATTTTGTAAGTTTCATAGTGATAAAGTTCTAGTTGTCAGAAAAGAAGGAACAACCACCACAGAAAAGCTATCAAAATTCAAGTGAGCATGAGATCCTTTCAGTGCAGGTCCCCACAGTCTCACGTCGTTAAGACGGTAACATACACTGGCCCCCGGGACCGCCTGCGCCACGCGGCGGGCAGGTGTCTGCGCTACCTTTAATTAAAACTTTTTTAAGGGATAATGTGATGAATTCCTTTAAAAGTTGAGTGTGTTGGCAGAAAATTAAACACTACCATTGGGGAAAGCTCGAGCTATTTTTAGCTACGCGCCTGAGATAGGAGGCTGTATCCTTATTAAAACAAGAATCTTTGTTGCCCAATCAAAGAGCTTCAAAAGCAGTAGCTTTTGATTGACTTGTTATAATTAGAGAGACGAATCTCGATTCTAAAGACATGGCCTTAATGAGTCCTCAAACAGTAATAACTTACGACGTCATGTTAGCGAACTTAGCGCTAACTCAGATCTGTGCTAGGTCGTCCTAATGACCTGAACTTGTAACATTAGAGGTTATTGCGTTATTCATGATAACTAATGTAGAACTAAGTTTTAGCATTAAGCTCAAGTTTGACGAACGCATTGGAAGATAGTACTAATATTTCTTTTGTAGTATCTGATCGTCTCTAGTAAGTACTTATAAACGATGGCATTTGCCTTACAGATCAAACAAAACCTAGTAGTACGCATCCAAGTTATATAATTACTTCTTCACGTAGCTTTCTTATGTTTTGCAGAAAATGGAGAATTGTCTGGTGTGTCTGTCCATCATAGATATCTCCTGATGCCCTATTTCAAAACTGACGATCGATCCGAGACATTATCCAAGAACTCACTTTCCGACTGTTTATCGCTCTCATCTCTACTTCACATGCATCCGGAAAACCAACTATGAGGTCATTAATCCTTATAATCAAGATTGATGCTTACCTCGAAGGTATCAAATCGATGGCTCGTTATTTATCCGCGCGTCAATCAGAGGACGTTCATACATCTCCCGCAGACACACGTGAGGCGGGCAGGTCGGTGATCAAGACAGATGGGTGTCCCATACCCACGGCGTCCGCAGTGCTCGTCATGGCGGCCGTGATCTGTGCGGGCGCGTTGATTCCGGGATTACGCGCGACCAGGCGGCGCGGATTATACGGGATTGTGCTGGGAAATATGGACTCGCGGAAAATAATGTGCAGCTCTTTAATAATAATGATTCGTTTTTACAGATCTCTGCTGTTCCATTATTTGTTTTTTCCCTCGTTGTTTCAATTTTTGGAGCATCGGGCTGTTTCGACGTTTAGAGATTTTATAAACACAGAGAAGCAAGATATGTGATCGAGTAAGTCGTGTTGGCTGGTTTATCATGTTTTGGTGTGATCTTCTAATATCCCTCTAATCGCTTATCATTAGTTCCGTCAGATCTATCTAATGGTGTACGTGTGTCATTGAGTACGATTACCTGCATTCTGGCAATTGATACTGATCCAGTCCTTCTGTCAAAAAGGTGCAGCGTGCTATGAGTTGAAAGAGAACTCCACGCGACACTAATCCACGTAGCATTGGTGTCAACGACGAGCTTTCAGCGAGGCATCTTTACGTCGTTCATCTTATATCAATCCGAGTCGCGATTCACTCGTCTTACTGCACTTGGCATGACATATCATGTCTCCGAGGTGGCAATATGGCAGCCGGACGGATTACACTGTGGATTACACAGATTGAAGACGTGTCGGTGCAAACAATGTTTGAATTTATTCGGTATCTTTGCAGACAGTTCAGCTTTTATGAACCTATATTAACATATCCAAAAGATACTACATAAGTCTCAATTTCGTACTTAGCAGATATAATTAGATATTTGGTACCTAATGAAAAAGGCAGCTCCATTTATAATGTGGACAACATATTCATATCCTTTTAGTTACTTCTCAAGTTATATATCAGACCACTTTTTTTGTGAAATATAACTTAATAATATAGGTACACAAAGCACCAAAAAAAAAATAGCTTACAACCTCCAAGGCAAGCTTCAGGAGATTAATTTATTTTGAACCTAGATATTTCAGTTTACCTAAGTTTTACCTTGTGAGATACACAATACGCCAACCTATATGTTCGTATTACGACTTTCACTTTTTCTGTATTTTTTATTAAATAAATTCAAACATTTAGGAATAAAATTGTAATTCAAGACTAGCTCAATACTTTTTACAACTCGATATTTGAACCCTTAACTGGAAAGCATTTCAATAAACTGTGCCAGAATGTTGATATGGAAATGATCAAGCAAGAGTTTTAGATCTCAACCCGTGAGCGCGAACGATTTTAATATCGCCCCTTATTTAAGGATTTAGCGGGATGAGTCGGGGCGAGTGGGTCCACCTCGTCTGTACGTGTGGCGGCTTCATCCCTACCCACTTAATTATGTGGTAATATATGAATTTTAATTATGGGAACTCATTTTGTGACAGGGACGACGGCTTTTTGGCATTTTATTGGATATTGAGGCTCGGCATTTGCCCCCGGGCTCGAATATGTTTTGGGGATTGTACGAGTGTCAGTGTACGGGTTTAATTGAGGATTTAGTCTGATTAATTGCTTTTGATGTGAAATATTTATCTGAATTTTGTTCATTTTCTTTACAAAGCGTTGAGGTTATATTGAATCAACGTTTACAAAAGAAATATATAAAGTTATTCAACAAACACAAAGAAGGCTAGTTTAGTAAAACAGTTACAAGAAACTGTGAAGAAAGCAAAACTTGTCATTTATCGCAATATGTGGCTTTCACCGGCGGAGCTTCGTGTGGCGGCACTTGGTGGTGCTCGGGTAGGTTCGGCACCAGCTCGCCGCAGTGCCGAGGTGTCGACATTCGACGAGTTGTCACGTCGCAGGGACGTGATGCGTGCTTGAGGGATCGCTATTTAATTGGGGCTCTTAGAGGTCGATGAGAACTTTGGGCAAGTCTCTTTATATCACAGAACTGTATCGTATAAATGTGTACAGTTAGACGGTGATAATCTCGGGCTATCTAAATTGAAATCTTCGCGCTAAATGAAAGAAGTGTCTTCCTTGTTTTTAATCCTCGGTGCGGTGCGGTGGTTGTGGCTACAGTGATTATTTTCTTCGTTTCTATATTGTTTTTACGTTTTTAGTTTTCTGAAGCTATTATTTAGCAATCTATTATATTAATATTGTCTTAATCAAATTAAATAAACGGAAGCCTTAGCAGGGTCACGTGCGTGGGCGCCGTGTCCGCCATAGTGATGACGTCACGTATCTAATGACGGATGACTTGCGGTCACAGTGGTAGGATAAACAGTAGGTTCACTTCGAACGACGTGCGTAGTTAACCATGAATGTGTAAAAAAAGAAAAAAACACTAATGATAGGACGTGCTGTAGATTTAGTGACAAGTTTTCTTATTTCGTGTCTGTGTAGGTACGTGAGCTTTTTATAAATCGCAGTCAGTCTCAGGCTTTGTCTTCTGTAATCGATTAAGCATGATACAAGAAGGGTCTTTAGACGTGGACTTGAAAAAGTAATAGTAGCTTCTTTGTCGTTGTAAGATTGTAAAATATAGCGACAAATTGTAATCTGTTTTTTATATATAAGAACCGATTATGTTGGAAACAATGAATTTGGATATGATTTATCGTATGCAAAACGATTTTTTCAAAACGTATGGAGAAATTAAAATCTCGAAATTTATTACGATGTCACCCGAAAATGGCAGACTCTGTATGTCTGCAATATTTCGGTGACATAAATACAACTCAACGTTATGTTCAACAGGCTAATCTAAATCGTCTGCCAAAAAATTAAAACCCCGAATTATTTGGACTGTATCTTTTCTGCTATGTTCTTATTGTTGATCGCGTTTGTGTTGTAGTTTGGCTCGCATTAACTGTTTGTTATAGTTAGGTCGGCAGCGCGGGTCGGATCGCTCGCAGTCGTTAGCTTCGTCCCGCGTCACGTGAACACGCCATCCGTTGCTGTTTGTCTGACAGCTGGCTATAGCTTTGGTAAATTATTGATGTTAGAAAAATATGACATTAGGAAAGAAAGGTGTTTCATAAAGAAACTTGGTTGTGTTTGGAGCGGATTGTTTTGATCTTCATTTAAAAGTAGTCCGTCGCCTGGCCGGTGTCGGGAGCAAAATCCAAGCTAGGGTGGTTAGAGTTCCAGAGACAGAAACCTGCGAGCAGTATGAGAAGAGTACTGCCTTCTGTAAAAGAGCCATCCAACTGCGCGACGAAAGTATCGAAAGACGGTCGTCAAGGCTTTTTGCCATCAAGCCATTAGCAGTCACGACAAGCGACATAATTACAGCCATGTCGAATAGCTCGTGCGCTAATCGGATATTTGATTTGTTCCCCTTTATCAGCTGTCGTAAGATTCTCGACATGTGGGATCACAACACCGACTAGATGTCATTGCGTGGCGCGTTAATCGGTAAATAACGTTTTTTTATGTCTTGCTGTGTACTTGTTTGAAGCTGCCGTCTACTCACCGGTTGGCGGATTTTCTGTCCAGAGGCTAAGCATTGCCATTTAACGTAGTAATAACTCAGAACCACCGTGTATAGGTAAACCAATACGAGAGTTTTGTTTTAGCTGTAGGCAACGGGCACTCTGGTTTGTTGTGGTTTCGATGTACGCAAATAAAATAAAATATGTTAGCTTCGAAAATAAACCTCACCAATCGAAGCGTATTTTTATGTTTCGAATAAAAGGTATTTTCTTTTCCAGTACCCGCAGCGGTTTATATTAATAACCTCGAATAGTGATTGTCGTTTATTGTGAACTAGCTTTTGCCAACGGCTTTTCCCGCGTCACAGTAGAAAGATGTTCTAAGGGAACGAATCTAAAAATACGATAAAATCGTCCTTTGAACTACTCACTCACTACTAATACCAAACATAATGATCTGTTAATGACGTTAAACGTTAGAACATCGATGGGTATATTTATTTATTTATTATAATCTTTATTGTACACCAAATAAACAAAAATACAGGACACACATTTTTTTTTTTCATTTTTTACAATTGGGGAAAGTTTGTCATTGCAACCGAGGCGAAATTCACCGGAGCCGTGTAGGCGACGGTGTTATGGAGCCGAGTGCTGGAGTGACAAATCTCCACGTGTATCAAACGACGTTTTTCAATACACCTACGAAGAAATACATACTTTCTCTGAAAATTACGACGCATTTTTGATCATTTTGTAAATGTTCTAAAGTTGCCATACATTTAAGTTTTGATTTAGATGGCAGCAGGCTATCGCAAGTACTTATTAACTTAATCACAATATCTGACGGCGGCGGTACCATCTAAAGAATTCTCTTCAAATCTTAAATTCGACATTTTTTTCAAAAAATATAACACAAATAAAAAATAATATTTAATAGAATTTTTCACGCGCTTTACCTTTGCAGATTGAAGAAGAAGCAAAGATATCAAATACTTCCTACTTAATATTAAAAATAGAAATTCAGAATTAAAAATAAAAATATTCTTGAATTTAGAACACACAATTGTTAACAAATAACAAATTAATGTCTAAATAATCTTATTTATTCATGATATTCTGTTCTTATACACAATTTTAATTATTATTAAATATTAAAACCTTAAAAATATCCACATTTTTGCTTTAAAAAAAAATAATCACGGTTGACCGTGACGAAATAGGAATGAAAAAGCCCTTGTTATGATAAATTAAAAGAAAAACACGAGGGTGATAAGCATGTCATGTTGAACCTATTCGAAGTGCGAAAAAAGAGAAAAGAAATATACACACCATTACATGTCCAAAGATAAAATACAAGTGCGATATTGAAGGTGTCCATGGCATAAATATAAAGTATAATACTACAATGACATTAATTTTGTTACATTTTGTAGGTACTTAACTTGTTCATATTAAAGAGGTAAAAACCTTTTCGAGATTGCGGTTTATTCCTGAAGCGAAAAGCGATTTAAGCACAACCGTGGTAAAACAAAAGTGGGACAAAAAAGGGTAATTAGATGATGTACTGTAAGCGGGACCTTTCAGCTGGGTTTGTAGTTCTACCCTCACACGTGGCGAATTAGGGTCGTGGAAATTAGGCGCTTTGGTAATGGTTTTTGCTGACCGAAAATGCGAGCAAAATGAGGTGTTTTTTTAAATCATGATTCTGATGTTTTTCTGTCGTTAAGTACCTAACGTGGTTTTAATCAACTGGTTATGATACTATTAAACGTTCATCAACAAATCCCTGACCGCAAAATAAAATAAAAATATATTTTTGTTCAACAAAATTACATTATTTTCACACAATTACGCCTTCCAAATCTCTATTTACTGTATTATACTTTGCGGATAAACGGTCATTTAATTTCAATTTAAATTAGACTTTATTAAATGGTAAGAAGGCCTTAAATCGCTTGAATCACCTTTGGTGTTGTAAATGCAATTTGGGCACAGTGTAATGGTTCGGGTAGACGCCATTAGGCCGGTGACGTCACGGGCCCTTTGCGAAGACAGAATGAAGAGATAGCAGTAGGCACATTTTCAAACAGGAGTTGACATAGGTAAAAGCTGAATTAAAACACTTTTATTTCATACCAATAACTTCGTTCAAGCTTTTATAATAGTAATATTTATTTCACAAAAACTGTTACTATTACATACAGATTTAATGAATCAAAATAAAGCTCTTCGGGGCCGAACAAAACGTTTTACTTGTACACATTTTTGCTTTTATTTTGCTACTATAGCCCTAACTAAGTCGCGTAGTCGCCAGGTGAGCCCCGACTGGGCCTACTGCGCGGCCTGCGCTGTGCCCGTGCTCTCACCCGGCAGTACCTCCGCGCGGACATGATTTAGCTAACACCTCCATTATTGTGTCGACTGGGCCCACTGCGCGGCCTGCGCTGTGTGCTCGCTGGTGGTGACGTGCCCTCACCCGGCAGGACCTCCGCGCGGACATGATTTAGCTAACACCTCCATTATTGTGTCGACTGGGCCCACTGCGCGGCCTGCGCTGTGTGCTCGCTGGTGGTGACGTGCCCTCACCCGGCAGTACCTCCGCGCGGACATGATTTAGCTAACACCTCCATTATTGTGTCGACTGGGCCCACTGCGCGGCCTGCGCTGTGTGCTCGCTGGTGGTGACGTGCCCTCACCCGGCAGTACCTCCGCGCGGACATGATTTAGCTAACACCTCCATTATTGTGTCGCGACAGCTAATGGGCCGGATTCACGTCGCGCCGCTATCTCTCCCTTACTTATATTTATGCGTTTATCATGTTGTTTCTGGGGCAAACAGATTGTATCGTCGAAGTAAAACCGTGGTAAAACTGTTTCGAGCAGTAGGATGATGGCGTGCGTATTTGAGAAGTTCAGCGATTATGTCTTTCAAGAAATCCTTGTTTCAAATTCAAGCGCGAACCTATCAACAATAAAAATATATCTCTTCCCGCTCTGATTAGAGCGACAGAGAATCTCTGGCTGAATTGCCTTTTGCGCTCCACGCCCTGCAATCATTCTTTCAAACATCCAGGTGGCATTGTTGGTAAAAGTACACTATATTTTGAAGAAAGTAATAAAAACTCAAATGTTGCTTTAGTTTTCCTGGTATGGCCCATCCTGCGTATACTCCATCATAAAAATATAGGCGTCGGTCCCTATCTACAAACACTTCTGACAAAAAACCCTGACATTATCAGAAGAACTGGCAAACGGAGCAATAACGCAAATTAAACATCCACCTTCTGAAGGGGACACATGTAACAATAAAATACGCTCAACGACTATAATAGTGCAGCGGCGGCCCAGGGGCCCGGGGGCCCGGGTACCTGCAGGGGGACGTAATGGCCCCAGGGTGACTGCGACTAAAGAGCTAGTGATTCATATTAAAATTACATTTTGGGGCAACGCTACCGGCGTTTTTGTGACCGAAATTTTTTTGATCGGCAGGTGGGCGCAACCCGCGGCTGCCACTGATTGTTAAGCGATTGCGGGATAGTTGCCGGGAGACGGTGGTCGGTGATCGTGTAGGGGGTGTCGGGCACAGTCGCTGTTCGTATCTTTTAATATTTATTGTGGTCGCGGTCTGTAGGTACATGAGTGTGACGACGCGGTAGGTGGTAGATAAGTTCGAGTATTTAATTTACTTATACTTATTAATGAAAGAAATATTGCTAAAAGGCCGAAGCAATCAGTTGCCGCCAGCCTTTCTATAATAAAACGCCAGATTTACGATTTTAGTGTTTTATTCAACGTCTTGATAGGGGTCGGAGGATAAACTGAGGTGCATTCAATTTGGAACTTTATACTCTGTGATAAAAGTTTCATGTTCGTTTAACTTGAGTAGCGCCCCTGTTTCTTGAAAAGTACGCACGTGATCTGAAGTTTTAAAATGCGTCCAATTTCCAAGTTCCCCTGTATCTTGAATAACATAAATTATTGTAAAAAACATCCGGAATTATAAGTTTGATTCTCAAATTGTATGTCTCCGGAACTACAGCGCCGCGAATGATAAGACTATTGGCGTGATAATATTTGTTTTTTACATCAGTATTAATAAAACTTATTAGTTTATTACTTTAAGTAGAAATTGGTTGCGGCATTGAGTCCAAAAATAATATAGTAACCGGTTCTGTTCCATATAAAATTACCAATTCGAATCGTGCATAGGCTTCATCATCATCATCATTTCAGCCGATACACGTCCACTGTTGGACACAGGCCTCCCCCAAGCGTCGCGCATAGGCTTACGTGAAGTAAATTATTTTGGATTGAATAGTATTTATTTATGTCATTCATTATCTCATTTCGCTCCATTGCGCATGCTGTAATACTCGTAATGTCAGATATGCCGCACATTATTTCGTTTGCCCAAACACCACCAACCACCGTTCGACCATTCGACCTATCCTATAAATAGGCCATTGACAAAATCCAGAGTAAAATAAAAGCCGGCACATTACAAGAGGCACGGAGCCACATAAAGTTGTGCACATAAAGGGTGTGTGCGCGCCAGTGACACGCGCCACAGGTTAGCGGAGCGTGAACGTCCGCGCACCTGAGCACGCCCCGTATACCGACCGCACGGGTGCCACAGAAGTCACTCTGTGCACCATGTCACGACCTCAAAAAAAGCTATAGATAAATGCATGCCGTTGCGTGCATTTTTTTTACTTTGATTTTAACCCTTCATGGTATACTCTGCAACTTCTAATTTTAGCTTTTGTACTTCAAGTTGGCTAATTGACTAGCCTTATTACTATAAAGCTTTCTGTTTTGCTCTGTAGTAATATATAAGTTCAAAAATTACTGTATATGCTCGTTATACGTAGTTGGTCTTCTGTGCTTTCCCATCTGTGTTACCTCCCCCCCCCCCACTCGCGTCCCGCACACGCAGTACGCACAGAAATAACAGAGCTGCCCTTTACAAGCTATTTTTATGGAATCAAGTCTGAATAGAAGGTTATTATGGTTGTCCTACATAAGGTTCTGATATAAAGGATACACTGTACATATTCCTGTATTCTAGCTAAATGTCAACTTTGTTGCGCTGCGCATGTAGGCCGCTAAAAGATTGCCTAGTTATTTATTTATTTTTATACCGGGTCGTAAGAATGCCTAGGAGAGACGTCCCAAGATGAAATGGTATGGTACTAAACGTATCGTACGTACGACCTATTCGTCGTCAAATCGGACAGACTTATTTTTATTTACAAAATATGTACCTAAATTCTATTCGTAGGAGAGACTGTCAGATAGCATAGCATAGTCGGCCTTATAATGTTCCCACTGTTGGGATTCAGACTTCCTCTTGCGCGGGTTGGTGGATGTCACATGTCTTCGAATTTTTTGGTTCTAGAACATGCTCATGATGTTTTCCTCACGAGGTTTTCCTAAGTGCCCGGCTGGGTTTGAACCCGCGGCCTACAACTAGTAAGTCGGGGCCATTACCACTCGGCCACACCCGCCACTGCTCTTACAAACATTAAATTAAACAATAAGTATATGTAATTGTCTGCGTGTAGTCTAGCTGACAGTAAAGGTGCGCTCGCAGATCCCGGCGTTAGAGTCGCCCGCGGGCACGGGGCCCGTCTCCCGGGTCCCGGAGTCCGGGATAATTGGTATTAAAGCGTTACTCTGTAAGTCACACGACTGAGGCGAGATTAAATGATTAAACTAACAAAAAGTTACTTAGAAGGCTTCGCTGAACAAACTGTAACGTTAATCGTGGAAAAGTTTACAGCGTTTGGAACCATATAAAACCTGAGATATTCTTAGAACTTATTGCTTTGAAGGTGAAACAGTCTAGACAAGACCAATATGAAAAGGTTTACATATTTAGACGTGTCTCGGCTCTAGTTGAGTGCACACCGAGGCTGCTCAAATTAAGTAAATCGTGATACAAGAAGTCAAAGTGATATTTTTGGTTGTTGGCACACTTAGGTTTAGCCTGTCTACAAGTACTCTCTTAAGCTACGAGTACTTTAAGTGGTTTTTTTTATGTGTTTTGTGAAAGTAAAGTCTAACAAAGAGACATCTGAATTAATAATAGAAAGTAGAAGCACACGCGTCCCAAATTTGATCCATTCTACCTCATCATCATCATTTCAGCCGAAAGACGTGTAATGTTGCACATAGGCCTCCCCCAAGTGTCGCCACAGGATTTGGTCCCATCGGATTCCCGCAACCCTTACCAAGTCTTACCTACGTCTAGTACGTGGTCGCCACTCCAGAACCATTCGGCCCCAACGGCCATCTGTTCTGCGAGCAATGTGCTCTACCCATTGCCACTTAAGTTTGGCGATTTTTCCTGCTCTATAGTTTTTAAGATGCAAGTACCTACGTAGAATCGTAGAGTACACCAAAATATATCAGTTACCAGTTTCATTTGTATAGGTATTCAATATTCAACGCTTCTAGTGTCTAATCATCTCAGGCCGTTTGAGAGCGCCAAAAGTGCCTCGTACGTATCCACATTAACATGCGAGGATGCATCGCAGTGTGCCCGCAAGCTGCAATCAGATAATAGAAGGCTCAGATTACTGTGTACGTCGACGTCGTCGTGAGCAAACCGAAGTCGTTCTGTTGTTGTACCGTCTACATAGACGATATTAGACGGTGTTAGTTGAAGACGAGAGTTAGGGGGAACGTTGGCAGTGAGTGCAGCGGTAAATACACAATGAGTGAATTAACAAACGAAGAGCGCTTCTCGATCTGCTCTAAGCTAAGTTTTATGCTACTATTTTAAAAATCATTTTGATAAAACGTTTCTCTACATTAGACATTTATCTGCAACCTTGAGTCCATAAAGAACTTACATAAAACCCGTATTACTAGTGTAATGTTTTGACATTGGCTTCCTATTGGCTTCATTAGACATTTCTCTAGCTTTAGGGGCCCTCGCCCATGGCAACTTTTTGTAACGATGCTGCCGCGCGTTCGTCGCATTTGCAAGCGCTATGGAATAAATGTGGACGCGCTACGGCATTGCGCCTGTATTGATGTGAACGCGCTACAGCATTGCGCCTGTATGATACGAACGCGCTACAGCATCGCTACAAAAAGTTGCCGTGGGCGAGGGGCCTAAACTTTTCTAAATAATCACTTGCAATTTAGCTTCACTTGTTTGACTGACCGACATTTTGACAATTCAAAAGTGCCTGTAACTGGTATATTTGAAATAAACGTTTCTGATTTCTGATTTCTTAAATATCCCTTAGCTCAATAACTGCCGCCACGTTAGATGCACCGACCGCTAGCTCTAGCGTTAGACGTCCGAATTTCGGCATATGAACCAAATGCTGTATAGTTTAGTGCGCGGATTTGCCGTAAATACCCCGCATTAAAGTCGCACTAGTGCTGCGCGTCCGAAGTCCGGTACTCGCTTGCGTCCGGGTGTCCGGGTGTTCGGGCGGGAACGGCGGCTAATGGTCTCCTTAATAAGCACATAATGAGCGATATTCAAACGTGAGCTCGATTGTGCGCCGCCTCGTTATACAAGCGTGGTCGGAGTCTGTTAGATCGGATTAGTGGATTATCTGTTAGCTGAGCGGCGGATTACAACAGCTAATCAAAGTTGTAGCGATGAACCATGTTTAGTTTGTTATTAGTGGTCTGGCTTTAGGCTAAAAAGTATTACTATTGTAAGGATGGGTGATTAACTAGCTGCATAGCTCATCGCTGTGTAGCTAATGAGTATCTAGCTCACATATTACATCACACTATAAATACGTTTACTTAGTTATTTCTGTAAGTTAATAGCTTCTGTCGACAGCTTCACCAGTATGAAAGTAGAAATTAAATATGCCTACGTCACTCAGTGATAAATTAACATTCTACTGGTGAAAGAATTTTTAAAATCGGTTTAATAATTTCTGAGTTGAATCATTACAAACAAAAATATTCACCTTTATGATATTAGTGTGATAACATAACTTTCCAACCACTCTGACAGTAAATTCAATACAAACACAGGCGTCCTAAACAGATTAAATAAGACGATCTAATATACTTATACATCTTTTAGTGTGAAAGATTTTCATCAAAACAGATTCTCGAGGAATTGGCATTAAGTAGAACTTATAAATGGTGGCTGGTGGAGTGAGCCCCTCGGTGTTATGGGCCCCGGGGGGCACACGGGGAACTATAGCCTGAGTAACTACAAACAGACTACTAAATGGCAGGAGCCATTAACTCGTACTGTGTATATAAATAAGTAATGAAAAATCTATACTTCTTCCGTATTTTGATCATTTTTTTCGGACATCAAAATGTGTTTTTATCAATCTAATATGGTTTTTTACACACCAACATGTTCATTAAAAAACTTCAATCTGTGGAAGATCGCGGAATCGAAAATTGAAAAGTAACTATCAGCCGCAGAGCGGGGAAAGTATCAATATCTAAAGTTTCCGACTTGTCGGAATAAGTAACAGCACTCCGCCAAGTTTCCAGTTTCACTTAAAGGCAATACACCAAATATCGCCAAGTGAGAAACAGTTTGTGTGAGGCGGGAGGCGGCGGTGGTGCGCGCTACCTTTAGTATTCCTAAATTGAGTTGGAAGTTAGGTTTCTTTGTGAGCCGGGGATCGTGTGGCTCTTTGTTGTTGTACACGTAACGTTACTTATAGTGCTTAAGTTGTAAGTGATACGATCTGTCATAGGTGTGTTCAGTTGTTAGCTCCTATTCATATAACTTTTTCACTTGATTCGCGATCTGAATTCTATCCTGGGCCGTGTGTGTGTTACCTACACACACGGTGTAGATTAGCGGGGAGTAAAAAAGCATGAAAGCAAAGTATGTTGAATTTCTTACTACCGCCTGTAAATTTCCCTACGTAGGTAACACATTGCTGTAGTCCACATCAAGGCGAACCCGCGCCACATGACTTATGCATCTCACCTCGTGCGCACAGCCCGCGCTCACCCTACTGCACAATGTCGTGAACATACTAACATTGTACTCTAACTGGTTACAAAGTATCCAATCTTCCACTACAACGACAAAGCCTACTAGTAGCATAACATCTGCTTTTGTAAGTTTCACATAATAATTATGTACGATAGTGTTGGTACGTGAGTTCAATTAAATAAAGAAAATAATGGCCTACCCTGAACACAGTCGTAGAACAAATAACAATAATAACTCACGAGAAGTATGAAAGAATATCTTACTCAGTGTGAGTCCCTACTTCAGGCTGATAACGTAATGAAACTGTTAGTAGTGTTGGTTTCCCTAAGTTACAAACAGAATAAAAATGAAACAAATGATTCAGTTAATCCAATTATCTGTTTACCCAGGAGGACCGCCACGACGGAATCCTTACAAAACAATGAGCATTACTAAAAATAAACCACAATCCTTCTTATATAACTGACGTTTAGGGAATCTCTTAACAATACGAGTCTTGCCGAAGCTAATAATGGAGCTTTTTCCGAATATCCGACACAAAGGGTTGGCGTCCATTGTTGTACGACATTCGGGCCGCATCCGGGGCGTACGGCCGGGCCCCTGGGCCGCATGGCCGGGCAGGCTTGCCATAGATTGGTTTCGAGTAAAGCGGGCCACGCGCGCTACGATGTTCTTGAATACCGGAGTAAATGTTACAGGTATAATAAGTGCCTGCTTTTAGCTACTCAAGTTCGATATCGAAAATATCGCGTGTATTTTAGGAATAAGCTATACCTTTGTTTTTGTAAAAGTAGTGAAATTGGTTACAGTCAAAGGTGAAACCATAATCGACCTTTCAACATACCTGCGTCGGCCTAACATGATTAGCTGATACGTCTATGTAGCTCCGTAACTTCGCTCTGATACTGTTCGTTTATCTGAAGGTCTGCAAAAGCTGTGTAGACTGTATTGACAGCTCTTATTGTGTGGTTCGTATAGACTATAGTCCAGCGCACTGCCGTATAATGGCTGTATAGCTCCCTGCCTCGTCTCCGTGCGTATTGTTACCTAAAGAATGTATTTAAAGATTCTGGTGCAGCTGTTGGAGGAGCCATTTTAACGTTATGACAATACAAACTTTGTTGCATATTCCTAGTTGCAGATTTCATCCATGTTCACATGTATTCTTCGTACACGCAATATAGTCATGTTTACTTAGCATTAGTGTCTGAAACGCGACGCGCCTGAGGCAGCTATTGTCAATCAATCTGCTGGGACGTCTTTACATATTGAATGCCTGTGAATTATTAGATATTCATGATGGCTCATTTAATCTATTTAGGGATGCCTGTATTTGTGCTGAAATTACTGTCAAAGTGGTTAAAAAGTTGTATTATGACACTAATGATTAGCATAAAATATGTCTTAATTTACATTGGCATAACAAAATTCAGCATAATTATTGATCATTACGCATAAAATTATTAGGCATATAACTTTTGCCATAATGCTTGTTGCCATAAATAGCATAATAATAATAATTTTATAAAGCATAATGTTATAAACGCATAATGATAAAAACACATAATGTTCTTTGGAATAAAACTAATAAACCCTAAAAAATAACTCCAAACGGTAAGTCGTAGACACTACCTACATTTCACCTTACTGATTATGGGCGTACATGATGGTTTTCCCACTGATACCACAAAAAAAAAACCTAACCTAACCTAACCCAGTAAGTACCCGAAACCGTTTTGTAGCGACGCCGACGTATGATAATACGCTATAAAACGGTGTCGGTTAAAAACATCGCATAGGTAAAGATCACCATTGCGTGATCGAATCGGAAATGAAGATATCCGCAAGAGAACCAGGGTTGCCGAAGTTATTGGATACATTCATCCAATTAGGACTTTTTATATTTATGGCTCATGATTATTAGACGAATAAATATTATGCCTTTAAAATTTATGCAACTCCAATTTAAGCCAAAACATATAAGACTAAATGATAGTTATGCTAACCCATGCATTATGCCAAAGTATTATTACGCAACAGTAAGTATTATTATGCTAAAAAAAGTTATGCGAAAACGTTATGCCAAACAATATTATGCTTAAATATTTTGTGCCAACAAGGATATTAACCTGAAATTATAAAGGCAATACTTTGTTAGTTTGTATATTTGTATGTTTGTTATGCTTCACCCTCGAACGGCTAAATGGATTTAGATGATAGACACATGGGTAGATAAATCCTGGAATAGCAAAGAGGATACTTGTTTTTGTACGGGGAGTATGCTTGCCTGGGATAATTGCCTAATGTCACGCGGGCGAAGCCGCTAGTAGCAGCAAGTCCTGTTATCTTCAGCTTTTACAGTTTCACAGATGCCCGAGGATTTCTCTAACTCTACAATTCTGTCATTTTCGGCTTTCCAACCAGCTGCTACAAGATCCCAGTGAGATATCATCTACATATCTAGGTATGATGAACTTTTGCATTTTCCTATGTTTGCAAGCGAGGTACTTTCGGGCGTGTTTCCACAGCTCTAGTAGTATCAGTGACGACACGGTTCATTTGTTCTATCAATTTGTCATCCGGACACGCAGTTCACTGGATCCTGCCCTCGATAGTATGTATAATGAAGTGAATTTTGGATTTCACGTAACAACGGGGTATCATTAGCTACCGAGGTTAAAATGTACCTATATGAAAATCATCTGTTGTTTTATTTGGAGCTAAAGGCAATAGAAACGTGGGTATTAATACTAGTGTTATGACACGCCTAGCAGTAAGTGTAATCGTCAGGCTGATAATGATAAAAACACAAAAAAAATAGCACACTCTAAATTCACAGAGACTATATCTTATTCTCAAACTAAAATAAAATCTATACTAAAAACTTTACTTTCAAAGAGTATCAGAATTACCCACAGATAAACTAACCTAGAGACGCGTAGGTACTCCACGTTTAGAAAAGTTTTCCTGTGGCCTGGACCACAGATAACTTGTGCGCGGCGTGGTCGATCTGTGGCCGGTGTGGCTTGCAACGTACACGCGCCGTGGTAATGACCCTCATGGTTGTTGACGGACATTATCTGGACCGGCCTATGAATATTCAGTCTGGATACGTTTCAACTGAATTTGATACTGCATAACTAACTAAATAATGTCATGCCTGCATCATATATGTAATAGATGTTTGTTGGCTACTAGAAGTCGCCTTGTCTCAAATTTTTGTGTCCTTTTAATTATGGGGAGTTGTAAGAATGGACTAACGGGTTAAATTATAATGCACGGACATTACCTACATAATTTGATTCCGACATCACCTTACCATTCGAGCATATTATACCTACCGCGTACATCAAATGACTGGAAAAATTTGCCTGCAGAGGTCTTTCCGTCCGACACACTCACAATTACAGGTGATTAGGTGAACGATAAGACACTGATACCTATAGCTATATGAAGGCGCGATGACAGCGGCGGTCCTCTCGCGCTCTGAACAAACAGTCCTTCAAAGTGTGACAGTAACAAATGGTCCGGCGCCGGACGACCATCGCTCATTCTCCGCCTCCAGGAGCTTATGAAGAGATGAACAGAGAATATTTTATTATTATGAGAATAGTTTGTAGTTGTGAACGTTTCTTCTTAAAAGACTGAGCACACCAGCCTCAAAGTTTGCACTCACGTGTGGCATCTGAACTCATAACCCCATTGAAAGGTTTTTGTATCTCTAGAAAATTCCTTCCATTTATAATTTAGGTGTCTTCAAGGCTAGAGTGAATAGGCTCTTAATAAACTAGTGCGCCTCATCATCAACGATTGCCTCACTACTTTCCATCAAATGGGATCGCAGTCAAGCACTAGTTTATATGATTTAAAAAAATGGTAGTGAAACTCTTAGTTGAATTCACGAAAAACTATTATCTCTGGATCGGTTATTTCTCCATCCCGTAACCACTAAATTAACTAAGGAAATTGAAGCAATTTTACACTAAGACAAACCTCAACTCGTCAGCTGTCTCCAAGTAAGCCCCAACACTGACAGAACAACACAATCAGTACCTGCACATCAGTATTCTGATCAGCGCCGTTTAAATATTAATCCACAATAATCCAGCGGCGGCCGCGCCCGAGCCGCCTCCGCCACCGCAGCCGGGAATATTAACGATGGTCGCGTCATAATAACATGCTAGACGCACTAATGCCAGTTATTATCACCAGGCTGCGAGCGGCCGTTATTAGAGATAGTTGAGCCTATTGTAAGCGCGATGGTACGGGACAGTGGATAAACTGAACTGCGACTTGCAACTACAACATTCACGCTTCTTTCCAACTAGTCGTAACCGGATCTTTATACTTTCGAAGCTCATTTCACTTTCAAATTCACTTAAGTTCGTCATTACGTCCTCACGACACGCCCAAGTAGATCTATTCATTAACAGCCTCTAGTTTATCCCCCTAAAGACTATCAAACAGGCCGACGACCGGCCGCCTACAAACGAAGTACCCCAAGAATCTCTAAACTAATTTGACAGGATTAGAGCGTTGAGTCGTAAGCAACCGGCCTAATGCCGCCGATCTATTGCAAACCAGCTCAGGTCCGCTCATCGGTATTCACAAGTGGAGCTGGCTAATTTTATTGAGTTTATTTCACATTTATTTGCATTATCTTTATTGTCAGGCTCTTTATTGGTGAGACTAAATAATGAAGCAGCCCAGTCTAAATGAAATGGAACATTTGTATGGATTTACCGAAGACTGCCTAGAGTTAGTGGGCGGACAAAATCCATACATCTATAAACGTACCTACTGACAAAAGAAGATCAAAAAAACAAAGCTTACGAATGTATTGAAACTACTTCTGGAACAAAATACCTATTTTCTGTCTTAGCCGTAGAAATATTTGTAAAGGGAAATCCGGGAGCCAAGTCAATCAATTCTGTAGGTATCTATTCATGGGGTTTGTATAAATCTTCTTCTTCTATCCCGTCTCGGATGCTACATAAATGAGGAAGGCATTTATCTGAAGTGTGTAGGCGGTGCTAGCATCTGTATCATTTATCTCGGCAGTAACATCAACGCGACCACTAATTGGCAGTAATCCCGCAAGCTCGGTCATTATAGCTCAAAGATCGATCTCGTAGTGATCTATAGCTTGGCATTTAACCGTCACGATATAGTCACGTATACCACGAGTGCTACCAAGTCGTTTACTTGTTGCTGGTTTTAAGCTCGTCTGCTGAGTAAATAATCCTGGAGTTTTATCCCCAGGGGGGTCATCATTATGAATTCTTTAAAAGCAGTAAACTGGATGATACTCGTAGGTATAAGCTGGCAGCAACAAGCGTGAAAGTTGAAAGCTGATTCAAGGGAACAAAGTCCCGGTACAAAAGGTATCCCATGTGTTATTTCAACACATTGTTTAGCCGTGTACCAAATTTCATACAAATTCGTTCTATCGTTCAAGTGTGAAGCAGGTACAAAAATTCATACACACATTCACAAACTTAAATGCGATTCACAGGCTCATGACTGGCGACTATCTCACAGTAATGATGTAATCGATGAAGCATGTCACCTAGACGTAACCTATAAAAATAAAGAAGCGTTTCCCTTTAGTCTAGTGTGTGCTAGTTAATCTGTTGATCCGTTTACGTGCTGTGAGTGAACTGTAATCAGTCGGCAAAGGCTTCGCTGCCGACGAGCCGATAGTATCGCGACACGGACACTAGCTTGTTTGCAAAGAAAATACTTGTAGGATAAGAGATAAGCGAGGCAATGTTCGGTCGTACAAGTGAAAACAGCTGAAAACTACTTGTGGGACATAAACAGAGTAGGCGGTTGTCTCGAACGAACAGGGTAGTTTCCAGGGTCAAAGTAATTACATTTTATTTAGTCCGTATTTTAGATTATAAAAAAACATGGGACACGCATTTTTATTTTTGGCGTGTGACGTTACCCCGTGCGAAAAAATGCAGCACGGCGTGACGTTACACGTACCTTTAATGGGCTACATCTTTGTCATTTTTGGTTTAATTTACAAATAAAAAATACGTGTCCCTTATTTTTGAATAATCTAAAAGACGAACTAATTACATTTTTTACGGCCACTAGCTTATTATGTCGCTCATTAACAAACTGATGTCAGTCCAAGTTTTGTATGGCTTAAGTTAGATCGATAAACAATCGATATTTACCAAAAAATCCTATTCCTCTAAGCCCACAGTAGTACAGTCGACCTCCAGCCCCCCATATAAGGCCAAGTCTGTAGTTTCACTCTGCACAGTGATTGTTTGTATTCAGATGCCCAATATCTTGCTGTAGTTACAGGTTACGACAATCAGCACGAAGGGTGACTGCCCCACAGCGGCCTGTACCCTCGCGGAGGGGACCGCTGACTAACAAGATTGGATTGTCCAAATTGTATCATAGCTTGTATTGTTGTTGCGTCCTCAATACTGTAACCGGCTGATCAATATTTTATGTTCAAAACGATGACACGACGAGAGAAAAGTTATACGATAAAATGTATCGTATGTTCTGAATAGAATCTGAAAACTTAATGATAAAAGAAAACATTAGGAGCCCGAGGTAGGAGTTTCTAAACCCCATTAAAGTCCAATCAATTTAAATTGAAGTTTTTGTGTACATATATACAGACACAAACTTTGTAAGCTCACGTCTAAGGTAAGAGCAGAAGCACCAGTTAGTAATACCACAGCTCATGAACTGGTCAAGTAGCATTTAAAACAGATTAAAAAAAATCAAATAACAGTGTTGCCTTAAATCTACCGAAAACTTTAAAAGTAACTCCGTGGAGTTATGAAATGGGCACTTTCAGATAATAAATTGTCGGTTCTCCGACAGTTTATTATCTGAAAATGTCTAAATAAACTGTCGGAGAAGAACTGTCGAATTTGTATCTCCCGAAAATTGTCACAAGTCTGAATAGCTTTAGCTCGGACATATCGTGGTACGAAGCCGTCTGTCTCTAGTCTGTTTAGAATGTGTTCATTTCGAGTTTTCATTTCGTTTTCACAGTGACCTTCTGGTCCGTGTTTTGTAAATGAAATTACCAACTTGATGTTTTTTCAAACATTTCAGAGGAGTTAGGAGGGTGACGCGCGACCTCGAGCGCTCACAAATAAAACGACTTCAGACGACTTTCGCGAACTTTTACAAAATATCTCCGAAGGGACTGTGTTGTCGATCCATTGCTAACTTCGGTTAATTAATATTAATTCCCTGCGACTGCCTGCTAGCGCTAGATATTTAATGATGAGGCGCTGCCGAGGAAGTTGCAAAGTTTGCAGAAACTCCGTTTTTAAGTACATTGAGGGTGCAATGTTTGTAACAAACGAAGTGAAATAAATAAAACAAGTTCACTATGACAATTTCTCCTTCCTATCTTTCAGTGCTCAGAGGAGCAATATTCAAGAAAAAATATATATAGGTAGTACAGAAGAACATTTCAATCAAAGATTCAGATAAGACCGATCTGTCTCGAGAAAACACGAAACATCCATCTCTAAAATGAAAACAATCAATCCTTTCAGAAGAAAAACCCGTCTCGTCTAAATATAACATCAGCCTCGCTAATTACTCAAGCCTGTAACTAAACACGGGTTCTTAAGTAAATGATGAATGGCTGTACTCAGTGAATTAATCAGCAGCACTGGTAGTGGCCGCTATTGCTGCTAGTTGCTACAAAAAGTCGGCAACTCGGTGAGTTATCGCCACTACAGCTGCCACGAGCGCTGACTGCGCACTACGCGCCGCTGTTTGCTTTTAGTTACTGTAATTGGGACAAGCCTATAGACTTATGGAAAAGTCAGGGAAATCGGTACCGGCTTGAAAATATACGAGAATGTTACATATACTAACCAGGCCATTTTTGCTTGGGTCGGTCGTCTCTTCGTATTAATGCCAAATAATGTAATAATATATCTGTTTTGAGATTATCGGTAATCTGTTTCTGGTCGATCGATCTGCCGTGGAAGGTCTATCGTTGTACAAAGTGCCGTCACAATAATGGTTAACTTTTGCTTTTCGATATTGTTTGACAAAATAAATGCTTACATTAACGCGATCGAATACGTTAACTCGCTCTAGGTCCTCTGTCTACAGACACTCTCGATCTATCGAAAGTATTTCAACCAGATTAGTATCTCTGTCAAATCTGCGCTGTGTTGAAGTTTGTACTAATCTCAAAGCAAAATTAAAGACTATTTACTACCCATGCTATTAAATCAAAATGAACGTCACTGTGAAAGCATAAGATTAAAAATGAATGCACTTGGAAAGTCAAAGCATAGCCGTGTCAGGAAAGCATCGCAAAAAGGAAAACATAGCAAGGAAAGTGTCCAGTACGGCATGTTACCGTTTCAAATCTCCAGCAGACGTGAGATCATCTGCACGGAAAATATGAATGCAGTCCGTTTGTGTGCAGAGTGTAGAGGAGAGTGTAGCGCAGTCGTCGCCGGGGCGTGTGTGTCCCGTCGCGGGTTCGTTTCCTGTCGCCGGCCCCGCCCGGAGCGTCGGAAGCGCCTGTTTACTTGTTTATTTTCCACTGCAGAACGGTTCAGGCTTTTTAATTCATTAAACCCCAAGCGAACGCCGGCGTTCGCGCACCTATTGTCTTTCAATTGTGTCTGTAATTATCACAATTGAAAGGTTAAATGTTGACCCGTAGTTTGTATTTTCGGGCAAAGCTTGGTTTTTGTATTTCTGTTGTACTGTTTGTTGGTCGGAGTAAAGATTTGAATTGAGCTTTGATTTACCAGTTGCACTTGCTCTTTATAAATATTTAGACGTCAATTTAGACGCAATCCCAAAACGTTTAAAAAGGAGTACAAAGTTGTCCGATCTGCAGTCCTCTCAAAGCCTCTTAATTTTGTAATAACCTTTTCATTTTGGTAGATCATTTTTTTTTCAAAAGAGTAGTAGAGGGGAGTTTCTTTCCATTTCTTCTTTATCAGAAATTACCAATTGTAGCTAGTTTTTGACGTAGTAGTTTTATAGTGGTAGACCTTTATTATTAATGTTATAAAGAGGTAAAGTTTATTTTTTTGTTTGTTGGAAGTAATCACTGAAAGTATCTACTGGTCTGATTGCTAAAATATTTTCACCGATAGAAAGCTGCTTTATTCCTGAGTGACATAAGCTTATATTCTATACGCGAGCGAAGCTGTGGGCAATAGCTAGTGTGAATTAAAAAAAAATATATATTTAGAGTATCATTATTATGTCACCCAGCACTCTGTCCTCCTGAGTCCTCGTGAGCTGGTGTCGCTAATATAGCCGTGCTTGTTGCAGATTGGAGCGCGCGGCTGTCGGGGCGGCGCCGCTCGTCGCAGCAGTCGCCCGCCGCGCTGCTCGCGCACTTCGACACCACCGTGCTGCAGGTAAGCTATGTGTTAACTGTATCACTACATTTTCAGAACAAAAAGAAAACTAAAATAGGTACTATCTGGGCTCGTCCGGCTACGACCAGACGCAAAACGTGTGTCTGGTGTGCAGCTGCCCAATAGTTGATGTCAGGCTGCGTATCTAATAAAGTAATATAGGAATTGTTAGACGTCAGGTATTCTTTGCACCCATGCGTCCATAGGTGCTCTATGGGGTACACTACATAAATACAAAACACTCTACTCTGACGATGACGAAGTATTGAAAATCAGAAAGTCGTTTTTCGTTCCGAGAACAAATAGAGAATTTGATTCTTCGAACTTATCGAAGTCGGAAAATAAACGAATCGCATTTACGACTAAGTACCAAATAAATGTTGAAATTTAAAAAAATTAAATCGTTATAATTCGTAGTTAGTTATTATGAAATTATATGTATAGTATTATGAAAAAGGACTTATTAGAAATTTAGTATAAAAAAAAGAATATTGGGGTATTTCCGCCGCTGCGCACGTTCCATCGTAGAGCCCATCCATTTCTTTGCACCAGTTGAATGAGATTCAGATCAAAAGCAGGCTAATTGTAAGATAATAAAAATAGTACATAATTCTACATCAGATTACACAGTAAATCGTCGGAATTTAGAAATCAAATAACTAACGAATTATGGAGCCCATAAATCTAAGCAGAACCGTTTGACAGTTCTACACGAAGTACATTTTAATTTGTTGATTAAAAATCGTATAGGTATGTTAATATAAAATAAAAAGGTTTTACGGAAAAATAATACAAAGCTATTTTTTTTAGAAAAGTGTGAAGCGTCAAACGATATTTCTTAGATTTGTTATGATATAGTTAATATTAAGATTGCTAAACGTAGCAACGGGTTAATAACGACTAACAAAAAATGCCACATTAGTCACTAAATTATTGCTAGGCTAATTTTTTTTCTCTGACGTTGAGCAAGCGCCTCACCCACTACGAATGCTATGATTGGATCAAACAGCCATTCAGCACTGCGCTGGTGCACTCGTGGACCGCTGACGATCACGAGTCACCCGGTGTGAATATAATCTGAAGTCGCACGACGACTACCCTCGGGGCCCGACCGTCTCGCACGCCAGGGAAGACAGAAGATTAACTTGAAGCGGCTATTGGGAAACAAGAACACCAAAACAAATGAATGAACAGCAGTATTAGATAGTGTTGCTATTAAAAGTCTATTACTACCTAGGTAATTTCTTTTTTTTTTCGTACGAAATCTTTTAAAAGGTAGTCGTATTTTGAACGGACTGGGATTCTTAAGTCACTAAAATCAAACCAGCACATGGAGTAGGTTTCGTACCTTTTTAAAAGCTTACCCCGTATCTACTACCCAGATCCTATAGAATGGATCGATTTACTTGCTGTGATTCATTTTGTGAGTTGTAATATTTATCTATAGTTCCTCGGTTACCAGAAGTAAAACTTGTTCTCAGCAGTAGAGCCCAGAGAAAGGAAATTATTTTGGTAAATCCAGGCGACTGATGTACCAAATGGCATTGTTACTCGAAAATAAATATATTCGTAGACAACAGATGTCATTGAAGAAAGACGTTGATTTTAAAGAGCTGCATCAAGGAGTAGAACTTCTAACCCTACCCTTCTCATGTCTGGGTCTAGGCACTGCTCTGGTTTAGCGGACACGACCCGATTGAAGCGCCGCCAGACTAATGCTATATCGTGGAGATATTAAACTGAACAGTCGCTTCAGATGCAGTACTAAAACCGCAGTAACTCAAATTGGTATCAAATTATTGAGATTGAATTTAATTATTACATGAAAGCTAAAGTTATTCGTGAAATAACTTGAACGTTTGCTTATCTATGAACAGAATCTCCAATCTCATACTTATAATGATGATGATGATGAAGCATTCTCCTTTTACCGTAAGTACCCAAACAATACGCGAGTAAAATACTGTAGCAAAAATTTGAGGCTCCTTGAAAAACGACAAAAAGCCAAGCAATTTACCTGATCTGCTCAACATAACGAGCGAATGTCACAAAATAAAATCCATTGCCTGCTCGCCATCCGCACTGCGATTCAATTTCACAATGAAGTTGACAATGTAATCGGTAACATTTTTCTTCGTGGAACGACGTGATTGCATTGAGTTCTTTGTTGCGGCTTCTATCAAATGTTGGCGGTCGCCGTGTGACAGATACAAGTCAGAAGCTTCGCTCAATCGGCGTCGGATAAGTTTTCTTATAGATATTGAAAAATCCAGTGGTTAGGTAATATCAAAGATTACAATTTGACATGGAGACTATGGAACCATTGTCAACAGAATTTTTAACTGACACTAAATATTGATATGATTGACCTGCAAGTTACGACTTTCAGGAGACTATTAATAAGTCGGGTTCTGTCCTTGTTAGAGTAACTTATATAGTTATGTAGTATCAAGACTGAACTATACAGAATTATTCCTTTATTTAAAATTTATGTACAGAAGTTGTACATAGGAACTATAGTCTGATAGTTAAAAACTTTAAATCAACGATTATATTATAGTAGACGTAAAAAACTAATTCTTTCAACAATATTTAAATTCGTAGGTTTATTTTTACGATAATATCTTGAAAATTGTAATATCCATTAAAAATACAAATATAGCAGCTGAAATAATAAACTAACAAATGCAATGCTAAATGCTACATATTCGGATCATGTGAAGAATTTAAACAAAAGTTTCGAATTTTACGCTAGAAAGACAATTTGCCCTCAGGTATTTTTTTTATATTAAGGGGAAGCACGTTCCAGGGTTTTATAAGAGAGATAGCGAAACAAAATATACACTACACCGCCGCGGTTAGAAAAAATATGAAGGAATCAGTATTTCAATATTCGTAACTGTTTTAATAAATCAGGAGCACAATTTTTTTTCGTATTGATCCTTCTGTACGTTTTCATTCATTGCCGCCGGTAAGTTTATCTCTTCCGCACAATTTGGCGCGGGGTAGCGAGCTGGCGGGTAGAGCTGTGTGCTGGCGGACAGCGGGGCGGGGAGGATTGCTTCGACAACAGCGTGATTTTTAAGGAAGATTCGCGATCGTCCCTAGAAAAATAGTGTAGGTAGTGTAGTGCACACTAAATATATTGTATATTATTATTATTGAGTATCATTAAGACTATATTTTGACTGGGGTAACACACCCTCACCACACCTTACCTCTCTCTCGTTTCACCTTCGGTAGATAGGACCGACTCAATATACACTCAGAGGACACACAATGCACTCTCAAGAGCCACATGAAACTGTTCATTGAACTTGTATAAAAAAGTGCGTTCAAAACGTAGAGTTTATTGATATTTGGCGCAGTTCATTGGAATAAAAACAAAAAGTTCCTTGTGAAAGAGTGTCCTTGATTTTTTGTTTGAATATTTTCCATGCACAGCTTTCAAACCAGTAGAAGGACCACTTAATTTACCTTAATTGGCAGTTAGTGTATCCGACAAACCTTGACCCTTGATCGCAGAACAGAAATATATACTTTCGTAACTATGTAATTTCCTGAAGCGAAGTCATTTACCGTTAGTTAATTTACGAAAATAATAGTTTCCACGATACACTCGTAATATAAAGCCCAATATTTTACTCCACAACATAGCCTCCCAAAATTCCGATTTAGTCGACAAGTTCCTTAATCGAACAAAATGGCTGTCGTTAGGAATTCATTACGCCAGCAGAGGACGAAAAAAGGTGAAAATAGTGAGAAAAGCTATTCAATCGAACACTTAACGAAGTAGTAAGTGAAATTAATTCAGGAAGTAACGCTGGCACTAAGGGTGTGTTCACATCTAGGACATAAACCTCAAGCGGTGGCAATTTGCGCGGAGGCGGCGGCGCCCGAACTCGATAATCTCCATACAAATGAAATTCTCGCTCGGCGAACATCCGCAGCTGTGTGTGGACCCTAATAGTACTGAGTAGTTCACTTTGAAAGTTAGCTCTAAGTTAGAAAGATCTGAAACTTGTACTAAGTACAGAGAGGTTAATCTTTTGTTTGTAGAGTACAAGTTGGGAGCAGGCGACGGCTAGTGGCTGTGCGCTTTTTTTCGTAGCTGGACTAGCAGACAGCAGTGCGGACGATAGATTACCTATTAGATTGAAGTCTTTTGCAGAGGCAGGCACTACAACTTTTGTAGAAAAAAGTTGTAATTAAAGTTGAAAGGACTCACGAAAAAAAGAAAAGAACATTTTGATTTTGGACGGTATTTCGATTCAAATAGACAAATCCAAACGAAATCCGCCTCGCTGAGATAGAATTACTGTAACTAGGTCAACTGTTGACAAACTGAAGCACTTTTACCTAAAAGATTATTTATTTAGAAAACTGTTACTCAGTTTCGAACAAACACTAACCTACTGACCTGACTTTCATCAAACCTCGAGCCGCACGCTTGACATTCCGTAATTTGGAATGGCAGCATTTGATCCGGCAGGCGACGCCGGGAGGCCACCGAAGCGGCTGAGTCGAACCGTTCCGGCAAGTGCCGCTTACCATGTTATATTTTCTTAGACGGAACTTGTAAACATAGGGAGGAAGATTGCAGACGTGCACGCTACCGTAATTTGTTTGGTTTGATCGCGAGTTTAACAGAAGCCTAGTCGTGTAATTAACTAAAGTTTGCATTAGAGAGTGCAGTAGTTTATCTAATAGATATCTAGAACAATACGAACTCATGAAACGGAAATATATTTAATAGTTTACTGATGTCATGAATACGATCGAAGGTGTATTGATAGCGAGCTGCAGAGCTCATTTTGTTGCATTTATAGTGCTCTGAGCACTTCAGTGTGCACTAGCAGACGACAACCAGTTTTACGACTACATGCACGTAACCGAGTTATTGCTGGAATATACGAGTGCGGTGTAGACACGGGCTCGTGTAGACACAAATAGACTAAACTAGGTGGGCATTTTTTTGTTATCGTTACCCCACTCTACTCCTGTGTCGTGGATGCTTTTACAATCACAAGATACCCAGACACGGAACACCTATTTGTAGACCATACAAATATTTGCTCCGTCTGGAAATCGAACCCGCGTCACACAGCGCAGCAGCTAATCATTCAACCACTGCATCAACCGTGTCGTCACTTGTTGGCAAAATATAAATATTTTTTTTTTGAATGTCTCATCATCGTCTTCATCTTCCTGCACTTTTCTGTTTTCTATTTAACAATAATTTGATCGATAAAGTAGTTGTGGTATCGTAAAGATCCGGTATTGTAGTAGGAAAACCTCAAATGTTATATAAAGAACCGACAAGAGATATTTGCAGAAATAAAATGTATTATTCAGTTTTCAAAACCAACAAGCGTTCGTTAATATGTTTGAGAATATTTTAAAACTTATAGTTGGCACAAAATAGAAGGCAAGGCACGATTACCGGTCGGTATGTTTCCAAAAAGGTCGCAGAAGGCCTCAGTAAATCAGAATTGGGTGTTCGGCATTACAGCGGCGGCCGCAGATGACCTCAGGCCTTTATTCCAAAGAGAAATGGAAAAAATACGCCGTCTTCGCTCTGATTCCTATAAAATTCCTCGCCCACCCATCCGTGGGCAATGTACTAAAAGTATATAGGTTTGTACCGCTCCAGGCTTTTCTTTAAAGGACAGTATTGGAATAAAATGTTATTGTTATCGGTCAGGTCGCGAGGGCGGCTGCATTGGTTTTTATAGCAGAATTATGTTAAGAGGGGACCGCCCCTTATAATCTTGTATTGACATTTATTGTTACATTTTTCTGTTCCTGAAGTTGAACGCTGAAAGGAAATGTTTTCAAATGTAAGGATATTATTATTAAATGTAGGAAGTGTCGATATGTGTGTGCGGTGCTTCCGTAAGCAGTATTGTTGAGGAAATGACGAGAGGCTTCGGTTGAGTGTAATTGATACAATACGTCATGTTACTGTTCGTGTGGCAGCGGGTATTGTTTCCGGAGATATATTGATGTGATTACAATATGTCTTCCGTTTATGTAGCGAGGTAGACAGTGCATGATAAGATGATCTCTGTCTTCTTCCTCTGTAATATCAGTTAGTCCTGGCACTAACAATAGCAGCGTCAGTAAGCAAGATAGAAGATAACCAGGGCTAACTGGGCAGCTGATCATCACTGGATCCATATTACTAAGCCATAACCACGCTTGTCTGACGGAATCCTGATCTTAAGTTTTTTCTGTAATCACATTTACACTACAATAAAAATCAGGTAAAGTTTGTTTGTTGTTTGTAAAAATAAAACTGCTAAAATTCTTTCACCTATAGAAAACTGATTTATTACTGAGTGACATAGGCTATATTTTATGTACGCGGGCGAAGCTGCGGGCAAAAGCTAGTTTAGAATAAAACTATTTATTAAGGTGTAAGCAAAAATGGAGATTTTTTCATTTGGTACAAAAACGTTTGGATTTTCTTATAAATTTTATTCTTCGTGCTTAAAATAAATAGGCGTGAAGCCATTGCCCCAGGCTATTATTTGCAGACTTTTGACATTCGTTGCGGATCATGTTACATGATTACTGGTGTTGTGGAGTGATGGGTGCAGTTAAGTATCCATGTAAAATACTATGTAGTATTCGGTTGCATCCAGCTAAACTGAAATCTGACTCCAACACGAAAAAGCTAGACTGATGAATAGTGCAGTGCATCATCATTTGTATACACAGACCGCTACAAATTTATCTTCTTTTGGTCAGTCCATCCTAAGATTGTTTGTAAGAGATTGCCTTATGTAAGACCACCCATTGTACACTTAGTTTTCACAAATGTTTGCTCAGTATATTTTTTAGTAACGTGTAATGTTTGTTGGTTCAGATCCGCGACTGGGTGTCGGTGGAGGTGGACATGCTGCGCACGCAGGCGGTCGCCGTCGGCGATGTGGACGACATCCTGCAGCAGCTCGACAAGCAGAAGGTACGTACCCTCAGTGTCGCAGCACTCATACAGAACGCTGGATACCTTCCGGTGCTCGCTGCGGTAGTGGCGCCGCTTTGCTCAGAAGTCCTCCATCAGTGATATTACTTCACCATGAAGTGCAAGTGTGTTCCATCGTGTGTGTAGCGTAACAGAAATGTGTGAAATGACTAAGAAACTGTTTATTATCTTGAATAGGTAATTCGTTTATATTCATTACAACATAGGTCAGGGCAAGCAGATCCCGTTCAAATTCTTCGTATTTTAGACATTGGACTAAAGCTCTACTTTGATTTTTTTATTTTTAGATACATTTAAAATTGCAATAAACCTAGTGCTATTATGTTGTTAAATAACTCTAAAGTTGTTGTAATAACACTCAATTCACAATTTGTTCCTCGAAGCACAACACTCGTATTACGAGGAAATTGAAATTCTCCAATATATCTTTGACTCCCAAAATATGCAATAAACCTAACGAATGGTTTTCCACAGACAACAGACTACTATTGGAGTAATTTAAAACATAACATAGATCATTCTACGAACATTAGACAAAAGATTAAATTTATTACTACCCCCCAATTGTAGCAAAGTAATTTAAACTTTATTACTTGTCAGTGAGAGCTCATTTCCGGGCGTCATTGTGGCGGAACCCCACGCGAGGGCGCGATGTAGGTTCCTTTATGGCACCTTCACACTACCCGATGCGAATTGACGGCGGGTGAGAGTCTGTGGTGTGCACGTAACGATATAACACGCTATTAATAGGAATCCTTGGTTTCTCTAATCTCGATTGTTTAGAGAAAAAAATATATTAACTTCTTTTCATTAGTAAGTATGTACTGTCTCTCTAAAAATATACATCTTAACTATTACATATTATAAATTAATAGGTATATACAAACTTAAAATAATAATATTAACTTAGGTTAAGTTATTAATGTTTGGTAACTTTTATACTATACCTATGACAAAATGTGGTTCACTCAAATTGGTTAATTTATTAGTTTTCCATCAAGTAGAAATCTATTATATTGAAATACAGTAAAATCCGTTTAAATTGACAAACACGCCATAATAAGCGAACGTTTTGCAAAGCGTTTTGTGAAAAAAAACTTTTTACTTAAGTATTTTAATAGAGAAACATAGTAATATAAATTAAATCAAAATAAAAATTGCACGTAATAAGTATCTACATACGATACATGTATGTAGGTATATACTAATTTTTATCATACAAAATTTTTGATTTTTTAATGTAGGTAAGTAATCTGTAATTTTTGTCTGCTTTTGTTTTTTCATTTTATTGTAAATAGTATAATATATAATGTATAATATTAATAGCATAATGTTCCGTCGTCGGGAATCAACGAACATTACCGAAGGTGTAAAGAACCATGTCTGTCATTATAACCGGACGCGACATGTCATCGTAAGTGAAGTCATTACATCCGACTTTTTTATAAAGAATTTTAGATGAAAACCAAACTTCGTAATAAACGGTTGGTCAATATAGGCGGAGTTATAATAAATGGATTCTACTGTAGAACATTCAGCAAGTTTAAAAGTTTGTACAGAAAATGCCGTTAGGTGTAGCATTGAGGTGTTAAAAAATCCAGTAACATTAAAAAGCGTTAATCTGTGTGTCAGTCATTACACTCTTTAATATAACGCGGACATAGGAAGCAGTGGTGGCCGATTGGTAATGGCAGGGCCATTACGAGTTGTAAGTCTCGAGTTCGAAACCAGCCAGGCCCATTACCTTTTTTCTTATTTATTTCATCACCAGAGAGCAGTTCTCAAAACGGTGAAGGAAACCGGCATGTCCTAGAACCAAAAATTCGAAGATGTGTGACATTCACCATGATGATGATGATGATGAATATAACGCGATATTTTTACATACATTACACTTTACCGTGTTGGTCCCTCCAGCTCGAGCGCGGCCCTTTGAGGCGGCTTCTTGTGAGTTCCTCGACAATGGCTCGTAGTCGTGATTGTGTCTCATACTGCTCTATATACTATACTTGAGTACTATAGGTACTCGCGCTCGAGTACTCCCCTTTAGTACTCGAGCCAATTTCACCGTAATGGAGAAGGCTTTAACGTTGGAACGGTTTTATAATTGTTTAAATATTTGACGCGGGACGTAGCACATGTTAGACTTACATTTAACCTTTCGAATACCGTCAATTACAGACACAGTAGAAAGATAATGACAGCGCGAACGCCGGCGTTCGCTTGGGATTTAATGAATATGTTCAACACCGGCAACACCTCGAGCCGAACCTCGTTCCTGGAGGAACTACGAACTATTAACGCGATCCATTCGGGATGTAGCTGTACATCATTAGTTTCAGTATAATTATGCGGAACCATGCGGAACGTGTCTAGTATTTTTATGTAAAGAATCTATACAGTACAAAAATTTATAGCTATTATCAAAAATCACAAATTTGCTTGTTGTTACCTGGTTGTTCGAACAAATATATGGTGACCGGGCCATTCGGTGACTGAGGGGTTGTGTTGCTCCGCGCCCAGCTGTGCGCTGGCGCCTCATGCCCGCTGTGACATGCTGTGACCTTTGTTGTACTTATTGTTAGTATCGGTGGTGTCCAACTAGTGACCTTTTTTAAATATTTTTGGGAAAAAATGTAACATTAAAAATATAATTATCACAAAATTTTTGGAATCGATTGAGTCTGTGAGAGCAGTAGTGGCCGAGTGGTAATTGCTTCGATTTACGAGTTGTAGGTCGCGGGTTCAAACCTTGCCAGGCACATTACTTTGTGTAATTTATTTTATTACCACTGTTCTTCCAATGGTAAAGGAAAACATCATGAGGAAACCGGCATGTCCTAGAACCAAAAAATTGTAGACATGTGACATTCACCAACCCGCACTGGGCCCGCGTGGTGGATTACGGCCCGTTCCCTCTCCTAGAGAGGAGGCTTGAGTCCCAGCAGTGGGAAAAATAAAAAGGCTGGTGATGATTCAGTCACTGTTTCTGTACAACTCTAGTCAAGTTTAGCATATACTAAAAACAATATTTTATAAGGTGTACCTACAAATAGTTTCACCCCTCTTTCTCGCTCGTACGCCTGACATTTTAACACATGGTAAGGCCACTGAACGAAGTCGAGGCGACAAGCTAGTTCAGCTCGATGTTCAGTGTCGTCCCCCTCCCTTGTAATAACTGGAGCTACGTTCGTGGATAATAACTGAGTTCGTCAAACAGAAAAGGTTGACCTTTGAACACCTTTTGTGTTACCCCTAATTCTATGTATTGAATAGAGAAACCCGTGAAAGGCGATTGGGTCTTGCATACAGAAATTTGAAAGTAACGCCTATACAATGCTATAGGTTGTGTGTGTGTGATAGGTAGACGTGTCGGAAGTTGAGCTCTGTATATTCCAGAGAGAAGGCAAGATTCCGAACTCGATTTCTGGCCACTGTAGGCGTAGGGTTGCGGACGACAAGCAATGGGTAACTCGCCGTCCGACCATCTGGATCGAGCCTAAGTCGTCGACGGCGAATAGTGTTCCATGCGCGCCTCAAAGAGTTGTCAGCATCCATAGGCGCCCAAAGGAGTCGAAGACTTCTGGGGCTATGGGTGATACGAAAGAGATCCCGGGGTCCTGAAACAATGGCAAAGAAGGAACAGGAGTAGGTTTTCAGTCAGTAAAAGTCTAATCGCCGGCACCGCTCAAGGGCGGGACACGTCATTTAGATGATTTTCCCACCTAAAAAAAAAAACAAGCAAGCAGGAAAATACAGAGACAAAATAAAATAAACTCGATGCTCAATAATATTTTTAATTGGTCCGCAAAACGAAACGTTATTAAAATATCAGTTGTTGGATATCGGCTGTTGCGGCTCGGCGCCGACGTGCCGTGAAGGACACGTTTATTGACAGAATCGACACGTTTTTCGCAACCGTAGGCACCTACGGCTTTACCCATTTAAGTACACGTACCCTATATAAGTTCCTTTAAAAAGTAATAGCATTTATTTATTACTGCCACGGTCTGAAATACTGCTTTTACCAATATCGTTTTTACTAACACCGACTAAAGTGTACCAGGGAAGCCAATGCTTCTTGAGCACCAGTGCCCAATTTATTCAAATTATGTACGCCCAAAGAAAGTATAAATCAATTCTTATGTCATCTGAACATATCATCTGAACGTATTAGCCGCTTCGTCCGCATGAAAGTACAAAATCTATGAGCTATGACAGATCATGATCTATCCGTGTGGTAAATTTCATCCAAATCCGTTAAGCCGTTCGAGCGAGCGTAAAGAAGTAAAAAATATACACACGCACTCATAAACTGTAGATTAATAGCATTTAGTGTCCATTGAATTTTGTATTTTTTTTTAACGATATAAACTATCCTGTACGTACTTTATAAGTGAGGATTTGTTATTGGCTGTCAGTCTAACTTATTTCTTACCAGATTTGTTTTAGCTGTAAATTCAAATTCAAATTCAAATTCAAATTCAAATTCAAAGCATTTATTTCAAATAGACCATTTACAGGCACTTTTGAATAGTCAAATGTCGGTCAGTCCAAGAAAAGTGAAGCTAAATTGTAAGTCCTCCATATCATTGAAATAAATAAACTTACGCGTTACATACGCGAAAGTTAAATATTAGTGTGATTTCGACTAAATAAGGCCCATAATAATTTTGCAATAAAAACCCACTTTAAGTTACATTTAAATATCTATAAACCTACCGAACACCCACATTGTTTTCGCGCGACACATGGCTCGAAAGTATGCGCCGTGAAAATCTCTCTGGAGATTGGTATCCTTCGCGTGTCTACTACCGACCCGGTATACAGGCCAAAAAAAAACATAGGCCAAAGTTACTTGGAATTTTTATTCTTTCCCCACATTAGGAATGACTCCTGAATTATAGGTGCGTTCACAAACATGTAAAATCACACATAAGACACCCAGATCAGGCTCGGCACAATTATCTGTAGGCCATACAAATATTTGTTCCATGCGGAAATCGAACCCATGACACGTAGTACAGGAGTGCGATTCACTAAGACACACGCGATCGTAGCGCCTCAACGATGTCGACGGCGCAACAGAAAATTAAAATATGGTTCCAGCATTCAATCTCTCAACCGTACCGCCAATTGGATTCCGGTGTACTTGACAGTAGTTGGGTTAAGGAATTGGCCATGTGGGTGATTGCCAAGGACGTACAGGACGGTGGATTATTTGATTGTTAAGATTAACTCTGATCTGCGGAATAGTTCGAAAGCGTTACTGCCGCCCTAAAAAGAAAATGGCAATTGGAGTAACACAGGTGGGTTTTAGTCAGTAGAAGTCTGACACACCCTGAAAAAACTTTTCATGAAGGATTTTGAGGGTTCATATTCTTTAATTTGCTTCCACAATATTGGTAAGATGGTAATAGACAAGCTTCATCATCATCATCATTTCAGCCGATATACGTTAACTGTTGGACATAGGCCTCCCCCAAGTGCCGTCATAATGAACGATCCTGTGCGTCTCGCATCCATCGGTTTTCCGCAACCTTCACCAGGCCATCGGTCCAGCTTGATACACGGACAGGCTTAGAGCTATGCATCATAGTAGACCCTGGTCGGGCACAGCAACATCCTTGTTGATAGGGTTACTGGCATTTATCACAAGATTTGGAAAATATGTACATTTTATACATAAAAAAGTTTGTTCCCTTATTTTTTTAATAATATTTTATTTTGATGTACTTGCCAAGTTTTCTCTTCCACCTCCCTTGGTTGACTGGTAGAGAATGCCTAGGGCATTAAGTCCACCTTTGTACTTTAGTGTTGCATGAAATTAAAAAAAAAAATTGGCTCCAAGAACTCTGAGAATGTAGCTGCTAGAAGAGGTTTGATGGAACACTTTTGTCATACTTACTACAGAACTAGCATGAGCTACGATTTGTTTGTCCATCTCGCTTCAGTGGATCGTTACGCAGACAAACGTATTTAAACAAGAAAAAGCAAAAAAATCTTTGTCTTACCAAGTCAGGAATGTTCTTGAGATGGGTTCTTTCACGTAAAGCCGAGAGCATTCTTCGTGTAGTTTTTTCAAAGACTCGGATATGATTATGAGATGCCTGTAGCTACAAACAAGGTATTTGGACCGGAATGTCTTTATTGCCTGCACAAGGCTGAACAGGTTTCTGAATCTTTGAAGATGAATCCGAGCTTAACACAGAGGTACCTACCATATACCTACTACATGTTTTTAAAAGAAGCAGCAAAAAAATGATAATAACGTAAATTAAAACAACAAGTTTAAAATCAACGATAGAATTAACTCTTTTAACGCCACGGTCTGTTAAAGGTATGAGGTAAATAAATGGGTTGAAACAAACTTTATTTTTTAAGTCAGTATACACCCCTATTGTTTAATTAGTACAAAAAAACTCTATCCGTACTCGTTACTGATTATATTGGTTTAGTCAAAAGTAAAAAAAAAAAACGAATTCCAAAAATTGTCCACGAAAATTTGTCATAGGTACCTAATTGGTAAATTCATAATTGAATCAATAATTTAATTGCTAGAAAAAAATACTACGCGCAGTGTTTTTCCATTTTGATCGTCATTTATTTATTAATAATCATTAGTATACAGTGTACCTATAATGTTACCATAAATTGAGTGAAGTTTTCGGTTATAAACAAAATCTAATAGCTTTATTGTTTATGAATAATATTTATTGAGACTTTAATAATAACAAGACTGTTTTCTAATAAATCCTTTATTTTCGACGTTGGATTTTTCGGAACTCAGCATCGGGGCTTTTTGGGTTTTTACCGAAAAAGGCCCGACGCTGATGGTGCGTGTTTTTACACAACGATCATTATTCGTAGCTGGCCGTCTATTGGTCTTATTACGCTGTGGTCCGAAACAGCAGAAAACAGTCAGATATGTTTGAACCGTGCAGCATCCATCGACAAAACTACTACGACTATCCTTATTCCCCGATTGATCCAGAGAGGAGAGTAATGGTTTTATTAAATAAGTAAGCTTTCTTTTGTAACTGTCATTTACGCGTCCCTCTACCTACTACTATAGTTACTGCCCTACTGATTTAAAAAGCGGTCGGTAACTCAATCTAAGCGAGTTGCGAGAAAAAAAGGATTTTGTATAGAACCATTGCCGTCACCTTTGTGACGTACACTAAATAAAAGCCTCTGCCCTCGGCGTGGAGCCGAGGGCAGAGGCTTTTATTTAGTTTACGGCGGCTTGATATATTGATAAAAAGTCTAAAAAAAAATCTCATGTATTTTTTTCCGATGTAGACTAAGTATGTCAGTAAAATTCCATGAAAATAGATTCAGTGGTTTACGCATTTATAACGTACTTACCTAAGTACTGTTGTTTTTTTTTCCAATATTGCAATAACGATACGGAATTTTCGAATAACGCGGAATTGTCTATAGCTGTCCCTTATGAGTAGCTGTTTTCTAAAACGCTCAGCATCCTTTTAGACATTTTGATGCAAAGAGAAAAAAACGATTTTTAGTAAATAATTGAGATACCATTTTAAAGCTTAACAAGACTGGTGGCTCAGTGGTAACTGCCCCGACTTACAACTTGTAAGTCGCGCTTTCAAACCCAGCGAGGCGTATTACTTTGTGTATTTATACTTTGTCTATTTATTTCATCACCACTGTTCTGAAAACGGTGAAGAAAAACATCGTAAGGAAACTTATGGACGGTGTGTCCTAGAACCAAAAATTCGGAGACATTTGTGACATCCACCATGGACTACAGCCCCTTCTCTCTCTTAGACTAAAGGCCTAAGTCTCAGTAGCGGGAATATTATAAGGCCGATTATGCTTTGTTATATTTTGACGTATTGGAGCCTAACAGTTGATCCTGTTCAACTAACGTGACAACATGTGCACCACTGCTGTAGTCACACTGGTCTAGTGCCGTAGCGTTTGTCTGTCAGATGAGGCGACCGCCCTGACCGTGACCCACACATTGCTTATTTAGTTAAGGGTTACCGCAAACCTGCGAACTGCGATCGTCTGTCATGTGTAGCCAGCCGCCTCAACGTTCAACGAGTGAGTGAGTGCCCAGTCGTATGCATAGTTCTATGACCATTTATTTATGTAGATTATATATGTCGGTCAATGTGTCGGCTTCAGTCGATTCGTGTGTGTGACAATCTTCGACTGATTAAGATTGAAGTTAAATTAATTACCATGATACAGTATACAGAAAAGAAGCGATTGGCAAGCTTGTTGACACGGTTGGCGCAGTTGCTGAGCGATTAGCTGTAGCGCTGCGTGTTGCGGGTTCGATACCAAACGGAACAAATATTTACGTGACCCACAGATATTTGTCCCTGGTCTGACGGTCTGTGTATGTGGATTTAAATGTTTCTAAATGCATCCACGATTCAGGAGAAAGTTAGTAAATTAGAAGCTAGCAGTTACGTTTCATGAGATACAGCTTGGTGTCAGACAAGTGGACGTTTTACCCTTTCGGTACTGAAACCTAAAAATAGAAAACAAACTAATAACAGTGTCTATGAGTGTATTCTCCATAAAGTGACAGCAACGATGCAACAAACAAACGTACGAGTAGTATCTCCCGCTCATCGCCTGTAAGCATGTAATCCTCATTAGAGAAACAGTCAAGCTTTTAGCGTTCACAATTAAAACCAAATTAAAAACGCCTCCGGCATCAATTTGTTTACGCCAACAATAAAATTCATGTGTATTGTTTTAAATCACTGCTGTTTCACTGTGATGGGTGTAATAGACTCGAGTACTGTTTAATGAAGTGTAGAACTACGTTTTATTTAAAGTATATATGAATCTGTTATTTTCATAATATCTTTACCTGTTCACACAATCCTTTCAGCCGTGCGATCTCTTCGCTTGCTGAAGCGCTACTGCCTCGTTCACCCTCGATGCTCCGTTTATATATACCGAGTATTTTACAGCGCGCATGCGCGAGAACTAGTGATGGGAACGTGTCGATAGGTGATTTTTTTCTTGAAATTCACAATTGTCTTAATAGATGGCGTTGTAATCAACTTATCTATATTTTAATAGAAGCAGGACTTGGTAAAGGTTAGCGCCAATTATTCCGCCCATTGAACGACCAAACATAATAATGTAAGGACAAATGAATATCAGTGGCGCAAAGACAAAATATCATTGAATGGGTTTAGCTAATCCAACCCATCAATTAGATGTTTATTTATCTGAATAAGCTTACCCAGAGCTTGTTAAATAATTTCCCAATTATCATCTTATTATTTATACTTAAAACGAGAGTAACTCTAGTTGTCTGTTTGATACCTCAGTTATCACGTCTTAACACCTGAATGGATTTGATTGAAACTTGGCCTACTGTTAGACTATTTCTTATAATATATTTTTTTCATCCGGGGTTTCCTTACTTGATTTTTATGGTGGCAAAACCGCTGCAAAGAAGCTTGTTATAAAATTTTGTAATTTCTTCAGATACCTTACACAGTGTCGGAAGAAATGAAAACAATCTAATTTCCCTCGGTGTAAAAAACAAGTGAAATTTATCAGGCCGTATCAAATTACTTCTGTATCTATCTGTGTGTTGTTCTGTATTTTTGCAGAACTGGCTTTTCAAGAAGAATAGGCAGAGTTTTGCATTCTATTCTTCCGTTCTTCGACGTTATTGTCATAGTTGTAATGAAATGAATGTGGAAAAGGGTTGTGAATTTAACCAAAAAAACCGGCCAAGAGCGTGTCGGGCCACGCTCAGTGTAGGGTTCCGTAGTTTCCCGTCCATCACAATAAGTGTACCCACTTATGAGTTTAAAAATGCTTGCATATACGATTATACTACAAACTTAGTCCAGAAATTATTTTGTAGAACCCTTTTGTCTTTTTTGTACAAAAACTGTCAAAATCAAGTTCAAAATAATTTTCCTAGAAAGTCCTTATAAAGTTCTATTTTTCAGATTTTTTTCATATTTTTAAACTTAAGGTTCAAAAGTTAGAGGGGGGGGGACACATTGTTTTTTACTTTTGAAGCGATTATTTCCGAAATTATTGACATTATCAAAAAATGATTTTACTAAACCCCTATTCATTTTTAAATACCTATCCAACGATATATCACACGTTACGGTTGAAATTAAAAAAAAAAACACTTTCCAATTTACATATAGGGGGGCTACCCTAATAAAACATTTTTTTTGCAATTTTTATTTTACCACTTTGTCGGCGTGATTGATATACATATTGGTACCAAATTTCAGCTTTCTAGTGCTAACGGTCACAGAGATTAAGAGAGGACGGACAGACAGACGGACAGACAGACATGGCGAAACTATAAGGGTTCCTAGTTGACTACGGAACCCTAAAAAGTCTCATCATTGACGAGTGCAGCTAAGTTGCTTTAAAGTTAGAAGCTTATTATTGCTATCTCATGCTTTGTTTAAAGCATAAAAAATTGTTAGCATTGATCTTAAACATGACTATCGATTGACGATATTATGTCGATTGACGGTCCTCAATGGTAAATATCTCTATCGAACTAAGTTTTTTGTTGTTGGAGAACCGAATCTCGGTTTAGTTAGCTTGTGTATATGAGCTGTCCTATTATGAAATATTAGAATTTTTATTCGTATAATAAAGAAAACCTAATATCTAAATCAACAACAAAAATAAATTGAAATATTTCATCGATAACAAAAACCATCGACATCTCGCCTATCGATACGCTCCACATCTCTCTCACCCACCCCACGCTACGGTACGGCGGCGTTGCTAGGCGACGCGGCCGGCACGCCGCACGTGCTCCCGGGTGCGTCGCGTCGTACTCTACAGCCGGCAGTATGGCCGTGACCACGGGCCGCACCACACGCCTCTATTAACGGAACTTTAATGACTTTTCTTTTAGGTTAGGAACGCTTGCCAAGGCCGGTTCGTTTATATAAACTAGTGCGACTGTGATCTCACCGCATGGTAAGCAGTGATTCAGTCGTTGATGGTGAGGCAAGCTAGTTTATTAACAGCCTATTTACTCTAGCCTTGAAGATACCTAAATTATAATTGGATGTAAAGACTGCAGGAGGAAAATTGTTCCAGTCTTTCGATGTACGA
The DNA here is from genome assembly GCA_929112965.1 of Mythimna albipuncta. Taxonomy (NCBI): domain Eukaryota; kingdom Metazoa; phylum Arthropoda; class Insecta; order Lepidoptera; family Noctuidae; genus Mythimna; species Mythimna albipuncta. Next base: position 20,132,732 of record OV815979.1, on the reverse strand, counting down.
GCTATAAAGGCGTAACGCTTAGTCTGGACCTTAGATTTTTTTTTGCCAACGATAGAAAACCGACAAGCTAGTAACTTGGCGGCGATGCTCAAGGCTTTGGAGCTTCGACTCTATAAGTGCATCATTGCCGATGATTCTCTTGGCTAGCCTCTCAATCGACTCTCTCTGATGTTTCAATTTTGTAAGGGACACCTCTATGGTAAAAGATTTGACAGTCATTCCCTACGATAGTCAGAAGCCATGAATGCTGAAGTTAGTATTGCCTGAGGCGTCGTGTTATTCGGTTACTAGGTTGTGAAGGTAACATTAGCAGTTGCTCTGTTTTGCTGCTCATTGTATCCGGTTAAACTGAAAAGCCAACCCTAACACAGTTGAGAGCTGGCGAGGCAGATTTTGTTTCCATAATAGTGGGTAATGTTGCCATAATTGGCGTGTCGTGCCCAGTAGTTAAGGAATCCGCCTTTCATGCATGAAGTTGCGGGTTCGAAACCGGGCAAGCACCTATGTCAATTTTCTCTCTCTCTCGGAACAAATTTCTGCTGGCGGGGAGCCAGGTGATGGACGCGAAGCACAGCTCAAACACTACTTCTTGGATTGTTAATGGTCACTATCTCGGCAGGTTGCAGTAGCATTGCAAACATTGATGTGCAACTAGTTGTACCAGAAACTGAAGAAGCCGATACTGGCTTGTGGTGATGGCATGTAACATCGTTTCAGAGAATTTTCTCGTAACTTTTAACTCATCGTCAGGGCTTTTCCCTGAGCGTAGGCTCCATAGGGATTGTTCGAGATCAATAGGTTATATCATTATCTGTGGTTCTCTATAGAACGTTACTAGATATGTCGATACAAAACAGTCTAATTTTCAAATTTGGTTTTCGTAAATATGATTATGTTTCTGAATAGGTAATTAAACTCAAGTGGCTGCCCATCCGCCTTCACCAGAAAGCCCATATTTTACCGATGCTTTACAGTGTTTTATTAATCCCACAACCCTCTAAAAGGAATTTTTTAAGTTCCTTTTTGACACACATTCGACACTCTTGAGATGTTCGGGGAAGCTCAGTGCAGTCACTGAGCTAGTATATATGAGCTAGTATAAACAGTTATAGGCCATTTCCTTTTACTACAATGCTATCCTGGTTCTATTTCATTTGACTTCATCCACTTACCCACCTTTATTCGTTTTTTAATTAGCTTCTTTCTATGAAATAGTGTAATATATAATCTAATACATAAAAATGTCACAGTACCAGTTTTGCCTTGTGTTTCCCAGACTGTACACCTACGATCATGCGTTGTATTTCAGTAGATCCCTTGACAGTGGTATCTATCCGAGCATAAACACAGATTTGTAATAATCCACCGAATGGCCCATTAGGTTGCTCTGCGTAATTTATGAACTCGCTTACACAACGACAACACTTCAAAAGATGCCGACATAAATTAAATGAGACTTTTTATTTTCTTTTGTTATAAAAACATTTGAACAACATTTGTCTCTGCCTTACCCAGTGTTATGGAAGACAGAATGGCAGTCGGTCTCTTTATGTTGTAAAATACTGGTATTCAAAAGCTTCAGTTTGGAATGGAAAATAACTACGACTTAGTAGGAAAGGGGATCAACTGATACTACACAATATCTAGTCTAAATTATCACAGACCCATTTAATAGCGTCTTTTTTTTAGGTGGAAAATCATCTCCCGCCCGTGAGGGCTTCTCAGACTTTTACTAAAACCCACTTCTGTTCCTTCGTTGTGTTCTTTCCAAGGCTCCGGGGTTTACTTTCACACAACCCATTCATAATAGGGTCTGCGATAATTTCATACTAAGTCCTAATAACCTTTATAGGCCCCCCAAGAAAGCTGGTTTTACAGTGTTGACGGTAATGTTAATAACATCAAATTGAAGAGCACTATGATGTATTTGTACCTAGTGTACCCTTAGTTACTGATCGCAGTTAATGCCACAGCGGCGCGTGGTCGTTACGCGCCGTCAAACATGCCAATACGCCGCATTATCCCGCCGGTGACATGTGTTCAGAGCGCCGCCGCCTCGCACGGCCGCGCTATATCTACACGACTAGGGTACCGCGTTTTACTTACTTACTATATTTTAATGGCAAGGTAAACGGGCTGTAAACAACTGTTAAATTCGGTTGAAATACTCATATGATTTCCACACCACCAGCCTGTCATGTGGCTTATCAACATGACTCACAGTAAGTAATACTGATGGTAAAATCGCCTGATAGTTTACCTAACCATAATTTTGAAAAGTAGGACACAACTTATTCCACGAATTCTGAACCCATCAATATATCAGTGAAATGTAACAAGCGGAACTAAGAGTTTGATGAACTAACAGTTTATTTAGTAACAGAGTAACAGCACTCTCATGTACTACTGCGCTTCCGGAATGCGAAATAAACAACCGCGCCGCGCGCCTCGGGGGCGAGCGCGAACAGGCGCCTGTTGATGTTACATCCGCAGTAACATCGTCGTTTACGTCACAATACCAGCGAATGGCCAAGTTTTAATAATGTCAATATTTGTGCAAATTATTAAGATCGAAGCTGGAGGAGCCGCCTTAGCTCTCGTTATAAAAATGATAATATTACCTGGGCCTATCTGCCATTATAATTTGAGCTCTTAATATGTAAGGCAATTATCCTAAATCGTCTTGCGAAGCACTCTACGCGAGGGGGGAAGTAGTTCTTATTAAGTTGGTTAGTTGTTACTCAGTGGAGCGGCGGGAGGGGATCAATAAGGGGTGTCGCGGGGGGAGGAGGGGTGCGCCGGCCGGCGGCCTGGCAGTCGAGCCCCCGCCGGCAAGCGAGGCAGACGTAGAGATGAGGCACTTTAAGCTCTAATTAAATGAAATTGATCGTAAAATTCATGACTAAAATATCAGATTTATAGAGATTTGCTTAACTGATTGGTACATTTTAGAAGAAATTATACATGGTATGCAAAGCAACTTTCTAGAATAGTCGCTTTGCATTCTGGCAAACTTGGTCTAAGGCTCAAGTCATTATTTTTGTACTGTATCCGTGAGTTTTTGACGTGTTCACACACGCTACGGTTTGTTTAGGTCAGACAGATGTTAAAGTAGCATGGACTTAGTACACTGTCTTCAAGTAATTTCTTGCCTCTTCCGAAGTTGGCAACGCTTCAGACAAATTATTGTTGAAATATCATTTAGGGTGTTTTTAATATCATGCGCCCGCGTGCTTATTCTCCGCATAACAATATAATAATACTTGTATGAAAAGTACATTTGAGGGGGTTACGTATGCGGAGCAAATCTGCATGCGGACCAAATCCGCATGCATGATGAAATCCGCACGATATTAAAAATACCCTTAAAAGCAATGGCGCGCAAGAAATACCTGACTATTCAAGCGCAGTCGTTTCAAAACTAGCTGTTCTTATTGTAAAGTTAGTCACAGATACGAGTGAAGCTGCTCACCTAGCCAAGTGCCAACCGTTTTGCTTTCGCCGAACGCTTCGAGTTGGCCGCGCCCCCGATTCTTTTGTCCTGACCACGTGACTAAGCGTTAAGAAGACATCGTTGCCGTACGTTTGAGGCTTTCTACTAGCGTTAACGATTGCAAATTAGCAACTTAGATAGGGGTACTGGTTGGCGTACTCGCGGTGTCGGGAGTAGGGGCGAGCGTTGTTAGAACTTGTAGTTCTCCGCTCAGCTAACTTGCTAACTTATCCATATTTTCCGTGTGAACTCGTATGATTCTACATTTCGAACTATCTGCGAAATTATGCTCGTTGAAGGAGTTCTTGGTGTTGTAGGAGTGAAATAAAATAAAGAAGCTGTAAGAGGAAGTTGTTTAGTTACTGTTTCTACTGCGTTCAGTGGTAGATTAGCCACATAGCAAGAGTAGTAAATGGTTAAGGCCCCGTGCATTTGGGGGCCCCGCGTATTCGAGGATCCTGTACTTGAACGCAAAAAATCTAGACAAATATATCGAAATCCAACACACACAACAACAATCCATCGAGATAAGAATGATAAGTCTACACAGGGGCCTTGGTCGAATTTGCTACAGACCCCGCTCTGGCTTCTTCAAAACTCTGGTCGAATGTCCGTCTCTTGTGAACAAGAGAGGATGACAAGACACACAGACGAAAAAACCGTTGTTACGCTTTGCTGGTTCCACACAAAATCTGAATGTGACGTGCTGCTGTATTTTTATGTACCATCGCCATAATTTCTGCCTGATCACTTAACAAAATTTTCGCTTAAATCCTGCGACGTGACGCCAAACCAAAACCTTTGAAGTTTTCGTTTAGAGTGCAAGGAAAATTGAACTTAGCAGTGGTCAGGTGGAAGTGTTTTGAGGGTACATGGTCTTACTGAATGTGACCGTGTTTCCATCCTCACCTGCGGTGCACCTACGCTGGCTAAAGTTTAAAAAAACCCGGTTTATTGGCTGTAAAGACATGAACGAAACAGACGGGACCAAAGCAAATCTATGATCGTCTAGCACATTAAATAAACTGTAAGACTACTAAAATATTAAAAAAGATTTACATCTCTCTAGATTCTAACTTTTTAATCTCAAAATCTCTATTAATTCGTAAGTCGTTTAACCTAATAGCAAGTTGTTATTAAAATAGCGTAAGTAGCGCAAATTGACGAAACTTGGAAGAGCTCATGGTTCCCGATTGCCGAAAACTTATCGTTGAAAGCTACTTAATTTCAGTTTAACGCACTTTTACTTTGTACATATTTGACGAGTTCAGTAGTAAAGCCAAAAACTCCTAAGTATTCATTAAATTGGTATTTCAAATAAATCATCACCATCATCACCAGCCTTTTTAATGTTCCCACCGCTGGGACTCAGGCCTCCTCTCTAGGAGAGGGCATGGGCCGCAATCCACCACGCGGGCCCAGTGCGGGTTGGTGGATGTCACATGTTTCTGAATGTTTGGTTCTAGGACATGCCGGTTTCCTCACGATTTTTTCCATCACCGTTTTGAGAGCAGTGGTGATGAAATAAATTACACAAAGTAATGATCCCGGCTGGATTTGAACTCGCGACCTACAACTCGTAAGTCGGGGCCATTACTATTCAGCCACAACTGCTCTGGCATCTTTTAACACGTTAACTGCCATAGTAAAATTTTGATGACGTTTTTTTTTATTTTGTTTTTTGGTTGTATATTCAAGTAAATCACATTATATGACTATTTTAATTTGTTTCCGGTGATTATAATGTAAAATAAAGCAACAAAAATAAAATGTCTGGCATATGTGCCTGACGAGGCCCAAACGAAACAAAACATAGCTATTGGGCCATGTCAGGTATTTTGTCAGGCACCGTCCGCCGGCCGCCAATTTATTTGCGCGGGAAATCACTCGGTGCAGCGCTCGGCCGTTTGAACAAAAGTACCTACGCGTGTCGTAGTTCATTCCTTGCAGGTTGCAACCCGTCCGGCGCGTGCCATGCGATGTACCTAGAGTGTTTATTTAGTCGCTTCGAATTATCTGCGGAAGTGCACGCACCCATTGCTCTAGATTTTTTGTGTTTTTGGAGATTTTGTGTGACGATAGCTATTGTAATCATGTCCATTATTGATAATACGTGTGATTTTGAATTATCGTTGGTAGATCTGCAAGCAATTGACGAACTAGAAAAACAACTGACTCAAATAGATTCCCCGCTGTTAGAAATTCCATGTTGTAGTGAAATATGTGACGATACAGAAGTAATTTTGCATAGGCGAGAAAACAGAAAGAGGCGGTGCGTGATAGAAAGTGGCGACGAAGATGAAAACCCAGAACAGCAGGTTAGCACAAGGCTTGAGATCGATTTATGGTATGAACCAGCGGGTAAGCAAAGAAGAATTATACCTTTCACAGAGTGCCCTGGTTTGAAACCTTATAGTTTGAGAAATACGATGGCAAAATCCAAACCAGAGGATTTCTATTCTCTGTTAGTTCCGGATAGTGTGTTTCATGATATAGCTGTGGAAACCAACCGATTTGCTGCTCAGACAATTACTAAACTTAGTTCAAAAAATCAAATAAAACGAGGATCGCGACTGCTTAGTTGGTCTGATACAAACCAAGACGAAATCAAAAGGTTTTTTGGTTTGATTTTATATATGGGCATAGTTAGATTGCCTAAGCTAGCTGATTATTGGTCAACAGACCCCCTGATTTGTCAATCTTTCCCGCGTACGATTATGTCTCGTAACAGGTTTGAAATTTTGTTACGAATGGTACATTTTTCTAACAACGATAACCAAAGATATGGCGACCGTCTGTTCAAAATACGTGAATTGGTAAATACTTTGAATCTCAACTTTGAAACATATTACTATCCTCAAGAAAATCTCTGTATTGATGAGTCTCTGGTACCATTTCGGGGTCGCATTATATTCCGACAATATATCAAATTGAAGAGGCACAAATATGGAATTAAAGTTTTTAAATTATGTACTAATCCAGGCTACACTAATAGAATTCAAATATATGCGGGAAAGAGAAGTGAGACCGAAACTACAACCCCAACCAATGTTGTGATGTCACTTATGGAAGGATATCTTCAAAAAGGTCATACATTATATACCGATAACTGGTATACCAGTATTGATCTTGGACGCAAATTGTTGGACAAAGAAACGCATCTTGTGGGCACTTTACGTAAAAATAGAAAATATTTGCCTAAAGATGTAATAAACGGAAAGATAAAAAAAGGAGAGTTTAGAGCTAAAGAAAATGAAGATGGTATGACATGTATGAAATGGAAGGATAAAAGGGATGTTTATTTACTGTCTACGAAACATTCTATTGGATTTACAAGGACTTACAAAAGAGACAAAGAAATAATAAAACCAAAAATTGTAGTCGATTATAACAACGCAAAATCTTCTGTAGACCTATCTGATCAGATGATCGCATACTCTACACCTTTGAGAAAAAGTGTAAAATGGTACAGAAAACTTGGTGTTGAACTGTTGTTGAACACTGCATTACTCAATTCTTACATAATTTATAAAGAAACCACGAAGTCTAAAATAGGGATAGTAGAATATAGGAAAAAGTTGTGCAAATATCTAACAGAGTCGGGCAAAGAAAATAGTAATCCTGACATGCCATTGACAAGAAATAGAAGGCAAAAGCATGAGCTAAAAAAGAAAGAAGGACCTGTAAAAAAATCTAGAAAGTACTGTTCACGGTGTTATAAAGTAAATGTTCAAACAATAGACAGAAATTATGCTAGAAAGAAGACTAAGCAAGTGAATACTTATTGCCCACAATGCCCTAATGAACCACATTTTTGCCTATCTTGTTTCAACGAGGAACATAAAACAATGTAACTTTTCCTTCTTTCTGACTGATTATTGCATTTCATTACTCTATATTGCATTTTTTTATAATTTTCTAAGCTGTATAAGCCCAAAATATGATTATTTCGAACAATAAAAAGTTTCTATAGTTTCATTGTGTCGCATTTTATTTTTCCCAATAAAACATCCAGTTCTAAATATAAAAACGTTGGGCCAAGTTGAACATAGTTTTTCCAGGGCCTTGTCAGTCAATTTTAATAGATAATAACGAGCTAAACGTGCCGGACAGCTCCCTGAGATCATCTAAATTTTAAACTGTGACGTCAGTCACCCGGGACTGACATGGCCTTAACAGGTGCTATGTCTGTCAAGCACCGGTGCCTGACATGGCAGTTAACGTGTTAAGTAAATGCTGTAACGTGTTTATATATTTCGTAAAGCTAGCAAGCACGGTTGTTAAGCAACTATTCGCTGCTCTTAAAACTTGTGCTCAACTTGAAGCAAAGTAAGTCTGTGCTCAAATTGACTTCAGCAACTTGTGCCTAGAGGAAAGCTTTTTCTTGGCGTGCTTCACTGAGGAAATAAATAAATCGGTTTAGGTTAGATTAGATCTAGGGTCGCTCACCGTCGCCGGAGGGTACAGTGAGAGCGAGGTAATTTAGGTTTACAGCTAGTTTGGTAACGTTGGCTGATGTATGTTACTTTTGTGTGTTTGGGATAGTGTGAGTAGGTGATAATAGCCAGGAAGATCACTTCAAAAAGATTTTTTACACCACCTGCTCGATAGTGTCGTTTATACGTCATACAAACCTCACTTAAAGCAAGTCATTCTATCCTTCGGGAGATAATGCAGTATGGCCGATGCCTGAGGAATAATGAACATTTGAATTTGGAACATCAAAAATTGTCAACATTGTGAATTAATAGTAGTTTATGTGACTAGGGGATAAAGCAGTGTCTTTAAGTCGCGGGCGGCGTGTTGAATTCCGACTTTTATTAACTCTTTCGCAATACTCGGGAGTTAATTATATAATAAAAAATCAGCAACCTTCGTTTCGTTCAGAATTCAACACGCCGCCCTCGACTTAAAGACACTGCTTTATCCCTTAGTTACATAATCTACTATTATTTCCGAAGAATGAAAGTCACATGATGAACAAATGGCCGCTGGGACCGAAAGATCTGGAGGGGCGACCGTGTAGGAAGGCCTCTTACAAGGTGGACCGATGACCCGGTAAAGGTTGCGGGTATCCGATGGATGCGAGACGCACAGGACCGTTACTTGCAGGAGGCCTATGTCCAACAGTGTACGTCTTTCGGCTGAAATGATGATGATGATGATGAGGATGAAAGTCACATGTCTGTCATCAGCAAGGTCTCACATCGACTATCTTATCCGAGAACTCGAGTGCATCGCCACGCTTAATTTTGACACATAACCACTACTGCAGTGCCTATGTGTGTAGTGATGTAGCACTACATCACTATCATGCAAAAAAGCTAAAACAATATTCTGGTTAGAAGCTCAATTGTGCTATAAATGCATCACAATCAACCAAAAACCACATTACCTACTATGGCCGATTTAAATGATCAATAGCGAGACAAAGCATTGACCTGTGCGTTTCGAATAGATTTCCAAATGGACATTCCCGTAATTGTAGTAACTATTTTATTTAAAATTGAATAACATCGTGATAAAACAAAGTTAATAACCGTATAAATTGAGATCGATCGATCGAAAACAAATTAAGCCTGTGACAGTCACAACAGGACCGATGATGTATGAGAACAGATAACAATAACTTTTATTATGTTTCGAGAAGCTCGAAAACGTTCACCACACATTAAAGGGCCTAATACACCACTCGATATTCAGACAGTCTTAGTCGATGGCGCGTCGTGTTGCGTAGTATAGTAAGCGTCAGACTGTCTAATTATTATGAATGAAAAATAAGATGAGTCTGAATATCGTGTGCTGAATAACGCGTAGTGTATTAGGCCCTACAGGTCTTCAAAAATCAGAAACGTTTATTTCAAATAGACCAGTTACATGCACTTTTGAATCTCTTAAACTAATATTGTAACTATTCAATACGTATCACATACTGTTTCTCTAGTACCGTCAAAAATATTACATAACACTTATTTTAAAAGATATGAAACGCATGAATGTATGATCCCGCTACATTCCCCCCGGGACTCGTCGCGTCTCCCGGGGCTGCCCGGGATATGAACGAGGTGTGTTCCCTACATAACGCAACAATACATACTGATAAGATCGTCGGATTATACCTGCGAAGATCGTTCGAAGTTTTGAGGAATAAATATATTGCAACGTTTGATCTTAAAGAAGAATAATAGACAGACACTGTTATTTTAACGAAAAAAGAATCATTAATTCTTTATGAAAGCAAAAACCCCTGAACATTAGCTCGTTAGATACAGGCTACCATCTAGTTCAGGAAATAGGGTCAGAACTGTTTAGCGCATATCATTTTTACAACAACACAATTATAGCTTTCTTATAAACCCACATATAAAAAGTGTATCTAGTGTACTTTGAACATATTTATTTAGAATGCATTCCATAAACTAACTGTGCCGCCCGCCTGTATTTTTTGCAGTTTTTCGCGAATAAAAAATAAACCTACGTCACCGCCGGCGCTGTTGTTCTTTGTCCCGTGCGATGCAAAGCGTATTTCCGCCAATATTTTCAAAACTGATCCGGCGCCATGTTGCACGGGAGTCACTACAGGTGAACGGTTCCGACCTCTACCTATGAATTTTAAGGCTTCATGCATTTTTGCGAACAAAGCCCGTATGGGTACAAGTGGGCCAATTTTAGTTTTATTTTGATATGTAGAATTCAAAACCCATCTGTCTTCTTAGTGGCTCTTTGCCTTTTATCTAGAGCCACACTCACTTTTTCAAACTTAGCACACGGTGAAAATACGTATTCTTTTTCTTTTCTCTTCATATTATGTTCTTATAACGAAGTATAGGTACAGACACGCGTTGTAGTAAAAGTCTATACGAGTCTTAAAACATCAGTTAACAACGTCAATGAAACAGATTCGGGCGCCGTTCATATTGTAAACAAATTTGACTGCGTGTAGGTGGCGGCCCGGTGAGGAATGCACTTGGTAATGGAATTTACCAAACACTCGCACAACAGACCGGCACACTTAATTTCCGTGAGTGGTTCTTTCATGACGTCGGGAAGGCAGAGCGTTGCCGAAGAATTGTCGAAGCTTTTGCGCTTTTGCTTACTAATGCACCCACTCAGGTAGGGAGGGTGGAGCTCTCTTCACTGGATAATTAATTGACTTATGTAGTTACTATGTGATGTGACAGTCATTCGATGTATGAACTCTATGAACTTTATCTTAATATTGTTTTTGTGAAAAAGAGCTCAGCGTGTCCGTAAGAACTGATTGCTAAGGAAAGGTAAAAAAACTATCATTTTGCACATCTTCTTAAAAGCAGTAAAAATACAGATATTTGTTTATGGATAGTTCAACCATTGATGGCATAGAAAGGATAGAAAAAAGAAGAAGGCATTTAGAGCAAATGAACAGGATATTACAATAGTTAATCATCTGTAGCCCGATTCACGTAATGAAAACCGTAACCCCGATTTTAAAGTCGTTTGAAATTCGTCGATAAAAAAAAAAATCTGTATTACATTATCCTAGTAGAATACTTATTACTGTAACGGGAAATATGTCGATAGATCGTGAATACCGCTTTTGGATAGGACTTCGACCGAACGACTATAAAATTTCAACGATATTTGGCTTGTTTGATTTTACGTGAATCAGACTGCCGGTCTCCTACATACAAGTAACAGTAGGTGTGAGAGATGCCTCTCGTCTCGCCACTGCCACATGTCGAAATAGCAAACAAAATATCTCTAAATATTATGTTCCCGTTTTTGATAACGTACCACGATCGTTTTGTCTCAGAGTACAAAATTTTCTAGTACTGCATTCAATTTTTTGCGACACTTATGTGGCCACTTAGATAGCTGTCATTTGAACATATTACACACATTTCCAGATCGTGGTACGGTTGATTTTCGTTTAGGGCAGGAAATTAGGTGGGCCATAATAGAACTACGAAAAAGAACTGAAGTCATGAAACCCAACATCAATAATCACAGTTCTCTGCGCGATTTGTATAATATTGCCCACCAGACAGAACGAGGATCCTCTCTTTTCAATGAAGGTTGTAAGACTTGCCGCCCTGTTATACATACCTAGATTTAGTACTTAGTAAGCTGTATGTCGGTACAGTAGTAGTACTAAGCGAACTTAATACAACAAGGCATTTTTTATGAATTAACCTATTGATTAAAGAGACTACTGACTATAGACCTATGTTAAGCGAGTAATTTCATTATTAACCATCAAACGGTTTTGTTTTACAGTAAATCTAACCGAACTCAGCTTGTCCCTCATTGATTGACTGTCCCTAAACTGTTTCCATAGGGGCTGACGCTAGTGTGGCATGTTACAAGCGGAATAAAGACCAGAAAAATTAACGAGTTTTTGCATAGTCTCAGCCGTACTCAGCTAGTGTCAACTCCAACACATTTCACAGCTACCAGTGAAACCCTCATCGACTTACTGTGTACCGATTTGGTAGCAAAATATACGGCAGTTGAATCTTATGGTTCAAACAATGGCCATTCTGTCATAGTTGGGGAATTTAATGTGAAACGGGATAGGTTTAAACCATATGTCGCTAAATTTAGGCCACTTAAAAACATCTGTATAGACCATTTTAACGCGGATTTACAGCTTCTCTGTCTTAAAAACATTTTAAAATTTGAAAATGTCAATGACATGGTAAATTATTTTAATCATGTCATAACTTCCTTATTTGATATTCATGCACCAGTAAAGACAAGCACAATAAAAGAAAAGTCGAAACCCTGGATTACTGACACAATTAGGCTAATGATGCGTTTACGGGATGACGCACTTACTAGTTACCGTAAAACTAAACTGAATTCAAAAGGCGAATACTACAAAGAATTAAAAACTTTAGTAGTACGATCTCTGTATAGTGAAAAAATGGCATATTATAAGCACAACATAAACAATTATATTAAAAATCCAAAAAATTTATGGAAAAATCTAAAAACTACTTTACTTACTACAAATTCTATACAAGACCTACCGTCGCACTTTACAGATCCTGATCTAATTAATAATAACTTTTTGACAGTTCCTGGCAACAAGGTGGCAAGCGTGTCACTGTCGACTGATTACGATAATCATAAACACGGTGAGGCAACTTTTTCAATCGTTCCAGCGGAGCAGACTGACATCTCTCGCATTATCTCCAACCTTAAAAGTAATGCCGAGGGTTATGATCACATTACCCTGGACATGATTGTCATGACCCTACCTCACACGCTAAATGCTATTACGGCCATAATAAACTGTTCAATAATTACTTCAAAATTCCCTGAAGAATGGAAGATTGCGTCTGTCAAGCCCTTACCCAAAAATTCAAATCCGGTTGATCTGAAGGACCTCCGACCTATTAGCATTTTGCCATGTCTGTCTAAGATACTGGAGAGGGTCGTGTGTGACCAATTAACCCTTTTTTTGGAGCGGAATAGCATATTGCCAGACTTGCAATCGGGATTCAGAAAGCGGCGAAGTACCGCTACTGCTTTACTGGATGTTACTGACAATGTGTTGTCTGCCCAAGATAAGGGAATGTGTACGTGTTTGGTCTTGCTCGATTTTTCTCGGGCATTTGACGCAATTAATATACCACTATTATTATCGAAATTGAGGTATTATGGTTTCGACCCTGGCGCTGTGGAATGGTTCCGGAGCTACCTCAGTGATAGGCAGCAATTTGTGAATTTACGTTTGGGGGATGGCACCACTCTAAAATCGGCACTTAGTTTAATAGAGAGAGGAGTGCCGCAGGGTTCTATCTTAGGTCCAATACTCTTTATCTTGTATTGCGCGGATATTATTAAATGCCTGCAGAAGTGCAAGTATCATGTATACGCTGATGATGTCCAGCTTTACATATCTTTTTATCCTGACGAGTATGATAATGCCATAAAAAACCTAAACGACGATCTTCGCAGGATTGCAACCTGGTCCGAGGAACATTGCCTGTTGCTAAACCCAACCAAAACCAAATTCATGATACTTGGCTCTAAACAACAGTTAGCTAAACTACCTGCTACGTTTTCACTCGAATTGATGGGCAAACCGATAGACAGAGTATATGAAGCAAGAAATCTTGGCCTTATTATGGACAAAGATCTTCGTTTCGAAAAGCATGTCGCCGACTCGGTAAGAAACTGCTTTTATCGCCTAAAAGTTTTGTATAAGATGAGTCCTTACCTATCCGAAACACTTCGGGAGCAGCTTGTGGAAAGTCTGGTTTTGTCCAGATTGAACTATGCAGACACAGTGTATGGCCCGCGCCTACTGGCTCGTACAGACCGGCTTATTCAAAGGGTTCAAAACGCGTGTGCTCGGTTTTGTTATAAGATTCCTCCTAGAAGCCACATAACGCCATTCCTTAACAAGCACTTTACCCTCAAAATGAAATCGAGACGCAAGCTACACTTGGCGTGTCTTCTATTCGGTGTAATTAAATATCAAAAGCCAGACTACCTGTACAATAAGCTGAGTTGGATCACTGGTAGACGTGAATGCGGAAGAAGGCAATGCTCTCAACAGCTGTCATCGCAGCCCCATAGTACAGCAACATTTAGAGGCAGTTTCCGTTACGCGGCTAGTAAAGTATGGAATAATTTGCCGCCGCCTATTAGAACAATAAACACGATTAGTACGTTTAGAAGACGGTTACGGCAGATTTTGATCGATGCGCAGCGTAAGTTAAACCTAACTAATTTAAACGTTTTGTTGATATAATATACGTAAAAAAATTATATAATTTGTCTTTGGTCATAATATTAATTAATAAATATGTTTCACTATAATAAAAAACAGGGTTTACATAGTTACAATTATGTGGGTGGTTTAGGTTTTATTTTTTCTGCGTGCCGTTGGACTCATATAGCTGCCTCGTGTCCTTTCGCCCGCTGCGAGGGATTTTTGCCGTGTCCCAAATGTTGTTTTTTTTTTTGTTAGCCGTAAGGACTGTGTGATTAAATTTACGTTTAGCTTTGATGATAGTTTATTTATTCTTAGTATGTTTTTTTTTTCTCCTGTTTCTTATATATCTGTCACATAACACCTTCATATTATATATCATTTAATACACACTAATTTATACCTACATATATTTATTTATCTTACACCTAACAACTGATTGACATCCGTAGACTTAGCAAGGTTCAGTTGAAAACCAGCGTCAGGCAACTGCTACGTAGTGGCCTGGCATAATGCTGAACTGGACCTATTTGGTGCAGCCGTGGGACATACAATGTAGATATATTTTAAGTGTAAGATCCATACTAAAATCATTTTTTATTTCATTGTGTGTACCTGTGTGCCAAATAAACGTATTTTCTTTCTTTCTTTCTTTCTTTTAATATCGGCTGCGGTCAGAATCTCGGCTTCCACCATAGCACGCTAATGGAACAACACTAGTCGTTCATTTTAGCTTAATTGCAATTAATTTGCTATGTAACACACACACAAAGTTTACGCCTGTATTGCCCAGGTATGCAGAGGTGCACCGATAATTACACACAGTTCACTACTTTTGTTTTTAAAAGTCCAATATAATGGCAGATGAGTTAATAGCCATAATACGGGTACAAATCCAAACTTCGAGCTACTACTAAGACATTCTAGATAAATAAAACCCAATAACACTTTAACTAACCCGGGCATCGACTTGTATATCTCATACACTGCAGTAGCGCTTGCGACCACCACGCTCTTGAGGCAGCTATTCCATAGTAGTAATTTGTTTACTGGCCTACATTCTAGTACAGTAAACCGTGTCTACTGTTTTCTTTTGTTTTCTATTTATTGAAATATGATAACAGTTCATCCCACACAATGTTTATGTTATTATGATAAGGTAGGCGCCAGATAAACGGGGAATAACGGTCATTGTTCCTACATTTGTTGACATTCTTGATTTCAAAAACGTAAATACAGACAAAGCTGTCTTGAATCGACATGTTTTGTGATCCTTTACATGATCTAGTAATCAAAAGCAATTCACTGTTGGTTTTTCGGGCACCTACGCAGATATTAGGAAAAGGCCAAGGTATGTAAGACTACAAAAAACAATAAAAATAATTTTATATTATAATAAAGATAAATAAGTATTTAATTTTTTTCTGATAGGATATTGTTTTACAATTTATTATTTTTATAATAATTATATATAATAAATAAATTGTACTTTATTTTGATACCATGTACTTTTTTTCTTATCTATTATTACTAATGTACTTTAATTCCAACACAAAAAGGTGGCAACCCCAATTATGATCCAGAGCACAATAATGTTTTGAAGTATTTTTCGATATGGGTGATATAAAATTCTATTAAAATATATTTATGGTGAATTTGGATGTTTGCTAATCCTTGACGGCTTATCGATTTGGATGGGACTTGGTGCACGAGGAGACCATGACCTTGATATAACATAATGTTACTTGTGATCCTGGTAATACCTGGTCTACGGAAGTTTTCGACTTACACTTGCAAAAGCTAAATTAGGTAGTACTCAACACACAGTACTTAGTCCTTGCCGATCAGCGTTTCATAGTCGACGACGACTGGTGCAGAAAATCGGCGCTGTGGGGTTTCACACGCGCTCCACTATTTTGCTGAGCGCTGGCTGTTTTGCGCGGATGTGACGCATATCCTACTTACTTACAGTATATAAGTCGATATTGTTATTTGTTTTATTTTTAATATATGCGCCATGTTTGACGCAAATACAATACGCAATGCAATTCTTTCTTTCTTTCTTTCTGTTTTAAACTTTACCCCACACTAAAATAGACTCCTGTATCCTTTCGATTACTTTTAACATTTTCAAACATATACGTAATAAAATCGTGAGGGATAAACTATTTAGTTCAATGAAATGCAGAGGCCTTTCCTAAAGTGAGCCACTGGTGTTCACTTGATAGTTGTAAGGGTATACAAGACATTCAGATAAGGAATAATTATCTGTAGGCCATATAAATATTTGTTCCAAGCGGGAATTGAACCCGTTACACGCAGCGAAGCAATCAATCGTTCAACCTGTACACCTACCGTGCCGTCAGTATTATATATCAGATATTTAGCGGCAATTTCTAACATCTTTATGAAACTTCGTAAAGTGTACATAAGTCGAATCATTATATCCAACCCAGCTCACCCCGCTCCCCCCTTCCCCCACACACACACACACTGACAGGTAAACTGCCAACTTTGCTCGTTATGCATATTATTGAGAAGTTGTCAAGTCACAGTCACAAGACTTTATATAAAATAAGTTGAGTCATCATTGATACACATGTTGTTTTATACCTAAACTATCTTTTGACTGGAAGCCGATCCAGACGACGACTATCGACTTGCGGACGGCGAGCAATAGGAAGCTCGCCGGCTAGCCATCCGGTAACTGTCCGGATCGAGCCCCAGTGGTCGGCGGCGCGTCGTGTTCCACGTGCGCCTTTAGAAAATATCACCAAAACCGTAGCGGCCCAGCGGGGTCCAAGCCTGAGGGTTAGAGGTTGTGCGAAAGGGAACCTCGGGGTCCTGGAGCAAAGGCAAAAAAGGAAACTGTGTTTAGTCAGTAAAAGTCTGACACGCCCTCCCGCTCCGCCCTTCAAAAAAAAGTGTATTTTGCATGGCGCCAGTCATATTTAATTACTTACCACGGTCAATCAAAGAATTGAATTTGATATTATTTAAGAAACGGCTAATATCTTTACTTGTGTATTGGAAACTGACATTATTTTACTTTATTTGACTTTATCATTGTAAATGGACATTAGTTTTGTAAATTGACATTAATTGTGTTAACTGTGAATCGACATTTTGTATTGTGCGTTGACATTTTTTATTATTAGACCTTAATATAGTAAATTAGCATTAGGCGCTTTGACATTAAAGTTGTTTTGCTATTTAATTATTTATTAATTTGGCTTATTTTTATTTGAATATTTATTTGGCTAGCTTAATTACAAATTTCTCACCAACGTTGTCACGCCCTCTGGCATAACATAGCGCACTCTTTATGATCACGCTACACCGTTATTATTGTGCTTATGTTTAAAAAATGACTTATGACTAGAACGAGAGAACTCATTGGATGATTTCTCGCCTAAAAAAACCCAGACGATGACTGTTCTGTTCTCTAACATCCTGTTCTGTTGCAGGGTGTGCTGCGTGAGTTGGAGCAGAAGAAGCCGCAACTGGACGAGCTCCTGCACACCGCCGAGAGCCTCAAGGGCACGGAGAACCGGCAGCAGCTGCACGGCAAAGGTAGGCCTAGTCGTAAGAGTTGCAGGTGGACGCGGTCATGTGATGAGAATAGTGTCGTAACTTGATACTAGCAGTGCCCGAGCACTGGACACAGTCCCTGGAAGGGCGCCTTTTTTACCTAGCTTTTTTTGTATTGTTGTTTTTTCTAGGCCTAGTTATGGAAGCTAGTACCGGGCGTACAAAAGGCTACTTACGGCCCTTGACAGGGATGTTATCGCTCACTGATCGTATTTATGCAGTCTTTGAATGGTGTGTGCGTCTTGGCCTTTATGCCTTTTGTTATAAGGTACATAATCAAGCACACGTGTTGGGATCGCGAGACGCGTGTGCTACGCGATTGCGACGCGTTTACGACGCGGTTGCTATTCGTGCGCTGAGCATGTACGATATGACTAATTATTATTAAGATTTAGTTCTCTGTGACATGACATTCAGAATTATATATTCTTAAATCACTAAATGCGCCCTTATGGGACTGTTGAATAGTGTGGACGTGAATGTAGCTGCAGGAGATATTACGGATTTATACTTGTTTGAAAGTGACATTATATTACGCTCAGCAGCATTGACTTTTTTCGGTTTTGCGGTAATTTATATTGTTTTCATACAGTATCAACCCATGTCATAGATTATTGCGTTTCTTTATTATGCTTATAATTTATTTTAAAAGATTTTAATTTACGTGTCACGTTATTCTATATAATTCATAAAATTTTCATTACCGTTGATGAAATCTGTCATTATTTTTAACAACAATACAATACACACAGTGTGTATCCCTCTTCACATTCCATTACCTGAAACTCTCAGGAGAATTCAAAGAATTGAAACCGTTTGTGATGTCTGGGAGGAGTGCGACCCACACAGTGGCCGTAGTGCCACGTACACAGTGGCCCGTAGTGGCCGCACGCCGAGCTGATTGGAAAGCTCCTAGAATGGCGAACCATTACTTTTATATCAGTCGTTCAATAATAACGTAATGTTTATTGTTTCATATTGATAGTGTGCGCTTGTGGAGGAATGAATGAGAGTTTTAAATTGTGTTTTTGATACTCGCTATAAAAGTGTTTTTATTATTATTATTTTGAGCTTAGCAAAATCAAAACCTTTCAATGGAAGGCACTATTACTTAAAAATCAGTTTTTGAAACAATGTCAGCTTTGGTACTGTTTATAAAACGCGTGTCAAGAGTTGCTATACTAACTTAAAATAAAATCTAAAATAAACTAAAAAAAAACACGCAACCAAGCCGTGACCTGCAGTCGTTAAGGATCAACTGTTAAATATTTCTAGTTTAAAATTTTATAAACAAAATATTTTTAAACGGTTAGCGACGTGTCGTCTCGGCGTGTCGTGATCAATGGCGACGATTCGACGCGTTTTATAGCTCAATGCGATGTTTACATTCATTCACTTTAATAAGTTTTATGAGCTGCCATGATCATTAAGCGTTGAAAAGCGTTGTGTGAAAACGTAATTAATGAACTCTTACTTGAGTAGATTAACTTAACATACTAACATTCACTACTGGAAAAAAAAATCTGTTACATGACTTAGAAAAGTTTAAAATGACCGTAAGTTTACAAATACATAACACTTAACAATGAATGCACGTTACCATGAAAAACTTAACGAATCTCTAGGTAATTCACCATTTTGAATTACTTAATAACCTGTGCGTGCTTTTACGATAAACTTATCACGGAAGGTACGCGACCTCGCTTAACCATGAACGAAAAATATCAATAAATGGGGGTTCCTAATAAATTTTTTTTAGTTAGAAAAATAAAACTCTCACAAATTTAAAGTCTCCTAAACTTCGACTTTCAAAGCCCATCAACCGACCGACTACCTGATTGGCAGGTTACTCTTAAATCTAAACAAAACACCACAACTGCAGTATATCAGCTCTGTCTATTCTGTCAGTAAGACACAAACATATTTGCTTGTGTAAGACATGAACAAGTCGTAACATAATTTGTTGAAACTTGGGCACAATCTCGCAGCGAGCTAAACGACCGAGGCAGGCGGTAATTACGACTCACTGCTGCGACTTACAAGCTGCAGAAGAACAACTTGCAGCTACTCCAACTTTAAGCTTCCTGTGTATACTTCAAGTTGGGATAGCTTCGATCTATAATGCATTTATATGTTACAAGTTACATTAATGATTTCGCAATGAGTATACCGTATGCCTACCGCACCGACGGTTTTAATTTTTAGAAGTATCCATGTAATCAGCATTTCCAGTACTGGGTTATAAGTTGAAGTGCCTATTAGATGGGAAACATTGACCTCACACTGTGGAAGCAGCCTTTGGTTCAGTACAAAGTGTCACATGTTAATGCAAGTTTCATGGATATGCAGCCAGAGATCTTCAGGCTTCATATTTTGTCATGTCTTTAAACGAGTCGAATTTAGAAAAAAGACAGACGATTCTTTTACAAAACTTGTTGCCTGTGACACATTGATACACGGAACTAGTGACCCGCTGTTCTTACCAGATGGTATCGTGTTATGGAAGTGACTGGTATTCAGCTGCGTCTGGTTAGACCGGTTGCTGACCCCAGCACAGATATTAAAAGAGAGATTGTAACATGGATCGTTTTGTGTTGAGTGGACCTTCGTGCCGTCTTGTACTGAGGATTTTGGTGACAGCAGTACAAATGTACTCGTAGTCTTAATCCAAATATATAAATTTGCTCTTGAAAAAGTGTATAAATGTGCAATATATTGAGAAAGGAAAATATTCATTCCATCGATTCCATCTGTTTGATTTTATTAAAATAAGAAGCGTTAAAATGAAAGCGTGATTATTATTATTTATTTTTTTATTATAATCGGAAAGCAAACCGTATTAACACCTAACGAAACAAAAAATTATGCAACTATTAACAAATTACATGTTTTCACATTTAAAAATCTATGAAGAGCATGCTTGAAAGAGAAAAAATAAATAAGAAGTTAAAATTACAATGGTGATTATTACATCTAATATAAAATGTATTATTTTCAGTCTTATGGTTTTAGTAGGATACCTACATATCTATAACACTTACTTGCGAACACAATATTAATTTATGAAACCGTAACTTATTTCAAGTATTTATCGTCTAGCTACTGCCAGCGGTTTCACCCGCGTGATAGTAGAAAATAATCCTAAAGGAAGCAGAATATAAAGTCCTAGCTATTTCAAGACATGATCTAGACGTGTGCCTAATTATATCCAAATCCGTTCAGCCGTTTCAGCGTGAAGAGGTAACAAAGATACAAATATACTCAAACACACGCTCTTACAAACTTTCGCCTCAATAATATTATTAATGTGATTAAAAACTAAAATACTGAACATATAATTACATGGCTTAAACCTTTTCCGTCAGCTCAGTAGCCTCAACACAGGCTTACTAACTCAAAAAGAACCATCCAATGTTCGCGTAAAGTAAAGCTGACCCTTAATCTGGTTACTCACCCTCCCTCAGCCCTCCGCCCTCAGCCGGAGGGACGCGCTTTATGTGAGGAAGAGTGTGCTCAAGTATAATCAAGTTTATGCAAGGCCTACACCCGTGAGCGACCCGAAAGGGACTGTCGGCTGTAATTGAACCAATTAGTGACTATTTCTGAAGATTTTTCTTTCTATAGCTGTTGTTGGTTCTAGAGAATTGGTCGACTGTTGGAGTACGGTTAAGGGGTTTATGCTCGAGTTATGTTTGTTGATTAAATTTTTATTACAGGATCGAATATGGCCGGGCGGTGGTAGGGTGTTATTAAGATTTCTACGTACCAAAACATGTCGTTGTTATTTACGAGTATTTTGTAAGTAGATTAATAATAACTATGTAACAAGACAATCTATTTTGTCAAGTTTAAGTGAATTAGTAGCAGATAAAGCCGGTGTTACCTAGTTGACTACCCGGAGTTGAAACTCCAAAACAAACTGAGAGGCAGGTCTCTTTTAAAGTCATTGCCAACCAAACCGTGGCAAACAAATATCTTGTTTAATTATGTTACCTAAACGTTTGAATTTAATCAACAGCTACCCATGTTGTTACGTGTATTTATCGCTCAGACCTTAGAATTTAACGCTCATAAGTGTACCTAAGAGCATTAGCACCGCGACCGGCGCCAAGCCAGAAACAACTCTTACAAAATGAATCTTACTAACGTAATCCCCAGAGTATTCATAATTCCCTCTTCCCCAGATAAATTGATTCACTCCCTTCCTCTCAGCTGTTGATTATAACTGTCCTCACTCACTCTATAACGAACCTTAAAATTAACAACTTAAAGTTTGTTTCCCAATACGAGATGCTGAAGATAGCACTTAGAGGGAGATGCAATAGAAATTGAATTTTAAATGTTGGATCTTAAGGTTAGTAATTTATTGAGTTGTGGTAAGACGTGCATTCTTGATGGCGCGAACCGGTGCGTCGTTTATAATGTTGGCAACCTTGGCGTGCTGGCGAGCGTGGCAACACTCTATTTAAGCGGCACACGGGCGCAGTCGTTAGCGAGTCGCAAGCCGCGGGTCCTGCACCGTGCGACGTGCTGCTAATGTGCTCCACGAAGGGCTATTCAATATTGTTTTATTCAGGCATTAATCTGGAAAAAATCCGAATGATTTAAAAAAACATACTTGTTTCGACCAGAAACAAATCGGTAAACAGTAGGAGGGAATATAAAAGAGAGTTTAAGAAAAAGATAATACCAATTACTCAGAAGTTGCTGTAAATCTGAGATGGTGGCCTTATCTGCTGTACCTACTGCTTGGTGGGATACTACTTAGTCCAACTGTCCACGGACGCAAAACGCGCACCGACGAGGAAACTCTAGCAAAAAAAGCTTCGTCGACAAAGTTTCATAGTTTAGTATGTTAGCTTCACGCAGGCGCACACCAAGCGTGTGATGACGAATACGCGTCTACGAAGCTACGTGTCCGTATACAGAAGGCCTTATTGGAGACGAGCTCTCTATCAAGAGCCCTCCAGGAGATGCCGTGCTGACTTCACGGGCCGACCGCTGACTGCCTCCGATACCTCTCACTGGACGAGCCATATTTATTACTGTGAGCCTTCTTATGTTGTTTTCAAACACTCAGCGTTGTAACTGTAGTAGTTAGTAAACTGCTAGACTAACAGTCCTGACTGCTATTCCGGAGGTCGTGGGTTCGATTACCACCCAAGACAAATATTTGTGTGTTTAGCACGATCATTTGTTTTGTGTCTGGGTTTGATTTATCTAATAATATGTATGTACGTAGAAATATTATATACTAGTTTTTGGCCGCAGCTTCGTTAGCGTACATAAAATATAGCCTATGCGCTCGAGAATAAAGCAGCTTTCTGTCGATAAAAAAAATTTAGCAATCGGACCAGAAGTTCCAGAGATTACCTCTTACAAACAAGAAAAAACTTAAAAACAAACTTAACCTCTGTATTACATTAATACTATATATAAGTACGTTTATCATTTGTTTAGTACTCAAAGCACACGCTTTGCTTAGTTTAGGACTAGATGGCGTTACGTGATAGTTGTGGGATATTATTATTATAAAACCATGTATGTAGTATGATACAGATCCCAGGCTGGGATTCGTACTTGTGTTATTGTACCCACTGGACTAATGAAGTAGTTTGTATTAAACGTCTTCGTTTTTATTGATACTAAAATAAATGTATACAATAGTAAGAGCCTGTTCTTTCGTTTGTAATGTTATGATATCCACGTACTCGTTGTATATTTAGTGAGACCATGTTTCATGCGCTTCCCTCGAGACGCTTCCCACTCAAAAAGTTGCGCACAATATGTAAGTACAATTCTTTTTTCCTATTTTAGACATTGTTCTTTCTGTCGAAGAGTATTATATACATATAGATGTGTCGACGGGTCCCAAGAACAAAATCTTTTCGAATAATAGGACGCAACGTATTTTATTAATTAATCGAATACTAAAAGACCCGTGGTGGCCGAGCGAGTTGTAGGTCGCGGGTTCAAACCCAGCCAAGCGCATTACTTTGTGTAATTTATTTTCATCACCACTGCTCGCAAAACGGTTAAGGAAAACATCGTGAGAAAATCGGAAAGTCCTAGAACCAAAAAATCGAAGACATGTGACATCCACCTGCGTGATTGCGTGGTGGATTACGGCCCATTCCCTCTCCCATAGAGAAGATCTGAGTCCCAACAGTGGGAACATTATTATATATAATATTTTTGTTTTGTTTAATGCCTTTTTGCTTGCCAAGTTTGCCTTTTACTAATTGAAATAACCGATCGAACACTATCTTATAATTTACACAGAACTTTAAAACCTCATAACGTAAATCAATAATTTATCATATACGATTTTGTACTTGGGACCTGCCGACATATGCGTAATACATATTATATGTAAGTCTGTGAATATCCAAAGTGAAACTAAACATAAGATCTTTAATACAATCTCATTTCATCTTGTGTTCATGCAAATATAACTGAGCCGCTGAAACATCTCTGTATTTCAATGTTTAGCTCGCCGACATGCCTCCGAGCGAAGCCTTTCACTTGGAAACAACACAACGCCTTGCCAATCATAAGCTTTAAAGGCGTCTGTTAGCTTTCCCTCCGTTCCCACAAAGCAATTTGTGGTTCAAATGAATCTTTCAGTTTTGTAACTAAGTCGTACAAATATACACGTAATTGCAACGTTCAAATCTAATTTTCCGCAAATTTATAACCTTTAGAATGTTCTCTGTTGCAAATTACGATCTCTGGTGTCGCTCGTAGCGCGGCGTAGAGGGCGGGGCTACGCGCTACGAGCTCCGCGCCACACGCTACGAGGTTCGTAGACCCACACCACGGGGCTCGTAGAAGGCTACGAGTTAGCTTTCTTGTAGAGATGTTTAACAGTCGATGAGTTTTACGTTAAATGTATCGAATGTATTTGAAGATAATCCTATAAGTTTATATTTAACACAAATAAGATACGTTTTGTATTGCTAATGCTATGCACGTAAATATTTAATCGCATGCATACATAAGTCACTAATATGGTTGCTTTTTTGGTAAATAATTTCTAGTCAGATTATATTAACTTAGGACTACTTACTATTATGTTGGCCAAGTTATTGAAGTATCGTACGTACATTAATCTTACGCGTCGCACATCACTGGTCCTTTGAGGCGCGGTCGGCGGTAAATATGACGACAAGCGCGCGTGCGGTGCGAGTGCGGGACGACTGCGGTGCGACTGCGGGGCGGCTGCGTGGCGGCCGCGGTCATGACTAGCATTCCATTAACTGTGCGGTTTCTACCTTTTTATTCATTATGACTGTGTTTTTGTGTGGTACGGTTGGCATATGCAGTCACTATGGCTTGTTGACTGGTTTTTCAAGTTGAAAATAAAACGCATAGCAATATTATTTTTAAAGGACATTAGTAGTTTATACTGATGACTTTAAAGACAACATTGATATAGATAGGGAGCGCAGATCGCTGGCTGTCCGCTGCAACATGCTGGCCCGCAGGTTTGCACGCTGTACTGACTCTGTCAAAATAACACTTTTTAAGGCGTTCTGTCAGTCGTTTTACACGTGCAGCCTGTGGACCAAGTATACCCAGCGGGCATACAGCGACCTGCGCGTACAGTACAATAACGCATTCAGGGTGCTTTTGGGGTTACCGTGGCGATGTAGCGCATCAGGGATGTTCGCGGACGCATGTGTTGACGGGTTTACCGCAATCATGCGGAAGCGATGCGCTTCCATGTTGGCGCGCCTGCGCTCTTCTTCCAATGGCATCCTGAATGTGTTTTCAGATAGGTGGGACTCCCCCCTGTTACGAAGGTGGATAAGTATCCAAACTCCTTTATTGTAATGGACTAATGAATCATTGAACTGCTCGTGAAATGGTTCATTGGTTGTTTATTATTTTAATTAAATACTAACCTTAGGCTAAGTTTGTACCACTACTAACACATATGGATAATTATCTGAAATAAATATTTGAATTTGAATATACCTTGTTGCATACTTTGACCGTGAAAGTACACATAATACAAATTTATTTAGTAGTTTCCCTGTTAATGATCAGATTGGGAGAAAGGATCACCTCATTAAATTAATTAAGAATTCGATTCAAATTCGAAGATTCCCTCTATTGTGGTCTCTATCTCTTAATGGTTTGCGGGAAGAAAACTCAACTTTGAGTTAAGTTCGCCTAGGTACAATATAAGCTCTGTTATCCTTATATGGTGTAACTTATCATGATGTAAAATAAAAAATAAAGAATTAACAAATTACACGTCACGTCACGCGGTCTATTTTTAATTTGTAACATCTTATCATGTTTCAATATCTTACTCCATCTTAACTTTACTTACGATTGTTTGGATCTTTGCTAATGATTACAAGGCAAAATTTCTAGTTTAATCTATTTCTTTCCGAGCTCATAACTCTGCATGTAGGTTGCAAAGATGATATTTGTTCCAATAAAATTCTTGCAAGACTTTACTCTATAAATTTCTTGGAAGCGTCTCTGTTAGTCTTAATACGGCGTCAGTTCCAACTAGAAAAATAAATGGAAAGTTTACATAGTGGATTATGAACGTGTAATACTCGTAAAAACTATAAATACTAAATATAGTACTCTAAATCCGGTGACCTATTTTATTCGGGATAAAATGCAGTCTGTGGCACCGAAGGATAGTTTCAATGAGTTTGCAACAAATCTTAACCTTTTCGAATTGAGGCCGGCATCATCAGTTCTACTAATTCCTGTTCTTTATTCCATGGCCAGTACACCCGGTTACTGTCACTAGTCTGCATCACCTCCACAGGCTCCTCGTTTAGCGGCGTCTATCTCAACACATTAAGGCTTTCAGGGGGAACTTCAGACGTTTCGTGATTTATTTCGGGCGTCAGCCCATAACGACGTCTGGCAAGTTTGCTGTAATACAATCGAACCTTCGGTATATACACATACAAGTACACGCCCAACTTAGTCTGTACTTCTATCATTATCTAAATGGCCTTTTACTGATGAGAAAAGAAGGAATAAATACTCGTCCTCTACAGTGCTTTACTGATAAAGGAATAGAGAATGAATCTAGTTCTCTTACAATACAGCGATAGTAGATATAAGCTACTAACTGACAATATGCGCCGCTCTTGCGCGAGCAACCCCCATAGCCATATAATTATATGCATATCGTGGGGAAAAGCTAGCGTAAGATATAACATAGGACCGTAGCTAGAATACTACCATAAGGTTGAATGGAAAAGCACGTAAAGGACTGCATTGGCTTTAACAGCAGAGAAAATTATAAAATAGAACGAAGTTTCGATTCACTTGGAGTGTTTTTAAAAGATGTGCCTAAAGCAAATAGCGAAGTGGACCATAACTGTTCAAAAAAATAACATTTTATATTTGCAAGTCATTTCTTGTTTCTGTTATTGTTTCACCAGAACCTTTCATCGTTAAGTTGGAGATTGAACTTCTCTGGTCACTTTATTCAGTGTACATTGGATTGTTTGAGCTCATTCAAACTTACACCGCGGCGCACAGTTCTATCTAAATGAATAGACTCCACCTACTGGTCTATTAACCCACCTAATGCAATTCTTCATCTCAGAGAATGCACGACCTGAATAGTTGGCCAAGGAAAGAAATATACTTTCCAAGCATGTTTATTTTTAACAACCTTACAAATGCAGGGCAAATTTTCAAAACAGACTTCTGCGAAAAAAAGATAATATCAATGGTGTTATTAGTATACGAATGTAAGGAAACATTTATGAATTACTAAGAAAATGAATCATTAAAATTATACGATTTATCCACTGTGTAAAATATGGTGTAGAAATCTGAGAGTAGCAAAATAAGTATGTGGAAATATGACACGCAAAATACGCGAGAGTTGCGGAAAAAAATCCATTGTATTATACTACTATGTGGATACATGGCAAGTTGTAATTGTTACCAATGCTTGTACTACTATATGTACCACTTCAGGCTGAATACCACAAATAACTCAATTAATTTCGCTAATGGTATGTATTGGGGATTTTCCACTTCATTTGGAAGCCGCTCCGTAAGACCGAATGAAGCCGCAAGCCCGCAGCAGTCGGTAAATACTTGGGCAAAGTTGGCAAACAAGCCCGTCTTTATCTGCGGCTAAACCTCGAAATAGCCGGTGAATGTTCGATAGCCTATAAATAGAATTGGTTTATAGTGAATACGTCGTTCGGTAATAGCGTCATTCTCTTTCTTGAAACACAACTTTCGCGAAACACATATTTTGCAATTGCATACGATTTTATTACATTTGGTTGGATTTCAATTTCTAAGCTCAAAACTATTATTACTGATAAGCTCGCGTTAGACCTCCATCTCATGTGATACGATATTCCCCGGGCAATACTAGTCGACGATGGGGCACGCTTGCCAGGAAGTGATGAGTGAAGACAGATCCCGGCAGGGAATTCCACTTTTTAGTATTACGTATAATAAGAGTTCAGAAACTTTCGTAATCAAACGAAACCGTAGCCGAATCCATAAGTTTGATCAAGTATTTGTACGTATATTATTCTATAAGATTGAAGTAATGCAGGCAATGTTTTACGACGTGTGAGCACAAAAACTTAGTCGACATCCCTCCGTCATCATCATTTCAGTCGCTAAACGTCCACTGTTGGACATAAGCCTACCCTAAGTGTCGCCACAACGAAAGGTCCTGTGCGTATCGCATCCATCTGATTCTCGCAACTTTTACCAGGTCATCGGTCCACCTTTTAGGAGGCCTTCTAACGCTGCGTCTTCTGGTACGCGGTAACCATTACAGAACCTTTCGATCCCAATGTCCATCAACCGTTTTGTGAGCAATGGGCTCTGCAAATTGCCACTTAAGTTTGGCGATTCTTCGTGATATGTCAGCAACCCTTATTAGGGTTATTTTTGATGATTTCCAAGTTGTGTGATACACATTTAATCAGTCAGTAAATGGGTTTTAAGAAGGGGTTTAAAGCAATGAATTCCACGTGCATATACATCTGTGGTCGTAACAATAACCGACCGGTACGATCGCAGCGCTCGTCCATTATCGACAGTTTCCAGCACTTCCACGTACAAATCAATTGACTTGTAAATCGCACGACGACGGCAAGCAAACATTTGTTTGTTACTTCCTTGAAGTTATTGAGAGAATGGCACAATTTTGTTCACTCTTGGAAAATATTGCCGAAGGCGTTGAAAAATTTTGCCGATGGAATGTTATTTACAAATCAGCAACACGTTATTGAAAATTTTGACATTTCATACTATATTTTACACTAATATCATAAGGTTGAAAGACTGTCTGTGTGTATGTTGTATGTGTTTGGTACTCCTTCACGCTCAAATGGAAAATTTCGAATACCGTAACTAGAAACACAATAGGCAGACAATGAGAGAGCGGACGAGGGCGTTTGCTTGGGGTTTAATGAATTAAGACACAGAAAATTAAATTAGATTTGAGGTGATGTGACTCAAGCTCTCCCAAGATTCACCGTAGCGACCACCGAGACCTTGAGATATTCCGTCAGTCTACCGTGCCGCAACTCTACACCCCAGAACTTGTGCTGATCAGGAGTTAACCTTCAATCTACCGTGCCGCAACTCTACACCCCAGAACTTGTGCTGATCACGAGTTAACCTTCAATCCACCGTGCTGCAACTCTACACCCCAGAACTTGTGCTGATCAGGAGTTAACCTTCAATCGCTCCACAATCACAAATCAAGCTAAGCATTATCGCACAGTAAGGAAACGTGATCGTTAACCTATATACGAGTTGCTGGAGACACCCGCGCCGCCCTTCGTCAGTCGCCGCCCGCCCTCCGGCTCGAACGCACGCGCGCCGCCGCCCGACGTACCGAAATAATGTGCGCGACCGGCCGGCCAACCTAATCCGAGGCCTATATTAAACATATCAGCTTTTTAATTATGTATTCTAGTGTTATAGTGATAAGGTGTAATCTACAACGAGTTAGTGTCGGTGAGATGGCGTAATGAGTGGAGCATTGTGATCGTGCGGGATAGTTGAGATTCGCCTTTTGTTGCGATTTTTTCACCGTGATTAAGCTTTTCATTTGTGTTTAACTTAATTTGAATGTATTATTTTCTCTCTTCTATGCCTCCCACATGAGATTACGTTGTGTATTTTCCCCATGAATATATGATTACAGAGAATGTGTTAGGGGTGATCCTCCGATCTGCTTTCGATTTTACTTTACTGGTCATGGTGCCGCTCCATCGAGTCGTTTGTCTTCATTTGAACCAACAGGTGACAGGCGATGTCACATGTCTTGTACAAGCGC
Source organism: Mythimna albipuncta (assembly GCA_929112965.1). NCBI lineage: Eukaryota > Metazoa > Arthropoda > Insecta > Lepidoptera > Noctuidae > Mythimna > Mythimna albipuncta. Next base: position 20,102,630 of record OV815979.1, on the reverse strand, counting down.
GCCTCACCGATTACTTAAACTGTCTCTAATATGTTAAGTGCCCATTTTCACTTTCATAATGAATTAGGTACTATTTTCTTTTCATTAAGCATCATTCTTTATCCGTTATTACTTAAATATTTTTATGTTTTAGCACTGAACTTGTTGCTCGTAATTAATTGTTCCACACACAACACTCGTGAGTTTACGAGTCCGCTGTTAAGGCTTCGCTAAATTATTCAAGTTTCAAGTCGCTGTGTAAGTACTGGGGGAACATGAAAGTACTGATATTCACGAAATTACCATGAAACTTAGTGAAACTCAAAGGTTGACTGGTAGAGAATGCGTTGTTGCATTAAGTCTGCCTATATACTTTAAACTACTGTACACAAAGTTTAAATATATAAATAAATATTAGTTGCACTCTTTAGTGGCGTGAGCTTTTCATAAAATTGTAAACTATTGTTGTACCTTCGTCTTCAAGAACCAGGTCAGGTAACCAGTGTTTTGTACCATTTAGCAGTAAACGTATGTGTGCCGGAAAATAATAATTACACACAAGTTTTGTAACTGAAAATGAAAAATAAGATACTGTCACAAAATCAGGTAATGGATAGACGATGAAAAGGATCTCTGACGAAAATTAGTTCTTTGTAGATCAAACTAGGCAAGATGGTAGAAGAAACTAATTCGCTAGTAACACGCAACAGCTCGCCGGCTGAGATGTCTGAGCTGATAGTAAGTTCTACCTCAAGCCACATTGACGTGGATTAATTCTTGGCGTGTAGCTTGGTTTTAATCGTTTCCTCGCACTTTTGATTATAGTTTGTTATTAAATCTGCCTAGTGGAAATCATATTTATCAGAAGTCGCTTCATATAAAATACTGGTCAGCTGCACCCGGTTAGACAATCTTAAAAAATAAGAAAACTTTGCCACACACTAAAAATTACTCCTATATCGTAGCCGCGTTTACAAATATGTAAGCTCAAAACATCTAGGCTCTGAAAGAACTACCTGTAGGCCGTCCAAATACTTGGTCCGTGCGGGAATTGAAGCCGCGACACGTAGCTCATTAGTCAATTGTTCAATCACTGCACTAATCGTGCTGTCAAAACTGTTACTGGCTAAATGTTGGGCTAATGAAGGAGGATGAAGAGGTTTCCTTTTTGTTAATTTATAATCTTGATGTGCAATAAAATATATATAAATAAATAAGTTTTACTTTTGATAATAACTGGTGACTAGTGAGAAGGTGTGTTCAGTGAGCTCCATGTTCTCCATGTGCTCTATGCACATTATGTACATGTTATTATAATTAGTTTACTGTGTAGGAACTCGTAAATACATCAGGCACCCGGCCTCATTAACTAATTACGTTACGTCTTCGTGATCACACCCCGAGATGAAAAGACACCATCAGCGGGAGGAAGATTATGTTGTTCATTTCATATTGCACTGAAAATAACGACAATATTACTAAAAGGTATATAGTTACGTTCTTATAAGTAGAAAAATATCTTAGCAAAGGGGTAGGGTTTCATTTTTTCATCAAACAGTCACAGTCGGGTGAAAGAAAATGATCATGTTGCCATGAACAAGGCCATATGCCGAGTATTTAAAAACTTAAATGGACTTCATGGTCGGCGGTAGCGTTTGCTACCTATCAGAACGAGAAGGCAATTTACTAGTAACTTTCATATTTTATACTTTTTCGAATAGTACAAAATACTTGTACGATTTCGTCTGCTATACGAGCACCGCTCTCTGACATAGTCTCACCGTACGATATTAGACATGTTAAGAAAAAATAACCTTTTGATTATCGTAAAAAACTGAACACGCGAGAGCCACTATATACCAGCACTATATTAAATGCTAATAACGTCAACATCTCTATAATATCTTGATGAGAAACTTGATAATAGTTTCTTTTGAGTCCGTGGTGAGAGCGTAGTAATCCCGCGTGCGGTGCCGCGAGCACGCGCAGCGCCAGGCCGTGTTGGCGCCGCGAGCACGCCCTGCGCCTGGCGCCAGTCCGTGTTGGCGCCACGAGAACTGTTACTAAAGTTTGATGAGTTCGACACGAACTTTGAAACTTGTGGTGTAGTCAGTTGAATATGAATATTAGGAGATATATCATTTGGTCTCCTCTTCCAGAGAACATAGAGAACATTACAAGACCGATTATGCTTTATAGATCATTCGGCAGTAGCTTGGAGTGGATTTGTAGACAGTATAATACTTTTTCCAGTCTGCATTTTTGTCCCATATGTTGTAGATTATCGTTTTGGTAATAATAAATAAGATTGTAATAGAATTGAAATTGAATTTTTGGAATCGGATCTGCCAGCGACCTTAAGATTCTGATCTGGATTTGTGTTGATGTAATGTGAGTGGGATAGAAGTGTGATTAGCGCAGTAGATGAGAGATTGGCTAGAGCCCTGCGTGTTTGCAGGTTCGATATCCACACAGAACAAATATTTGTAAGGTCTCTTGGATATCATGTGTATATGAGTTTAAATGTTATGAACGTACCCACGTGATAAGAGTGGTTCCCAAAAAAACAACTACAGCAGCATACCGATTATCTCCTAAGTAGCATCTAGTATATCCGATAGACCGCTGTATTATAATGACGGTTAGCAGGTGAGCGCTGCTCTGTAATCAATTTGATTTCTGGACGGCTAGTGTGATCACTGGGTGACTGTAAGCGAGTAGTAGTACAGCTGCCAACAATGAATTTGATGGTGAATTTAAAGCTTTTTGACATTGTTCATCTACAGTAATATAATAAAGAGGTAAAGTTTGATTTTTGTTTTTATGTTTGTAGGAGATAAACTCTGGAAGTACTGGTACGATTGCTAAAATTTTCATTCATTTTCATTTTTCACCGTTAGAAAGCTGCTTTATTCCTGAGTGACATAGGTTATATTTTGTGCAGGCGGGCAAAGCCGCTGGCAAAAGCTATTGGTTCATATAATTATTATTAATTCCTACTATAGTTTCAGTAGAGTGAATAGTTTCTCAATAAACTATTTCGCCTCGCCTTCAACGATTACGTCACTGCTTACCATCAGGTAGGATCGCAGTCAAGCACTAGTTTATATTATTTAACCTTTCAATTGTGATAATGACAGACACAATTGAAAGACAATAGGTGCGCGAACGCCGGCGTTCGCTTGGGGTTTAATGAATTAAAAAAAGGAAAAGTACAAAAATATAATTTTATTCATGTAGAACAGTTTTATTGTAAAACTTGATGCAAAACCCGGTATTTTTGAAAAGCAAGCCATAAAATTTTACGTAAGCGAATAATATTTTGATGACAGGAAAATATGAGGAAGAGAGCAATTCGTGGAGAAGAATTGTTCATTCCTGTTCAGGATAGCTATCTATCATCACGCGCAGCTGAGCACTTCCCTGCTCACCTGGCCGCGCGGGTCCCACGCAGTCCCAAGGGAGCCAGCGATGCAGTAGGTGTACTCGTCACTAACATTAGACAGAGCGATTGACGGAGGTAATTTACCTCCGGGTAAATAAATAAATAGATATAACTTTATTTATTTTAATACTCGCGGTTTCACTTCCGAGGGACCATGATTTTTCCAATCTGATCGATAGTGCCAGGGATTAATGCGTTTAAACAATTTCCTTTCCTTGTATTAAGATAGATTAATTTAATAATAATTTACTGCACGAAGCTGCACAACCAATATTTCTTTATCTAATGGAATTTTAATATCCAGCCGCAGCCACGTCTCGATCGTAAGTTTCAGAAGATGGGGGAATTGAACTGAATATTAATACGTTCATGGATTCAATTAATAAGAGGGTCCAGGAAAACACTACATAGTGTAGCAATATTCAATTAATTATACAATATCAGTTTTAGTATGTATGCGAACACGCAACTAGTATTTTTATGTAAAAAATCTATGTAAGTACAAAATGTCATAACTGTATCATGAAAAGTCACAAAGTTATAGGCTTGTAATGTTACCTGGTTGTACCCACAAATACATGGTTATTGGGCCATCCGGTTGACTCTGGCATTGTTTTATTCCTACACAGCTGTGCGCTAGCGTCTAATGCCCGCTTTGTCCTGCCGTGACCTGTGTTGTACTTAGTGTCGGTGGTGTCCAACTTGTGACCTCTTTTAAATATTTTTGGAAAAATATAACATGGTGTAAGAAATATTGCAATCGATTCTGAATAAACGATATTCAGGTTTCGTATATTATATAATAAAATTAATGTTGGATAGATTCAGTATAAAACTAAGACTACGTAATTACATAAATTTACGGACTATTCTCATTTCTAGTCAATCCGAACATCGGATACTTAAGAATCGAGCGAATTAGAGCAAATAGCTGAAATTTTCTATGGAGAACTATTGTGGACGCCCTTAGCCCGACTGAGAAGACATAGTAAGTCAACGGATTCATAAACACAACTAGTGAATAAGCTTAAAACAAAAAATAAAGACAGTGATGCATGTAAATCTGTCTGTTCGTCAGTGATATTGTTGATATTGGTGAGATCCGCTGAAATGTTCCGCGCGGACGGGAATAGACTGGTTGAGTATGATTTATGTTCTACAAGCTACGATTGACGTCGATTGACTGATATTTTACAGTTATTTGCTTTGTCTATGGTTCTGAGGAATTGCCAAGCCAACATATAATCACGAATGATTTCTGAGCAATCAATTATATTAAAACACTAGCTGGTGTCAACGGCTTCGTTCGCACTATAGTTGTAAATTATCCCAAAAGAACATCGACCTGTAACCGTCCCGACCGAGCCCAAGACGTCGACGGCGCGGATTGTTCCACGCACGTCTCAAGGAGTTGTCAGCAAGCCGTAGGGCCCCCGCTTGGTCGAAGCGTAGTGGCGCCAAGGGTCTGCTTCTAAAAGGAAGATTTGGCCCAGGTACGAAAGGAGCAGGAGTGTGTTTTTAGTCAGTGAAAGTCTGACACTGTCTCTCGCTCCACCCAAGGGCGCAGAGATGTCATTGAGTAATTTTCCCAGCTAAATCTCAAAGGAAGACTACTGGGATAAAAAATATCCTATGTGCTGTTTGGGCGTGAAGAAGTAATAAATATACACATACACACTCCTTTATATTATAAATTTTGATTTGAGCTTCATCATCATCTTCCTGCCCTAGTCCCGTTTTATTTGGGGTCGGCGCAACACGTTTTTTTCTTCCATTCTGTCCTGTCACTCGTCACGCTATCACTAACTCCCTTTTCTTTCATATCGCTTCTCACACAATCCATCCATCAAATCAAATTTTGATTTGAGCTTATAGTAGTGATAATACTGAGTTGTTTGCTAATGTTACGAATGTTTGCTATTACAAATAAATCTGTACTAAACAACCATATCTACTCACCATCATCGATTGCATCACTGCATACCATCAGGTGGGATCGCAGTCAAGCACTAATTTACATAATTAAAAAAAGATAACATCTTTTGTATTATATGAAAATACTTTGGATGCTTGCTATCTACGCCCAGTTCCTTGATTAAGTAAAGAAAATAATCCTGATCTAACTTTATTGTGAGAGCATTGTCGATATTCAATACCAACAGCATGAACACCCTCTAACCTGACATTAATAATGTTTACACACTACCAGTATATGTGACACACACACACCAACCCAGTTCAAGTACCATACGTGGTTGGAGTGACAAATGTGTACGTATGTGAGTCGACTCGCAGCGTGAGATCGAGGCAATACCTTAGCGGTTCCGGCGAGCGGCGCTCGTTAATTAACTTAGTATTTAGCCGACTTAGAGACCGTCTTATATGTGCACCTGAGGGTCGATCGAAGAACCCACCTAGATCGAGTGCTCGTTAGATTGAGTAACGTTGGACTTACGAACTGGCATGGACGAGAATGATAGGTAGGATGTTCAATAGCGAATAATTTCAGGCATTTTACATAAGTGTCGTGGTCAGATTTTAGGATTGATTACTTCGTGATATGGCCAACTAAAACTGGCCATTTCGATTAAACGTTAACACTTGATGATATTTAAATCTTCGTTTGGCCATATCATTGGTGTAAGATTTCTATAACTATAAAGGATCTAAATAAAGTAGCCCAAACGACATAATATCAAAATTTAAAGTTTACAACGATCTGGCCAGTTTCAGATGGCCATTTCATGAAGTGATCAATGTCGAAGGCCACAACATACATGCGGTCATCAACATTTTACATATAGTATAGAATAATCAGCCTTAACCTTAGCCACTGTGCCTCAGGCCTCCTATGTAAGAGAGAGACTGGACAGTCCACTCGCGGGATCAGTGTGGATTGGTGGAGGTCTTATATGTTCTAGAACATACCAGTTTCCTCACTAAAGAGTGAATAAAAACATCGCGGGGATGTTACAAAATAAGAACTTATTTTGCGAAATTATTCAATGAATTTGAAGAGTTAGATTTATATAAGGTATAAAAAAATCCCTGATGTCAGTTAATTAACTAGGCTGAAGCCAAAAAGAACCGAAGATATATTCGTTCTTGCTGTCGAACAGAATTTCGTCGAGTTCATTTTGCGTGAAATGATCAGCAGCTGTTGCCTTGATTACTTACAATGTTGTAAGTCTCCGAGAATCGGTTAGAATCATCTTTACTTGATTTTTAAAATTGTTTTTTTTTTCATTCAAGTAATTTTCAGCAAACCAGTGCTATAATTTTTGCAGAGAACTAAAACTTCCAAACTTCATTTAATAAAATTGTTCTGTCACCTTGTCTCGTAGTTTGAGTACTTGGTAAAATTTCCATAGCGTGATGGTCAGAAGCTTAGTAGTGTTGCTCTCAAAATGTCTGTTCATCTTTACAAATGAAAAATGTTTTGTGTGTTCAATACACCTACATGTTGATACCTAATCTACCCTAGTTTTATGACGTGGAAATTATCAAATGACTTCTCACTATGGAGTGAGAGGAAGTGTCAGACTTGTATTGAAAGCCCACCCGTGCTCCTTCAGTTTCTGTTTTTCTTGCCAGGATTGCGGTAACATTGTAGAACAATTCTGTACCATTATTATGAGATTGTGTGATACGAAATTATTCCAAACTAGCTTTTGCCCGCAGCTTCGAACGCGTATATAAAATAGTCTGTCACACAGGAATAAAGCAGCTTTCTACCGGTGAAAACATTTTAGCTATCGAACCAGCACTTCCAGAGTATATCTCCTATAAACAAAAAACAAACTTTATCTCTTTATTATATTAGTGTAGATTAGATGCTGTATAATTTGCTCGAATTTTAAATGATTAGAAAAAACACCGAATTAATTTAAGAAAAAAAAAATTGTGTTACTTTCATACATTAATAACTACTCTACAAACCAGAATTTGTTATTAAAGTCTTGACTAGTCTTGAAGGGAAAGCTGTCGTATTTCTTTGCAAGCTAGACATAGCATAAATCTAACATATTTCAAAATTGGCGTTTTCAAGTAATGGTCAGTCCTCGTGCCGTCCAGACGAACAGTATCTGCGCCCACTCGATATTCTTGTCACAGGAGCTCTAGTGACACTAGTGATGTGCTTAGTACAGTAGTCATAAATACTCTTATCGATATGTACAATAAAATCCTAACTTGATTCTAGAAGTTTTACTGTCTGAAACTGTTCATTTGTTACTAAGAATAGTTTAGTATTATGTATTAGAAGAGAATGTGTTTGCGTAAACTAAATTTTATGGGTAATAAACACAATTCAAATTTGTCGTAAATTAAAATAGCAGATATCTTTGCTACCGCGGATGTAAAACTATTTGTATATTCACAGGTGAAGAAAATTTTTTAACAATCTAATAAACTTGAGTATTATTGTTCACCTTTAATGAGCATGTTATGTGCAAAGTTTTTGTTGTTAAATCATTGGCCATGACACACGCAGATAATAATTTAAAAACAAATCACTCAAAGGTTGTTGAGAGTAACTAAAATTATATAATACCTATCGACTGCTTGGGTTGTAATTATTATCGATTCTGTCCCAGCACTGATCGTGCGTATAACCTCCTGGAAAGAGTCCAGGCGAGGCCGACTCAATAAATATGTATGAATCTGGCGTGTCGTACTTTATAAGAGATAGAGCGAGTCTGGGGCCGGAGCGCCGCACACGGGGTGCAATACTCTGCGCCTTGTAGCACCTCGCAAATAGAAGCCAGTCATCGTTTATTTCAGATTTATCGCCAAACCTTCGCTCCAAGATTTATGCTTCTAACACAAAAATGAATGTTACTATGTGTTGTTTTATTGTTGCTGTGTTAATTCACCGGAGCGGTGAGCTGTAAAACTCGCATATTTACTACTACTTACATTGTCAGATCACTAGGTACATACACATTTAACTCGTAAAATAATTGTTTACAGAAGCTTTGGAAAGACTTTTAATTTAGATTCTTACAATACCGTAGCTCTATTTCCTTTCAACCTTCTTCCTCTTTGATGAAAATCTCGGTAATAAATGTTGATTAAAGCCGACGACAAAAATCTAGACTCTTCCAGGGCAGTTAATTCTCGAAGGATTTCAGGAATTTTATAATGTAGCAAACCGGCGCATCTCGCGTAGAAATATTACCAGGATTCAAATTTAGTAAAAGTATTTCATTATCGATATGTTTTTTTTGTTTCAAGGCAACTATTCGTCATATTGTTAGTTGTAATTTCCGAAATTAAAGTACACAAAAAAACAACAACATACATTAAGCCGAGCATAGAACCTCCTCCTTTTTGAAGTCGGTTAAAAACAAAAATATATCATGCGTTACAAGTTCTACGTTTAAATTGTTCACATTGACGCTCTTGAGTACCTTACTAGGCACTTATACTGGCTTAAAGGGAAATTAAAAAAATCCGAGTCACACCACCCAGTAGGTACCCACCCATTTATTACACTACAACAATTATAGCCTTTGTCACTCAGGAATAAAGCAGCTTTCTATCCGTGGAAAAATGTTAGCAATCAGACCAGTACTTCCAGAGATTACCTTCTACAAAGAAAAAAAATCTACCTTTTAGAATAATGAATAAATGAGAATGTGGATAGTTAGAAGTCAGGAAATCTAACATCAACTCACTTTGTGTTGTGCCTAGATATATACACAGAACTTATTGGGGATGCTACCTAGAAAGGTCCGTGGTACACGCAGCCGGTGCGCAGTACTCACAGCCGGTGCGCATGTATGAACGTAAACAAAGCAATACGCAGAGAATACGCTCCATGGAAGGATCGCACTTCGTAGCAGGTGAAGTAGGGTGGGAGTGTACGCATGTTTGTAATTTGATCAATAGTGATTACTCTACAAGTCTACATTATTTTTTAATGACATTGATGTCCAAACCAATAGTACAACGTGATGAAAATATGAAATATTGTTTACTCGAAAAATTATAAATCAAATTGTTTAATAAAATATTCAACAGACGTTTATTATCAAGATTAAAGTAATCCAACGTATATAAATATTATAATAACTTAATGAATTATAACTCTAGTTTTCAGATTCCAAGAGTGAAACTTATAATATGATTTAAAAGAGTGTCCATGGAGTTTCTTGCACGTTATTCTCCATAGAGATCTACGCTTTGGAACGTGCAATATTTTGCTTCACTTATTTTTTGACTGACCGACATTTTAACAATTCAAAAGTGCCAGTTCTCTGTTCTGTTTATTCTATTTGAAATAAACGTTTCTGATTTGTGAACCCGTATTACTTCTTCAAATACACTTGAGCTGAAAAGCTTATTATGAACGCTCTTTGTGAGTAGTTTACTGAACTAACTTTAGATAATACCTTATTCAAATTAATGTTGATCATTATGCCACTATGTGCAGGCTTTGTATCCAATATACTTAGCTAATTTAGTAAATCAACGCTGTAAGGAGACGCCGCCGTCCGTCTCTTTGCAGCGATGCCGCCTCAGGTTTTATATCTTCGCCCACACAATCACGAATCTGCATCTATTAGAAGGGATGGATTGTATTGATGGATACGCGATACAGCATCGATACAGTCGCGCGTTAGTGTCGATGTAGTCGCGCGTTTGTGGCGAACCTGTCGCGCAATAGTCGTGCGTTAAAAAAGTTGGCATGCCACCTCTTTGCTTTTCTCTTGCTATCTCAAGCTCAAGGTATACTAGATACACACATTTTGTTATTGTTTAAAATTAAGAGTCAACATTTTCACACGCAAACTGATTTTCTAATTCGTTCCAGTTTTACATCCATTGTGGACTAATTCCATGCGGCCAGCCAAGCTGCCAATCACGCCGCTTGCATCGAATACCTAATTACACGCGAGCAATTTATGGCGGCCGTCTCGTAAAACTATGATATACGGCGAACGAGCTGCATGCGTGTACTTACATACTCGTGTGTCGACGTTGTGATGGCAGTCCCGGCGTGAGATTAAAACTGTTGTTTTAATGCGTGGAATCGAAGGATCAGTTGATGATTTCACTCAATTCCAAATTATAACTTAACTAGCTTTTACCTGTTATTTAGGAAATATTTTCGTGGAAGCCTAAAAGCCTCCATCAAGATGTACATATAATGACGCCATTTTATATTTTGTTCAAACTGACATTAGTTACAAATGGTGGGACATATGAACGGCGTTGTATACTTGATGTAACTGTGCTAATACACTAAAGGTCGCCGTACCCGGGCCACCGCTGCACCGGCCACATTCCTTGTAGGACGCCGGCGGTCGTCACACGCTACAAATCGCCGCTGCTTACTTCTTGTGGCCCATACTAGCCACTAAACGCCGATACTAAACGCCGCCACACGCCACTCGCGTATTCAAACCTTCATCGACAGAGTCCATTATGATACTGTGCGCATGGGTTAAAAAAAGTAGCAGCCACCGACCACGAGTGGATCGTGGCCGCTTTTAGCTTTTCGTGGCGGTGTTTGTGGCTGTGGCATGTTGCAATACTAAGTCAAAGGTAAAATATGCAGGGTTTTGATGAGCGTTACGTTATGTTTAATGAGTTATCAAAACGATCCTAAATAAGTATTAGGTACATAGATACATATTTTTTTTCTGAATGCAAAAATATCAGCAATCGAGTCAATTAGCTACATTAGGAATTATTCCTTTATCGTGGGTGCGTTCACAAACATAGCAATTCACACATAAGACACCCAAGCCTGAACAACTATCTTTAGGCCATACAAATATTTGATCAGTGAAAGAAACGAACCTATGACCCGCAGCGCAGCAGCCAAGTGCTCAACCAGTGCGCCAACCGTGCCGTCATTAAATTACATTGAATTGAAGACGGAACGGACGGCATACGTTCAATATGACTGCGTCAGACATGGAAGATGAGAGTTGACCACAACATGGCTTCGTATACATCCATATTGAAAGTAGCTGAATGTTTGTCTGTGATTAGTATTCAGCGCATGCGGCTGCGTATCTCGCGACCAGCACCCCGGGTGACGTTGCGTGATAACATAATACTCACTACAATAAACATATTGATAGAACCACTTTTATTAGCTAATAAACGACTTATTATGAATTACATTGATTTATTATTTACTTAACCACAGCATACATAGTACGCGGCGGAGACCTCTCGCGCCGGGCCCTGGTCGAGGCCATGGTCCGGAGCGAGGAAGAGTGGCAGGCGGTCGCCGACTTCTGCGAAGCAGTAATGCTCACCAAGGAGGTGGCCGACCGCATCAGACAACGGCGCTCTCGCCGCCGCCGCCGGGATTCCGATCCCGATTTCCAGCCACTGTAGGCGCGGGCTTGCGGACAGTGAGCAATGGGTAGCTCGCTGTCCGGCCGTCCGGTAACCGTCCGGACCAAGCCCAAGTCGTCGACGGCGCGCACTGTTCCCGCGCGCCTCAAGGAGTTGTCAGCAACAGCAGGGGCCCAGCCGGGTTGAAGCCTACTGGGGCCAGGGTTATCCGAAAGGGCGCTCGAGCCCCGGTACGAAGGCTAGAAGGAACGGGTTGGGTTTTTTAGTCAGTAAGAGTCTGACACTATCTCCCGCTCCGCCCAAGGGCGGGGGATGTCAATGCATGATTATTCCCATCGAAAAAAAAAAAAAAAAAAAAAAAAAAAAAAGCATACATAGTACGTTGTATGCATTTACAACTATATTCCACCGTAGTGTCATAGAATAGGTATTATGTAGTGTCGTAATTGATGAATCAGGTGACAAAAACTAGATTATATGAAAAAATCACGATGGTAGATACTATACAAACAAAATACTGTTTTAACTGTGTAGTAATTTAATGGTTGGTGAATTTATTCGAAGACAATTTTCTTGACACGTGAGAAGCGTGCTGAAAGCAATGTGCAACATAATGGTATCTCATGCCACAGTGCCGATCTAGTGCTAACTGGGCTGTAAGAGCAATGTGCAACATAATGGTATCTCATGCCACAGTGCCGATCTAGTGCTAACTGGGCTGTAAGAGCAATGTGCAACATAGTGGTATCTCATGCCACAGTGCCGATCTAGTGCTAACTGGGCTGTAAGAGCAATGTGCAACATAATGGTATCTCATGCCACAGTGCCGATCTAGTGCTAACTGGGCTGTAAGAGCAGTGTGCAACATAATGGTATCTCATGCCACAGTGCCGATCTAGTGCTAACTGGGCTGTAAGAGCAATGTGCAACATAATGGTATCTCATGCCACAGTGCCGATCTAGTGCTAACTGGGCTGTAAGAGCAATGTGCAACATAATGGTATCACATGTCACAGTGCCGATCTAGTGCTAACTGGGCTGTAAGAGCAGTGTGTAAGAACGAATTAAGCGACAAAATTGAAAAGAACATTGTTTTGAATGCAGATCGATTCCAGGCATTATTAACTATGTATTCAGCTAATTTTGTGTTCAAAAGTCAATCGTAGTGCCTAATAATAAGGGGTGAATTAAGCAACATGGCAAAATTTGTTAGAAGTTTTGCACACATTAGTTACGTAATAAAGAATTATGCGCCTAAGTTACTGTTACAAAATACACAAACAGGATTTTAAAATGCGTACGAATTATATCCACAAAAGTTGTAGATAATCCGTTTCAATTTATTCATTAAAAACGCCATATCGAACTCACTGCCTAAAATGGCAGCTAATTCGTTGTTTTTTTTTTTTTGAGGTATTTGACAATAAAAAAATTATTCAAATTTATGTGTATCTCGTAATCAGTAATGGCATACAAGATCATCTTAGAGAAATGGTACAACTTTTGTTTAATTTGAAAAATTTGCGTTTAAAAATTTGGATTTAATCTTTTAGTACACTTTATTTCACACAAAATAAATAAATAATATTAAAGAATCAAACGACAGTTATGTCATAGTACGTTATTGAATAATTTAATTAATCTGAATATGGCTATAATACATTAACGAATTAAGCGGAAAAATGGCTATATCTTTTAAAGTATATTCTGCACTGTAATATATTCTGAATTAATCTAAACTCTATACATATCTTAATTTACAGTAAAAAAATCATACACGTAACTTAAATAATGAGCTCACAGCGACCATTATAACTTTAAATTTGTTCTTACATAACGCTGTCCAACTGTTCAGTTAGCACCACCTAGAACTTATATGTATCCCTGCCTTCTAGACCCCTACCTTATTTAGCCTCGCTCCCTAGAAAGTTTGCTAGAAAACATTTCTCTTCTCTCCAGATCCCTGCCTAAAAGATACAGCCTTGTCCTCTACATTTCAACCTTTTTCGTACGTGAGAAATCATTAGTTGACTTTTCACTTCAGTTACATTGTTCACACACAGTGTGTCAGATTTTTACTTTTTACTGACTAAAAGCCACAGTGTTCCTTCACATAGTCACATTTTTGCATCTGTTTTTTTTTTTAATTTCTGACATAAAATACACCCAATATATACAAGGTGTCGTTTTGAAGCTGCAAAATATTTCAGGAGGTAATTATATTAGTGATTCTCGACCCGAATCAATAATAAAATGAGTAGGTAATTTTTTTTTTTCTTATTTATGGAAATCGGTATGTGTGAACTACGTTTCTTAAAAAGCAGCCAGTCTGATACCTGCCTTATAACCGCGCTTTCTTTCACACACACAAACACGGAACAATAAAGGGCGTTTTCACACAAACTAACTCGCAACGATAGTTTCATAAATAATGTATCATCCAATCATCATCCCGCACGCCACACCCTAGCCACGCCCCCGCGGCCAACGATCAATCGATTTAGTTTAGTGTAATTAAAAAATAAAATAACAAGTATTACTGATTATTGACCAGGTATCGTTTTTTTACATGATTATTTATGAGTTTTATTACAACCTCCTGAAATATTGTGCAGTTTTAAAACTGCACCTTGTATATATATGGCAAAAAGAGACTAAAAAAAACTGATTTGAAAATAACACTGTCATTTTTTTTATTTTATAATGGATAGGCTCGCGTTTGACCACTATCTCACCTGATGGTAAGCGATGATGTGGCTGATGTGTGTTTTAATAAATGCACTAAAATGTATGAAAAGATTTCTTTTTAGCTTACGCTAAAGCTGTGTGGCGTTTATTGGTAAGACTTTGACATAGATAATTTAAAATTAAAAAGCAGTAGTGCGCCATTGAGCCGCACCACGGATATCGAGCCACACAGTAGCCACGTCACCATCAAGTCGATGCAGGTGGTGTGTGAGGGAATGAGAGGCGTCGGTCGCGACGTGGCTGCCGAGTGACGCCGCTGTCCCAACCGAATCAGACTGTGACTTGCTTGATTGGCGGCAAACGTAAAATCCGTTACAACATTACACACAGAGAGCTCACTTCTGGCCGGTCCCAGCTCGCTCTCAATTGTGGTTTTGGGATCGATAATGTTGTTGTTTTAGCTGTCGTAGTTGTCGTTGTTGTTGTTGTAGTTGTCGTCGGGGCGATCCGTAAAGCGTTTGATCTAAGAGGCCCTCTCGGTTTGAACGTAACGGTTGGGCTTACGTAGCGCTCTGGGTCTTGTGGGATTACATATAACAATTTCACCCTAATGAGTGTTAGCAATTGGTCAGCTTTTCGTTCTAAAGCAGATATCGAGAGAATGAGCTCGGCTATCGTGGCTGGGTTATCTATTAGCAAAAGTAATGACTTTAAATACAGAATAAGATACCACAATTGGTTTTCTTTACGGTTTGGATCGTGTTTATTATACAAAACAAAGTCGAATGTATACATTAAATCGCCACGAACTTCTTTCCAAAAGTTCTGATGCCTCTTAACATTAAAGTACATCGACTTGGTATAACAAGTGGAAGGATACTTTCTTGTCTCAACCCTTTGGTAATAATGACAATCATAAGGTTCTACTCTGCGTCCAGGCTCGTTTTTTCCTAAATTGCCCAGTATTCGTCTTGTCTGTGAACCATTAACCGGAAGATCATTTGTTTTTTTCATCTGACTATACCATCTATATTTCATTACACACATTTTCTTCCACAGTATAGCATCTTCAGCTGTTTCCATTGACGTATTCTTTAAAAGACATTCTTGAAAACCCGAGTTATTGTAAATCAAGTTCAATCTTTGAACGTTAGGTAATACGTTATCATGTGGAGCTTCATTTTTGGATAGACTCATTGTTTCGTTATTATTTATCTCATTTGCTGAGCAAGTCACAACAATAGTGTCACACAGCGTCTTCAGGGCGAGACTGATCAGTAGAGCGTAAAGCGAAATTCGCATAGTGACCACCCATGAAATGTTTTCCTTTTTCAGTTTAGAATGTAGTACCACTCTGCCAACGCAGAGGTTCTCCAGGAACACGCATAGTACCATGATGAGTGCACACGGTGTTCCGTTTGTGTGCCAGCGGGCTGACTGAATACTCGACTTGCTGCCGGCCGCTGTGCACTGGCAGTTGTGGGTAGTGAGCAAATGTTGGCTGCTTTTTATAGCCCTACTTCAATGCTTTGGTATAGTTCATTGTTATATGATTCCAATATAAATAGTCCTTTGACACATCATATTTGTCACCACGCATTGTTCACATGTTGTAACATACTTGATAATATAATCAAATATGTTACAATAACATATATAACAATTATATATATAATTCCTTTGATGGTACATAATCAGGAAATTTATCGTTACATTATTAGGTGTCAACATTTAGTTGAAAGATTAAATTATACATGGTAATATACTTGGAAAAATAAATGTAATAATGTAGAAAGTTACATTTTCTGAATTATTAAATTTTCAAATTAAAGAATCAAATAATAAAATTATAATGATCAAATTAAAGAAACAAATAATAAAATTAAAAATTTAATGAATCTAATAAACAACTGCGAGGGCACAGGGCGCTTACAAAATATTTCGTTTTGAAAAGGAACGGAAACAATTCATACGGAGACTGTATCCTTGGCACCTAGTGTGTGCCACAATGTCCAGCTGTAGTCGTTTCTCGGCTGAAATGATGACGACGATTCTTGACCTAGAACAAAAATTAAAGAACATCCAACCCGTAAAAAAAACAGAAACGTTTATTTCAAATATACCAATTACAGGCACTTATAAATTGTCAAAATGTCGGTCAGTCAACAAGAAAAAGTGAAGCTAAATTGCATGTTCCATTGCGTAGATCTCAATGGAGAAACTCCATGGACACTCTTTTTAAATCATATCATGAGTTACATAGACCTTTTATTTATTTATTTATTAGGCTCACCAACACTTGAAATAACACAAAATATCACTTAAATTTATAGTCTAGTGTCACAATTTATTACAGGTAAGCACCACATATGCAAAAAAGTACAAAAAACTTGATGTGTCCAACTCTAAAATAAAATTTTATACAATAAATATCCTTGGGGAACTTACTATTTAACTAATATATAAATATATACTTAACATAAAGATGGAAAAAAAACCTTGGAAAAAAAAAATCTAATTAAAGAAATAGAAACTGAATTAAGCCATTGGCAGCTAAGAGATGACCAGTCTCAACCGATGGTACCCGTTCACAGGCATGACGCGTGCCTCAGCCCAACTCAGCACAACCATTTTGTAGGGAACCAAATGACCCAATAACGCGTGCCACTTTCAGGAAGATATTTGGGTGAGCATGACGAACTCTCAACTGCCATGCTCGTAAAGTCAAACAAGTTGTAATCTAATAAAAAATGCTCCAACCATGGAGCATGGTTGGTTGTGGCATGGTTTTGTAGATGTCAAGTACCAACTTGACATCTACAAAACTTGAAAAAAAAGTGCTTTTACATTATAAAATACTATTGTTTTCAAATAGTAAAGGTAATAAATTATCTTATGCTCTGTTGAAATAAACAAATAAATATTAAAAAAAAAAAATTTCGAAAACAAAAATAATACGTAAAAAATCAATATCTGAAAAGAAATCCGTAAAAAACTACTTTCTTGATGACTAAAAGAGTTGCATACTATTTAGATCATCATCAAACAGTCAGCATTTGTAGTGTTTATCGCCTTTCGGGACAGCCGTAGGCAAGATAAGCAAACAGAGCCCGACCGCGCAAAGCTCTTCTTTTCGACGCGAAGCAGTCTTCAATCTGGTTCAAAGAGTTTGCCCACCTCATCGACCACCATGATAGACCGGTACGCACTAGCACGTACAAAGACTCTACAGGGCGCCCTAACTTTCGAGGACCCATTTTCCCCGTTTTTCAATGAAGGGGAATACCGTTTTCATTTTGTCAGGGTTCCGCACCAAAAAAGTAACTAACGGAACCCTTTTGCTAAGTAGGTAGTCCCAGAAAGTAACATAACTCCTGACTTGCGACATATCCATAAAGGGTATCGAAAACACCCAGTTCTTCTCATGATATTATCCAACTACAACAAAAATCAAGTTATCCTAAATGCTACTGCAACTGCATCAAAGTTTTTGAGCATTCAACTTAAAAGCAACTGACGTAAATATGTTACAGCCAAGTTGTCGGCCAAGTTGTTGGCCAAGTGGCGCGGCCAAGCGCCAAGAGCGGGCTCTAATTACGAATAATGGCCGAACTCGGAGACGAGTACAGCGCGTCGTGTCCTGAACACAATGAGCTACAATTGCTACTGGCTTCTTGCTAAGTCTTAAAAGTAAAAAAAAATTGTGACCATACTTCGAAGAAGTGGTAGTAATAATGGAAACTTGGAAAGGGTTTGAAGAGAATGATTTCAGCTGCTATGATGAGTTCATCCTATAGTACATATTGTTCCTGAATACGAGCACATATGTTTTTGTGCCCTAGTTTCTGATCCATCTATCTTATATTATCTTCTGTGTCTGGGTGTAATTTATCTATAATATGTATGTATTTAGAAGTATATAAGTATATTTATCGGTTGTCTAGTACCCATAACACAAGCTCTGCTTAGCTTGGGACTAGACGGCGTTGTGTGATAGTTGTGGAATATTATTATTATTTTGGGATTGTGCTTAAAATATGTTTCAAAGCGACATTATTATCGACATTTCTCACAAATTGTCCAATAACACAACAAAATCAAGTGATCATTCTTGAAGAAGGTGTTGTTTCATGATAATTCTATAATCATTTCGTAATAACGATATCATAAGTAATGTTCGAAGGTAACCCAAACAAATTTAATTAAAGCAGTTAGATTCAAAACACTTTGAAAGCTGGTTTCTGTAACCGTACGCCATTTATATCTCACCCCTTTACTTGGAGTACGTTAATGCCTGCGGTTGAATTATTTAGGGAACTTATAGCTTTAGCATTTAGGAGAGCTAATCAGTTACTTCTTTTATTTTATTTTTTTCCACGATAACAATATGCTATGCCACTCATTATACCAGTGTCTTGAGATTAAATTCAGTGATTGAATTGTCTATATATTTATTTCTTTTGACAGCTTGTGTATTGGGTTGTGAATGTTTTCCTATAATATTTATTGCACAATTAAAGTAAACGTGACTCACTTTTATAAAAATATATACCTAATTAAATAAATGTGTAACTCTGTGTATTCACGACTTTTATATGTCCAGTATTTGTATAGCACATTTTAATATCCAGTGTTAGTGAGTGTACGTTTTGATGTATTTATAAATATATAAACAAAAAAAAACAAACTTAAGCATGTCTCAACCACCGCAACAAGGTTTTGTTCCTGAAAAGATTCTGGAATTCAATCGAAGGGCCTCTCAAGAAGTGACAGAATCTGTTCTTCAGCCAAAACTACGTCCACAAGAGACGCCAAAGAAGGATGCTCATCTGAACGGGACCGACAAACAACCCGAAAAGCCTGTCAGAGATGAAAAACCAAAGGTAGAAACCGGTTACGCGTCCAGACAGAACCTGGAGAGCAAGAACCCGTTCTCTCCCAACTTCTACCGGAACAGCCGGCCTCACGGCCACTTCGAGATGGGGCCGCGCGGCCTGGACTACTCTCCTCACCGAATGGGACTGGACTTCTCTAACCGACTGCGAGATTATGCTCCACAAAGGTCCACGTCCATTCATGGCCATGAAATGACCGATGCTCCCATGAAACCTGAGTATTTGGGACATCGAAGTCAATTTGGTAGTCAGATCGTGCCGGGTGGGATTAGCCACCCTGATGTAGTGTTCAGACATGACTACTACAGCCAGATGGGGTTCTCTCCACCGCGGGCATCACGCTTCTCGTCGCAGGAGTACCTGAACGCCCCGGCGTGCGGCCGCTGGCCCGACTACCGCCAGGAGTACCGCCAGCGCCGCCGCTCGCAGCAGGACCTCCACTCGCTCGGTCAAAGCCCTGAAACAGGTATTTATAAATTTTCTATATGGCAATTAAATACAATTATCTATAAACCAATTTATGAACTATTTACTTACAGTAAAGGCTTCAGTTTCTCAAGTTATGCGATCAATTAGTCTATACTTAATGAAAACTTCGAGCGATGTAAGCGGCAATGTTACCATATGGCTATCCGTATTCGATGGCTCTTATAAAATTCTTAAACGAAAAAGAAAAGCTCAGAAAACCGTTTATAAAATTAAAAAACGAATATAATAGATTACTAGGTAAAATAACTAATATTTTGATAAAAGCTAACAACAATAACTTAGTGGCGAGAATCGAGACGGGCATAACACAAAACTTAAAACTTTTTTGGCCTTTCGCGCAGACGAAGAAGTTGAATTCAATGATATACTGTATGAAATTAAACTTGGTAATTATACGGTCATTTTCGGAGACCAGGACTGCAAGCTCTTTACAACCCATTTTTTCTAAAAATTCGTTTAATCGATTGACACATTGTTTCATTACAGCAAGGTCACAAATCCTCAAAATGGTTTAACTCTGGTCAAGTTCTCTGAAAAAGATGTTTTAAAAACCCTTAAAAAAACTGAATAAATGCATGAAGGATGGATGTTTTTCTCCACCACTATATGTTATAAATAGTGCTGGTTGCTTAGCACTTCCACATAAAATTATATTGAACCACTCTGTTTAACGAGCCTTAACGAGTTCTTTATGTAGCACTACAATAATATGACAAATTAATCAATGTTGCAAATTATTTGAAAATTGACGCAATGATATAATGAAATAAAGACATCCAATAATAAATTAATTAAAAATTGACATGATAATGATAATAGTATATTGACAATGTAATAATATCTTAAAATAATTTTATATACCAAGTATTGCATGCAATTAAAATAAATAATAAATACATATGTTGCGGTGCCCTAGCAGGGTTCATGTAAGAAACTTATATTATGTTAATAACACCTTGTAAACGACATGAATGCAATGAATGAATAAATAAATGAATAAACAGCAGAGTTCTTGTACGAATGGGAAGAAGTGTAATGGCCAATATCGATTTTTTAAGTGTTTTCTAAGGTTTTCGAATCCCTGGTGTGCCTGCGCATGAATTCTGCACATAAAGATTCCACCATTAACTTTGCCTGTTATGCCAATGACCTCAGCAGACTATTAAGTCTAACCACAGTCATTAAGACTGTCGTTTACAAATTGACTTCATTTACACAAAATTCAACAGTGCCTTCGACAAGGTTGACAAGATACTGCTCCAAAAACTTTCATACCTCTGCGTATTCGGCCAGTTTCTTCAGTGATTCAAATTTGATTTGAATGAATAAAAACAAACAAAAAAGGGTCATCACTTTTCCTTCTATTGTTTTATTGTTGGAGTTCCTCAAGGCTCTCATATGGGTCCGATATTGTTCCTGGCATTTTTCAATGACCTCGTGAACTGCATCAGTGAGTGTCCACTTTTTGCAGATAATGTCCGGTTGTACAAACAAATAAACGAGATATATTCCTTCCAGAGAACAGAATAACTCTTCATGTTGAAAAGCGTTACCACATGACCTTTACAATAAAACGCAATATATTTCCATCCTCGTATTTCCTGAATAGGTTAACGCTTTAGAAAGTTAAAAAAAAATCGCGATCTGGTACTGTACCTTGACAATCGGCTGACTTTCATTCCACACTTAGACAATATAGTCATGATGGTAACTAAAACATCACTCTTAACTTGTTCACGTCACCCTCGTCAAGAATGTGCTGAGCTACACTTTGCAGTTGAGAAGTCCTAGCCATAGAGACTATATCGAGACAAGTCAAACAGCTGTCCTGATACAGCTACTTACCCTGAATGGTTAAGTCACTTCAAATGGACGTGCTTAGAAAACTACAGAAAAATTATGGACCGAATTATGCTCTGATTCATTATTACTTAAGCATATCAGTCTCCCAAAGTATTCAGCCCAAGCCTGACCATAAATTAGATTTGATTTTACCGTTTGCTGCTCGAACAAACCTCGAAGGATCAGCGCTGTTGAACCGTATTTATGAGATCGTATAATAAAAACCCACTCTCTAACCAGTAGCATTGACTTTTTCTCTAATACTCAGTTTCGAAAGCATTTTATGCACAAACTCGCAGATCGATAAGATTACATATATCAGATTAAGAAAAATTAATAACTTATTGTTTTGTGTCAAATATTATTTATTGTTTTTAATTGGTATAAACCAGTGTTGAACTGCGATCCCACCTGATGGTAAGCAGTGATGCAATCGTTGGTTAGGCACACTAGTTTATTAAGAGCCTATTCACTCTAGCCTTGCAGATACCTAAATTAAATTTTCTTATAATAATTTACAAAGGTGGATTCTGCAAGTGTATGTACTTTTTTTAAGTAAAGAGGTCGCTGTGATGATCTTACATTAACTATTCGTTGGACTGCTGTAATAAATAAATAAATCAATATCGTTCGCGATAGAATTGGTTCGTTAACAGATTAATGTTTGTGCAGCGGACTTGACAAACATTTTTATGAATTGGCCGCGAAATGCCGCCCGCGTATTGATCATACGTTTTGTATCTTTGACGAATGACCTGTCTACACGACCCGTGAACCGTGGACGCCATTAGAACCAGCCGCACGGAATTACCTGAAACATAAATAATTTGCTCTCAAATCATTCACAAACGTAAAAAAACTACGAAGTTAGGTATTCAGGTATTCAAGGGTAAAAGTAGGTAGGACCTACAGAAGCTTAGATTTTTTGAACTTTAACGTATTTCTAAAGAAAAAAATCTGTTACATGCAAAAATGATCTTTATAAGTGGCATCAGAAATGATTGGCAGAGATTACTGCATCGAGCAAAAAGATGTTCATTTAGATATAGACTTCTGCTAAGAAGTAGTGTAAAACTTTTGCTAAGAAATTCCAATATTATATGAGTAGCGTCTGGTTGCATATGAATATTCAAATAACCGAAAATGTTGTCTGAATACGTTACTTTAATTTAGATACACAAAAATATTCTACAGCCAAGACCCGCGTCTTTGGTTACTACTTCACACCTATTGGTTGTAGCGTGATGTTATCGATAAATGGATTAACCAACACAATTTTTTTTTTTCATTTCGAACTAGTAATTCGAGATACAGTTGAACTTTGTAGGTAATCATATTTTTTTTTTCAAAATTAATGTTATATTTTTAATAGCTAAACTTTTTTAAACATATTATTAGCTGAATATAATATTAGATATCATATTTGCCAAAATTTTTAACAATTTTAACGCCCCGGGCACTGGACTGTAGGCTTTTTAAGAGAGTTAAGGATACCTATACAGTTAAGACACAAGTATAAACTTTAAAGTGTTCTACGTATGAGTTTTTTAAAGTAATGTTGGCATACCTTTACAAGTTCTCCTTCTGCGTCCCTTCGTCCACGGTTGCACGGCGCCCGGGTCCCGCGGCGGCGCTCCGGCTCCTCACGCCGCCGCCTTCATTCAATTTTAGTGCGAATGTGTTCCTTCAGGCTCGCGGTTTTGCTACACTAACAATATTTTACTTTGATATCATTTAGGCGCTGCTGGGGATAAAACGTTACTCATTTTAGCGTCTGTTTGAAGTTGAAGGGAAACAATTTTGAGTTTTCAGAAACATCATTAAAATAATAATAGAATCAGGATTCTTGGAAGTGGCGGCTAGATGGGATGTTTCAGAAAAGCTTTTCCGCTTTTCCTGATATCGATGTTACAGAATTATTTTAATCAATAGCCCTTACTGTTTCTCTACTATAATATAATATTCCAGGACATGGTGTATCCGTGTTCCCATTGTGTTTATTTGTATTGTGTGATTATGTTACATGATAAATGCTATTTCTTTTGCAAATAGATTTAAAAAAAATTCATGCGACAATTTTGAACTAGGTAAGTCTGGTTGGTTAACTAAAGATGAATATCACAAAAGAACACATGTATTGCGTCCGCAAGAAGTAACTCAACAAACAAACGTACAAACTCAACCAAACTACCCAAAAACAGAAACTTGAGAACCGTCAGAAACTAGCGGAGCAGCGGTAGTGGCGGGTTAACATTGACCCAAAGATGGTAGTAGCGCGCGGCCGTTGACCCGGCGCCGCGTATCGATCCCATTCACGCGTGGCGCTGCACGTCACCTGCTGGCGCGCGGCGCCATGCTGCTGATCAGAGGAGCTCCTTTATAACGTTATTGCTCAAATAACAGATACCTACATAATTATACAACAAAGCTGAAAACAATATAATAGAGCGATATCCAAGGACCTCTCAGATATGACATCATCTCAGTCGGATAGAAACATATTATTACGTATTTTTAACGTCCATTGTAAGCGGGCAATTTTTTTCCTCCTTTTTATACTGAAACAATAAGTACCTTCTGGGGCTAGGATGTTGGTCTATAAAAGCTAGATATATGGTAGAAAGCCACATGTTTGGTCAGCCTGTTAGTAACTTGTTGCTATTGTTTTCATTCCAAAAATTTAATGACCTCATACTGTCTCGAAAGATCTCTATAAAATAATTCGTCTAATAGAAAAACTTTACAATTATAATGTATGGAAAAGGAGATGTCCTAAAATGCGCATATAGAGCTTTTTGACTAATTCAAATTGAAGTGTGGAAAAATTTCAACAATTTATTATATCGCAGCATGTCTTTAATCAATTGAATAAAAAAAGTTACAGCTGTATCAAAACTCCAATATTACTTGTAAAAATGCTAATATAACCAAAACAATTTTGGTTAAATATTTACGTTTCTGTGACCTTCTAAGGTATATTAACTATATTTTTTATATTGAAACTGAAAGAAAATACAAAATCCTAAGTCAATGCTCTCAACACTATCTTGCACGCAATGCCTTCACACGGAAACCACTCTCAATGAAGTATCAAACCTAAGTCAGGAAAATGTTTTAATATTCAAACTGAACGTGTAATTAAAAAACTAAGTAAATTAAGTTGAGGAGTGACTCGTGCGGAGACAAGCCTAATTGTATTTATTTTATGGATAATAGAGGAAATAATAGTAGATTAAGTTTGTGACTAGGGGATAAAGTAGTGCCTTTATTCTGAACGAATTGAAAGTTACTAAGTTTTAATTTCGAACGCAGTGAGGGAATCATATAATTAACTCCCTCGCAGAGCTCGGGAGTTAATATAGAAACCTGTGTCAAGTGAGGAATTCAAGCCGCTCAAGACAAAAATAGCTTTATCCCCGAGTTATACACTCTACTTTCTACACCTTTTATGAGATAAATATTAAAGACCATTTATATGTTTTGAGATTTGAAACAAATAAAATCTACTTCTAAATTGAGCTGTAGTTTTAATCTTTTATAACGCTGGGAGCTCTTTAATTTTTTTTCATTCTACAGTAAGCACAATTTATTCTTTTTTTTTTGTTTAGTGGCCAGTTTCGCATACCTCCAAAATTTTT
Source organism: Mythimna albipuncta (assembly GCA_929112965.1). NCBI lineage: Eukaryota > Metazoa > Arthropoda > Insecta > Lepidoptera > Noctuidae > Mythimna > Mythimna albipuncta. Next base: position 20,077,335 of record OV815979.1, on the reverse strand, counting down.
TGAATGAACTCGTTTGATGTACGTACATTTTCTAGTGTAAAATAAATTCAATAAAGTAATGTATTTCACAGAAAACATTATGGTGTTTTTGTTATCGAAAACCGAAACCGGACCGAATTAAAATTGAATAATTTTAATTATTTGGGAATCAGAAACGTTTATTTCAAATAGACCAAGGACGTCAAAATATCGGTCAGTCAAAAATGTTAAGCTAAATTGCACGTTCCAAAGCGTAGATCTCTATGGAGAAGATCGTGCAAGAAACTCCATGGACACTCTTCATCATCATGGAAAATACTGCAAGCCCAGGGTTCATACAAAATTACGCTTTCTTGTTTCCTTAAAAGCTAAAGTTACCTGTGGGTTTACAATGAAATTATTAACGGTTTCCCGCGAAAGCGCCTGACGAGGCTTTGTTGTCAAATGACGAGGTCAAAGCAATCAGGGCTAAGTTTGAGGCAGCTGACGTCACAGATGCTGACGTATCGCTCGCGGCAAAGATGTGCTCTCTTCAGAAAGGTTACTGTTACGATTTGAACTGGAGTCTACCTATTAATATATGTGCCTACGTCTTGTAGCTTGCTTTGAAGTGTTCATCCAGTTCATGTCCTCGTAGAATATAACTGCAGGGCCTATTTACAAAGCAGTGTTACATGATTAACCAATAACTGGCTCTTGACTTGTCGCTGTGTCCATCGAAGATGCATAATCATGTTGCCGACAATTTTCTAGAAATATTCTTCTATTCGACCGATCCTATGCTTTTCGCAGTCAGCGGGTTCCCGTGATCCTCGCCAGTTCATTAGTCCATCTTGTGGACCTCCGTCTGACGCAACTTTGCATCTTCTGGTACACGGTCGCCAGTCCAGAACATTTCGGCCTCAGCCACCATTATTTTGTTCTGCGAGTAATGTGCCCACCGACTGTCCCTTAACTTTGGCGAATCTTCGGGTTTCATCGATAACTTTGGTTCGTCTGAGTATATGTTCTTACCTTTCCGTTTTTCATTTATTTGTTTAATACGTGATTAAACAATACAGGTACTAAATATTCTTCAGACTAACCCAGCAATTCTGCATTAACCTGTGAGTTCATGATTATAAATTATGAACTCACAGCCAATTAAAAAATCGTCAAAATCGGTTCACATTTGGTGAAGATATCACTGAACAAAATGTTAAATAAAAATCTTAAAAATAAATATATATGATAATATATAGATAAATAAAAATGATAATACAAACAAAAATACTAACTACGTAATAATAATTACACTGTGCAAAAAAGTTTAGATAAATCCTTTTCTAAAGTTACGGGGGAGTATAACTCTAACCCCAACTGTTGGGGGATAGGACTCGACATGGAGAATATGCCATAACAATGAGATAGCGCAGACGCTTGCACTAATAGTGCGGCTCTCGCTGTGTTGTTATGTTTCATATCATTTGGTCGTGTCTCTGCACTCCCGAATTTCGTATTCTGATTTGATTAAAGCGAGACTACACGAGGTTGGTTTGACCCCGGATGCGCTGAGGTCATGATTTGAGCGTAGTGAGACTAGTTGGTGTCGTAGTTTCAGCGTAACCAATTGAAACTTTAGCATTTGTAATATAATTAGTCTTATGACATTGATGCTGTTTAAACATTTCTCAAGGAACCATGTTTTTCTTTCTTTAGTTTTTAGAAAACTTCCATATTGATAAAACTCCTTAATGATTCTTTGAGAAAACTTTCTGCGCGGATTCGCTTGGGGAATCTCAGTTCGCCTGCAAGCGACCATCACATACCCACCCATACCCCCGGTAAAAGGATAGGTTTACTAAGATTTCTGTATCAATTTACTCTCTTCTTAGTCGTGCACTCTTGACAGAGTGGTCGTAGTCATGCGTCGGTTGATTCCTGCGCCACCGCCTCTCTCGCGATACGAAGCCATGCAGCTCTGTGTTTGGCGACTCGGGTGTTTTTATTAACGCTGCAGTGTGTCACAGATTTGATGAGGTTCGTCCACCGTGTTGAAGTTTTTTGTCTTCGACTTTCCCTTGTATCACCAATCGTTCCATCGAGTCCTTGTTACGGGTGATATGCCCGAAGAGCTGAAGGATTCATATTCAACTTACCTACTTTATATTTAAATTTACACAACTATTTATAATAAGCAAATACCTCGGCTACAGCACTAATTGATCCGCTCTCATTCATCGGCATCGCGAGGCGTGTGCGGCGTCGCAGCGATGCCGGCCGCTCATTAGTGCTATAACAATAACGCGTACTTACTGGAGCTGGTGCGGCGCGGGCTCGTTAGCGATCCTCATCGGCTGTGCGCACCCAAGCTAGTGCGAAGCGTAGATAGTTACGTGCTTACTTGAAGGGCTGAGAGGTATTTTTGTGGTAATTGCGTTTGAGGTAGTGTTTATTTTTACGCGCATTTTTATTAGTTACCTACTTAATTCGTTTGTAAGCTGGTAAAGGAGGTGGCCGCACGCACGAGGAAACGGCTCTCACGCCCTAACCCCGATCCTGATTTCCAGCCACTTTAAGCGCGGAATTGCGGATGGCGAGCAATGGATAGCTCGCAATCCTACCATCTGGTAATAGTCCGGACCGAGCCCAAGTCGTTGACGACGTGTAGTGCTACACGCACCTTAAGGAGATATCAGCAAGTCGTAGGGGCCCAGCAGAGTCGAAACCCACTGTAGCCATGGGTTGTGCGAAAGGGAACCCTGGGGCGCTAGAACAAAGACAGAGAAGGAACAGGAGTGAATTTTAGTCATTAAAAAAATCTGACACGCCCTCACGCCTCGCCCACCTAAAAAAAACCCTGCTGGTGGTACAATCATAATATTAATAGACCATAATATTGCCCTGTGGGTAAGCCTATATGTAAATGAAACTTGTTGTGCACCTAATTCACAAAGATTTTCGAAAGGAAGCTCAAAGCAGAGGCCTTGTTAAAATCAATTCCCTTTAAAATAGTTGCTAAAGAAAATCTCTTTTCTACTGTTTTTATTGTCCTGAAAATGCGTGGTTATCTTACTAAGAGAGGCTATCGAACTGCGACAAACTTGTCGTATCAGTATCCAGCGACTTGGTCGCCGGCCAAGCGCATTTTGTGTCTGTCGCCCGACTTAGCGGGAGTTGGCCGGTTACTTTTATTCGAATATCGAATGCACCGATTTCTTTTTTTGAAAATGTTGGATATTGAGTTTCATTCGCGCTTCTCAAGTACTTTTTTATGGACTTGTTTGAACTTCGCATCGTTTACACCGCTTATATCGAAGGACTGGAACAATTTGCCTGCTGATTATAATTCAGGTGTCTCTAAGACCAAAGTAAATAATTATGCTCTTAAAAACTAGTGTGTCTCACCATCAAGTTTAGCTTCACTTCTTAACATCAGGTGGGATCGTAATCAAACACTAGATTGAATCAATAAAAAAAATCTTTAATTTTTTTGTTTCGGATTAGTCTCATTTTTGCACCCATAATTCAATTTAGCATGCTCACGAAAAATTCCTCCCTTGCTATAGTCTAGTCAAATTACAGGGACAATATAAACGAATCTTTTACTTTTACTTATTTTAAAACCTTATATAATTATTTTTCAGTTAAGCCTAGGCTTTCAAACTAGCCAGAGGCGGTTCACTTTAAAAAAATGTAATAACTAAAATAAAAATCAGCATATTCATATAGCCTGAAGCTCTGCTCTCTAGTGTGTACATGTTGTTACTACATAGTGTGTATCTACGAATGTGTATGCCAAATAAAATAGTTTTCTTTCTTTCTTTCTTTCTCTGCCCACGCCAAGCTCTACTCGCTATGTAATAGTTTCTTAACGTTTTGTTTGCGTAAAAAGTAAATAATAAAATTGTATTGTTCTCTCTTCACAAAGGTTTCCATAGCTAAGTAATCTGTCATATATACTTAAAAATGAGCTCTAAGAAGCTCCTTTACCAGAGGGAGATCCTGTGTTACGGATGTCCAGGCCTCACTCTACAGAATACAAGAATATACCAACAGGTGGATGGGAGACATCTGAGTTTGGTGCACAATTTTAAACTTGAAAATTGAATTTTTCACAGCTTGAAGGGACCGCAGACCTGAGATATGGTTTTAATTTCAACTTGATACGTCCACGCGCTCTCGAGATAAAGGGTCTTGACAGACAGACAGACAGACAGACGGACGGACGGACAAAAAAGTGTATATGAATGAATGTATAAGAGTTCCGTTTTTTCCTTTTGAGGTACGGAACTCTAAAAATGAATCGCTAGAGGTGTTGCTAAGCGCAAATCTTGAGAACTGCTGAACCGATTTCGCTAATTCTTTTTTATTGTGTTTGTTATTGTGAGGAAAAGGTCCTTAGGGGGAAAAAAAATGAAAATTAGGGTAATGTAGGGTAGAGTAGGGTAGAGCGGGAGCGAAGCCACGGGCAAAAGCTAGTACTCAATAGTTCCGTCTGTTAACTTCTTTCTAGGGATATATCCCACGTTCTCTGAAAACCTCAACTGTCAACCTATTGTGACTCATGCGATCATGTGGCGCCGTAGAGTTCTGTTGGATCACTCGAATGCAGAACCCCAAAAAATAATAATTCAGAAACAAAAGAAAAACGATAGAATTAAAAATCCTCGTCTTGGTTTTATTATTATAAAATGGTTCGAGAGGAAACAAAGACCGGTTTATTTTCCTGTTCACCTCATCAATCGAGAGGAGATTGTGGAGGGGGGAGGAGCAAGAGCGGGTGGGGGTGGTGGTGGCGAATATGATGGTGTTCAGGTGACGAACGAGCTGTCAGGAGCCTTTATTGAACCCGATTTATTACGGTTTTTGTTTAGGATGAGAAATTACTTTATGCTCATAAATACGTAGGTATTGATTAACAAGAAAGATTTATGAAAATAGGTATGTAGATATAGAAAATAAATTTGAATGTTTCTCTTCACATTTCGATGAGTTTTACTCATCAACACAAGAAATAGACACTCATAGAGTCCTGTCCTGAATCATAAATATCTTCCATAGCACAGCGTCTGATCAGATAGTTTTGCTCAACGCGTATGATGTCATATTTCAAAAGAAAGGGTTTGTTTAAATTACTACATCAATGCCTTGGACTTCCACCAAATCTCTCAATATCTGTACTGTCGAAAACAACAGTGTTTGCTTTATTATTGATTTATTTTGATCGTGATCCAAAAAAATAAACATATGATAGCTTAACATCTTATTCACATCAATACTCTACAAGAGTGTTAGTAGCTACGAGTATAAAAGGTGCCAGGTAAACTTAAAATAAAGTACATTGACCTTTTCCAAATATCTCCAATTAAATCGAAGGTATCGGAAAAGCCACCAATAAACTGTTTTTCAGAAAAGGTAAAGAAGAAGATCACAATAAATGACGAAATTTAGAATGTTAATAAATGTGGGAGGGTCAATGACCGTTATTCCACGTTTATTTTTCGCCTAGCTTAGACACAATAATCAAATAAAACAAAAGAAATTCAATAAACAAATTCATTTAAACATCTACTAATTAAACAGGCAAGAAGACAAGAATCTGGGAAATTCGCATAGCAATAATTCACGTTGGCTCGCTACCAAAGCTAATCAAACATGGCGCCTGCACAGCTAGTAATGGATGCTGCAGGTTATTAGTAATACGTATAATCGACTTACGAGAAAGTTAATCACTTACAAAGCACGGTAAACTTGGTGTTCCATTGTCGCCATTTGCTTCATATGCAGTATATGAAATAGTTCTAAGCGTGGTCGTGGTTCATATAAGCCAGGTATGTATTCACGGCATTAAAATTTCCTACAAAATAATTATTTCAGAAACGATCACAGACAATCTAAACCCTAAAAAAACCGGCCAAGTGCGAGTCGGACTCGCCTATGAAGGGTTCCGTAGCAGCAAGTAACATAATATAAAAGCTCTTGTAATGTGTTGTAACTTTGATCGATGTTTTAATAATAGTGTATTTTTTTCGATTTATGACGCATTAAAAAAAAATTACTTACTAGATTTCGTTCAAACCAATTTTCGTTGGTAGTTTTTATAGTAATGTACATCATATATTTTTTTTAGATTTATCATTCTCTTATCTTAGAAGTTTGAGGGGGGGGACACACATTTTACCACTTTGGAAGTGTCTCTCGCGCAAACTATTCAGTTTAGAAAAAAATGATCTTAGAAACCTCAGTATCATTTTTGAAGACCTATCCATAGATACCCCACACGCATGGGTTTGATGGAAAAATTTTTTTTGAGTTTCAGTTCTATGTATGGGGACCCCCAAAATTTACTGCTTTTTTTCTATTTTTGTGTGAAAATCTTAATGCGGTTCACAGAATACATCTACTTACAAAGTTTCAACAGTATAGCTCTTATAGTTTAAGAAAAAAGTGGCTGTGACATACGGACGGACAGACAGACAGACAGACAGACAGACAGACAGACAGACATGACGAATCTATAAGGGTTCCGTTTTTTGCCATTTGGCTACGGAACCCTAAAAACATAGCCGATAAACCCATCGTTCAACAATTCCCTTAAACATCACTATTTGTTCCATTTTTTGTAACGTAATGGATATTCAGCAGTACGGCAAGCTCCTGTTACCGAATTATAATTTTAATGAAAAGGAAAAAAGCATCCGTGGACTAATTGAGCCACCAAAAATGTAATGGCTTTTATCTACACTAATATTATAAAGAGGTAAAGTTTGTTTTTTTGTTTGTAGGAACTAACTTAAACAATGTATTTTTTTTTCATTGACTGAAAGCTGTTTTATTCGTGAGTGGCTATATTTTATGTACGCCGGCGAAACTGCGGGCAAAAGTTAGTTTGGATATATTTTTACTGTTTTCTGTAATCTAGTGAATTAACTGTTTATCAATCTCAATAACAGAACATTTTTTCCACCAGCAATACCACTCCAACGTAAGGAAAACCCATCACCGTAAGCAAAAGAAATCCAGACATGTTACATCCAACCTTAAAATTTTAGTGTAACTTCAAATACTTATATCCAGGCTCAATATTAAAGATCGAGCATTTCCAACACGTTGCTCTACAAGCAATAATGATCCCTATAGCTTTTTCATATGGTTGATATTAAGTTGGTTTAGGAAAGCTTTGCACCACTGAGCTCAATTCACATCAACCCATCGCTGGTTTCTTACAATTTTATTTTCTCATATAATTTCGTCGTATTTTCTAAATATGTCTGTTATATATTTCTGTAATGTCGAACCATCAGGGTTTGCTCGGAGTACTCCTCTTTTGCTTTTAACCTACTTAATCATTTAGCGAGTGGTAAAGTTTAAAAAAGTTTGTTTTTATGAGAATGTCCGAGTTTTCTCAGCCCATTTTTTGGCTGAACACAGAGTAAATATTCAATAGCGAATGGCGTAACAGTAACCAAGGTTCATTTCAGCAACATTGTTTATATTATTTTTTATTATTCATACATTGAAATACAAATAAATTATTTTTCTTTCTTTCTTCTTTCAAAATAGTGAAGGAAAACATCGTGAGGCATCATGATGTCTAAGTACAAAAAATTCGAAGATGCGTGTCCACCAACCCGCACTAGGCCCGCTAGGTGAATTACGGCCCTTTCCCTCTCCTACACTGGAGGCCTGAGTCCCAACAGTACATCCCACGGAACATTGAAAGGTTGATTATGCTATGCATACATTGTGTCGAATTTAAGTATAAATAACGTCCAATTCGCTCACCTTTGCCTTGATTTTCTAATAACTGCGTTATCTTTCCTGTAATTTATATTAACCCAGGGATATAATACGTAGCAGTAAAACACCATACACGTAACAAAATTAACGGGTTTACGACCAAAATAAAAGTAACATGTATGAAAGATAAGCGCGTTATACGCGACGGTACCGCCAACATTTAGGTACACATGCACGTGTATAAATTGTGAACAGCTGTGTCCACAGTGAAGTCACAGCAGTATCTCAACACCGCAACATCCTCTAGTATGTTTTGCTATAAAAACGAAACAAAATCGGGGTCGTTGTTAAGTCATAAAACGGAGGAATGGTAGCCATTGACCGGTTTGACGTCACAGGTTCATAGTAACCTGTGCTAAAGTTATTTGTGTCGTCTCATGACGTGGATTTCTATTTCAATGGTTTTATTTTGATAAGAATGTATACAATGAAATCTTTCGTTTGTTTACGAAGAAAACATACAAACGATAAACTTGTTCAAAAGAACATAAAACACCATTCTAAAAGAAAAAGAAAATCCGGGCAAGTGCGAGTCGAACTCGCGTACTGAGGATTCCGTACAAACTTACCTATGGATACAGTTCAATTCAGATTTTTTCATATACTTGTGCTATGAGACTTGCTGCATGCCAAATTTCAGGATTCTAGGTCAACGGGTACCGTATGATATTTTGATTCTCTTGATAGTGTCGAAGTATACGTTTTTGCGACATAAACGGCCGTATTTTTTAACGGTTATCGTTAACTCAGAAGTTTTGTTCTTAGGGTTCCGTAGCCAAATGGCAAAAAACGGAACCCTTATAGATTCGTCATGTCTGTCTGTCTGTCTGTCTGTCTGTCTGTCTGTCTGTCTGTCTGTCTGTCTGTCTGTCTGTCCGTCCGTCCGTATGTCACAGCCACTTTATTCCGAAACTATAAGAGCTATACTGTTGAAACTTTGTAAGTAGATGTATTCTGTGAACCGCATCAAGATTTTAACACAAAAATAGAAAAAAAGCAATAAATTTTGGGGGTCCCCATACATAGAACTGAAACTCAAAAATTTTTTTTTCATCTAACCCATGCGTGTGGGGTATCTATGGATAGGTCTTCAAAAATGATACTGAGGTTTCTAATATCATTTTTTTCTAAACTGAATAGTTTGCGCGAGAGACACTTCCAAAGTGGTAAAATGTGTGTCCCCCCCCCTCTAACTTCTAAGATAAGAGAATGATAAAACTAAAAAAAATATATGATGTACATTACTATAAAAACTACCAACGAAAATTGGTTTGAACAAAATCCAGTAAGTAGTTTTTTTTTAATGCGTCATAAACCGAAAAAAATACACTATTATTAAAACATCGATCAAAGTTACAATACATTACAAGAACTTTTATATTATGTTACTTGCTGCTACGGAACCCTTCATGGGCGAGTCCGACTCGCACTTGCCCGGTTTTTACAGCTTCACGTAGCCGCAGACCTGCTTTTAATTTCTACTTGATACTTTCAGGCGTTCGCGAGATACAGTCTTTTCAGACAAACAGTCAGACGGACAACAAAGCGACCCTATAAGGGTTCCGATTTTTCCTTCTGAAGTATGGAACCCTAGAAATGATATATGAAATCAGCAAATATTTCTGTTTTCACCATAGATATCCGGCTTTCACAGATTACCAGCTACAGTTAAACCAATTATCTTCTCAGAGAAAACAGTTGTTTCGCTAACCGTTGCGCGCTCGACGATCATCGTAAACCATAGAGAACGCGGGTTTATAGCATTTTCACTTTTATTGCATTACTAAATTAGATTAGCTGGCACACGATGTTATACACGGTTAAATAATAATTCAATATAAACATTCGCAATATTTAGTCAAAGCGCTTTCAATCTGAGTTGAGTTGAGCCCATCGTGGATCACAATAGTCGTAACTACTTGAATTTATTTATTAATTTTATTTTACAGAAGTTTTACAGACTAATAGACAAATATTATAAAAAAGTATTATATTACCATATCCCAAAAGAAAGAACATACAAATCAATTAATTAGTGATGAAAGAAGTAGTTATCATAGAAAAAAGTCTGTGCTATTAACCATCGTGAGGTCTCCCACTAGTGCAGAAGCAATCGATATTAAGGTCCGTAGGAAGTCTATTAAAATCAAGTAAACTTCTTATTAAAAAAATGATTTTACCAGTATAAAAGATACGGCACTTGTGTCATTATAATTTTATTAATTAAGTACCTACTGTGGCACTAAGACGTGTTGTGACACTAAGTACTGTGACATTACGTAGATACATTAAGTACTGTAACACTAAGTAACGCGAAACTAAATTAGTACTATGATGCTCAGTACTATGACACAGCACACGAATCGGTATTTTTACAGAGTAAGAGTATCAAACTAAAGAATGTTTAATTCTAAATATTTATTGACATACGTACATATTACCAACTGTGTTTGTTTTATAGTTGTGTTATGAGTAAGAATAGATACGTTATTTGGTGTTGGGAAAGTATTTGTTTTCACTATTTCATGAATAATGAGGGCGATGAAAAGTTTTGTTATTTTACACCATAAGGGTGTTGAATTGATGAAAACGCGAAGTATTGTAACAGATTGAATCAATCTTTTAACAGTTAGAGTGAGAATCAAAGGATTGTATATTTATTTCTTTCATTGGTATATTTGCCTAAGCCATTGCTATCCAGTTTTCTTTCATTTAAAATTTCATAAACTTTAAAAACAGTATAGTAGTCCGTTCCATCATTGGACCACAAGACGTACGGCGTTGTGTCACCGGTACATGGTGGACATCCCACCCCTTTTTCCCACTGGAATTGGAATGTGGAGTTGCTAGTTGCCGGAGTCTGTGTTTCCTGATAGCTATAACCTAGAGGTCTTTAAGCCAAGAGTGAATAGATTGTTTCTAAGCAAGCGTGTTCCATCGTCGGGCGCTTACCATATGATAAGATAGTGGTCAAACGCGAGGCCATGATAAAAAAAATATTAAAATTATAAATAACCAGTTATTGTTACGACGCTACCATACTACGCTCAAATTGCTCTTGCATCTCCAGTTTCTATAGAAAGCAACAATTTAATCGTTTAAAGCTTATACTGTTATGATTTATGCGAAAATTTCCTTCACTGTGTCACGAAAGTTCCGCAGTTCACAATACTTCTCTACAACGTTGTTTACAAAAGCGTTTTCCAAACTTTAAATATAACAAGTTACTTTTGTCACAATCATTAAAATTTTCCGACTCAAAGTACACAGAAGCTGTCTTTATAATACTTTTTATTTAATAAAAAGCGTTTATTCCAATTTAGTTTGTCCCCGAAAACTGGCGTAGTTGGTAACTGGAGCAGACGACATCGGTGCACACGGTCCACTGGGCAGGCGTCTGAAGGGGTACAGACAACACGGAATTGATGTTGTTCACATTGCATCTCGGCTGATAACCGACTTCACCAACTATTCTAACATTACCCGACTAGTTTCAGCATCATTTACTTGAATGGAAAACAATACAATATATGATAGGTTTAAAGTCAGCGTAATAACTTAACTACCAAAAATTCGAAGACATGTGATATCCACAGAGAGGGAATAGCGCTTGGGTCCAGTGAAAATACTATAGGGTTGATTATGTTATGTATGTAATGATGACTTTAGTCTCAGTAAAGAAGGTCACACTAACAAAGTTTACTGACGTTCTATTTCAACTGACTCTATTTGTCACTACCCGGTATGGCAAAGATTAAATTATGGAGATTGGGACAACTTAGAATCTTGATGAGGATAAGTAAGATTAATCCAGCTATTCTTTTAATAAATATATCTTCTTTCCGGTATGCTATTCAATTTTTTTTTTTTTTTTTTTTTTTTTTAACTATCACACAACGCCGTCTAGTCCCAAGCTAAGCAGAGCTTGTGTTATGGGTACTAGCCAACTGATAAACACTACTTATAAAGTTCTAAATACATACATATTATGCATAAATTACACCCAGACACAGAACAAATGTTTATATGCTCATCACACAAACATTTGTCCTGGGTGGGAATCGAACCCACGACCTCTGGCATAGCAGTCAGGGTCACTAACCACTAGACCAACAGGCCAGTCAAAACATCATCTCTTTCTTCTAATTCATCCATCTTTACCTCTTCATTCATCTATCTTCCATTTAATGTAGAGGACCCTGAGGCTGATGTGAAATACAACTATTTACTAGTTCTTCATTAATATATAATATCGTAGTGACGTATTGGTTTATAGTCATAATGTTCCAATAAACTACATTGAAGCAGTGTTGTATTGCTATACCTTTATTTGTTATGTTGTGCTTTGGGTCGCTGCGAATTTATGATGAAATTTATTATATTTATACGAGAGCGTTTTATTGCTGCAAAAAATATGTATCCCAGCGGCCGATCGGAACGACATGTGGTATTAAAAAAAAATGTGGCATTTATTAAACGTTCAGTGATTGGTTTGTATTTCATCAGCTGGGACTACTTGTATTCCCAAAAACTCGCATATTGGAATCGACAGAGCTGTAAGTTTCGTTACGTATTAAGCCTCTACCACATGAGCCGTTGACTGGACAGGATGAAGTGACTCATTAAAGAAACCTAACAATAACAAAAGAGAGCTATTAAACATATTAAGTGTGTCCTCGTCCTATACATAGTAAGGAGGCACTAATCACCCCAATCACTCAAAGCGTCGCGGTGTCAGACCGTCCACTAGTTTCCTACTGAAATTTTCACGCACTGGTGTTGCTGTAGTACATTGTCACATTTTCCAACTATCTCAACTTTTGACGTTTAATAAAAAATTGTACGATTTGTTCTTAATTACTAGTTAACGGTTAAGTAATTAAGACTTATACAGGCTCGCTTATTTCTTGAATGGCGAAATTAATAATGTTTAGATAGCACAGAAAATAGAGTTTCTCTCTCATCTCTCATCTTACAAAAATCTTTTTCTCTCGCAAGCAAAAAAAAAATGCGAAAGAAAAAGATATTTGTAAGATGAGACGAGCAGAGTATCGTATACCGGGACACTCTCTACAGGTACCGGCACGAATCTTGAGCGTTCGGCGTCAGAGTGGGGATGGCTTTGCACATTCCATACATTGGCGAGCCGATCGTCGTCGTTGTTAGATACATGCAGCAAGAGCAGGGAACGAATCACGACTTGACGTCTATGACACGATGGCGCGGCGAACTAATCATTGACACACCCCGTCCCCGCGTCTCACTTCGTACCACTAAACAGACTGAATATTTGACTTTGCGCAACTCGAAGCCAGCGCTCAAGATCCGTGCCGGTATCTGTACCAAGTTACTACCCAAGATGTAATGGCAAACAGTTAGAAACTACGTTTGCTGTAAGCAGTCACTAACCAATCAATACAGCTTACTCGGCTTATCCTACATTCAGCATATTAAGCCAACACATTTACCTCTGAGACTACCGCTAATCTATAATCAACGATAATTACCGACCTTTGGCAGTGCAGGATGAATCATGTAGTGGGAAAATTAAAATTATATTTAAAAAAATATTTAGTATGTATCGTTTTATGTATTGTATGAAACTAACTTATTATTGTTGTTATAAAGAAATCGATATACTTACTCTGCCTTCTCTTTACATCTTGGAAAGCATTTTGTATGTACGTAAAAACTTAGGACTCTATAAAATCAGAAGCGATTTTCACAACAAAAATACACGTAGTAAACACGAAATTGTCTTACCCAAATGGAGACTAGCTAAGACTAGCAAGTCATTCTTAGTTAACAGCATTCGCTTTTATAATAAGCTGCCAAAGGCGGTAACAGAACTTAGTGAGGGAAAATTCAAAAGTCATATCAAGCGGGTCCTAGCCGAAAAAGCATATTACAAGGTTAAAGACTATGTCGAGGACACGCTTGTTTGGCAATGACTACCTCTGCACATGTGGCCCCCTGGTAAAAAATCAATATTTTGTCTATTAACTGCTCCACCTTTGTTTTATTAATTATATACACATTTTTTTTTTTCTCTGACACATTGCTTTTGCAATATTTTTATTTTTATTTCAACTGTCATAAATTTGTTAGTAATTTATTTTGTTAATATTTTATTGATAGTTGTAATTATTATATTATTACTGTTTTTTTTTTTTTTTTTTTTATATATAGCCTCTTTTTGTATTGTAAATGTGAGAACACTGTATACTCCACGAACTATTAGACTACTTCCTATTACGACTTACTTTGTTTTTTACTGAGAAAATTTTGATTGTGCTTTTGTGTACAATATTTGACTGGTCTACACTGTTCTTACATAACATTTATCAATATTGTAAAACAACCACTTTTTTAAAAGAGTAACCATGGAGTTTCTTGCCGGTTCTTCTCCATAGGAAACGACCAATTTGGAACCGTGCACTAACTTCTGACGTTTTATAAGTGCCCATGTAGGCCTATGTGAAATAAAAATATTTTTGATTTTGATTTTGATTTTGAATCGGTTTTGCCGTTCAAGTGAGACGAAGTAACAAACACATAAACTTTTGGATTTTTATATATGGTGTGATCATCGATTGCCTAATGCTAATACAGCCAAATACCTTGGCATAACTCTCAACGCTAAGCTACAATGGAAAACTCATGTCAAAAAGAAAGTGAGGAGTTCGACATACGTTATAAAAGTATTCTGAAGAAAATAGTACTCAAAAGGAAATCCATCTTATCAATACATAATAAGATAATACTTTACAAGCTTAGTCTGATCTCAATATGGACGAAGATACTAGTATCTAACTTGGGGGCTGTCATAACGGAGGAAAGCCAAAATAATTCAAGAATCTACACTATAATTTTATAAAGAGGTAAAGCTTGTTTTTATGTCTTTTTGTTTGTAGGAGGTAATCTCTGAAAATACTGGTCTGATTACTAAAAATTTAACACCAGAAAGCTGCTTTATTCCAATAACATTTTATGCATGCGGGCGAAGCCGTGGATAAAAGCTAGTTTTAAAATAAAGTACTCAGGGATGTTGTAAAAGCTTCCGGGTACATAAAAATGCTTTAGCTCACGAACTACCGACATGTGAACGTGGCGGCAATCCAGCTGATGCTAGACAATACAAATACTAGGTCTGTATTGTTTAGCATGCCTACACTTAGGGTGAGTTGCACCATTTAACTATAACGATAACAAAGCCGTTAACAGTTGTCAAATCGTCGAATTTATAGGCGGCCGTTTCACGGCTGGTTATGGTTTGGTTGTCGTCATAGTTAAATGGTGCAACTCACCCTAAAGAGACGGCTAGTCGATCCAATTGTCTAATAGAACTTTTAAGTACAATCGCAATTACTACGTACGCTCTTTATTGTACTCTACCATAAAAAAATACAGTAGGTGGTTAAAATTAATGGGGTGTAACAATGGGTGGTTTTATCGTTAAAAGCGATTTTTTCAGACAATTTGTGAATGGAATCTTATTCCTTATTCAAATAATAAGGAATGAGAAAAGACAGACGTCTTTCGGCTGAAATGATAACGTAGGGCGCGGATCCAAACCCAACCGGGGATTTGTTTCATCACCGCTGCTCTTAAAACGGCGTAGGAAAACATCGTGAGGAACCCGGGGGCATGTCCTAGAACCAAAAATTCGAAGATATGTGACATCCACAAACCTCCACTGACCACTACCAGATATAGACAATAATGGCCATTTGAGTCGAGATATAAAAATGAAACCTTTGCAGCAAATCCTTTGTTTTAAAACTATAGAGTTTTAATTAAAGGGTCAACAAAAGCAATGTTTAAAGAATATTAAGATAAGTTGTCGGCATGTTCGTGCGTAATACTCGTAATACGTGTCTGAAATAGGTCAGTAACGTACCAATGGGTCAGTAGAAATTGTATATCGATAAAAGACGTGAACACATGGACAACACGCCAGCTTGCGCGGGTAAGATGACACTAACTTTTACCATGACAGTCATAGTAGGTACTACACACCGGTGTACCCGAGACAAGTATACAAACACTACAACAACAATACAAAAAATAACGCCTTTAAACTACTTACTCCTCTCATAACAAAACAACGTAATTCCAGCCTCCGTCCGAACGATTATCCTGCTTAACAAACAAACAGAATCCCTTACTCATATTTATAACAAAAAGGAAGTCGGTCGGCGAAAAAACAAAACCAGAAACGCTGCGGAAGTCGGCGTCGCTGGTTTTTAACACTTAAATAAATTAATGCTATTTTATTTATTAAGAAATCGGTTGATTTTGTTTTTTCGCAAATGGTATTTATTTTTCCCATTTTAGTTGTGGTACCTCACAGCAAAACTACGGATTTCTGTTACCTTCTTTCCAGCTTAATCATCAGAGAAAGAAAGAAGAATACTTCACGATAAGTTCGATGAAAACTCGTTTACTGCGTTATAGTCACCTAACTATTAAAAGAGATGTCTAATTGCTACCTGAAAAGATTCTCCGCTTTGCCATTATTTGGTTGAGAAAGATTTTTTTCGAATGTAAATCAAATTGGTTCAAACTGAAGACCCTGAACAGATTATTTCCTTGAAACTCATATAAAACACAGATCTTATTTATTTATTTATATACACTTTATATTACAATATTTATAAAAAGTAAACCCTATAATAAAAAAAAAAAACATACAATTGGCGATTTCTTCCTGGCAACCTAGTCAGGATAGAGATGCCTGAACACAAAATCTTCCACAACTCCACACAAATAAGTGACGTAGATTATCTCATCAGGGACGTAAGCTTATTACACGGAATGGGTCCAAATCGGACTTTATCCCCCGATTACTGATTTAAGCATTTGCCTGTAGGTAAACCTGTTAAGCATGCAAAGTTTGAGATGTGCTTAACTTAAAATACTCAAATCAGAAACTGGCCCTAACAACTGTAACAGCTAATTTTCTACTTACAAAACTATTCATAAGCTAAAATACACGAAAAAGATGACCCTTGATCCCTTTTCCCAATGAATTAACAAGATACCCCTTCCAATCATTATAACACTTAGTTACACTACTAACTAATTAGTTAGTAATGTAACTTCAATGAATTAATCCAAGATCCTAGTCTTAAATTAATTAATTGTAATAGGTCATAAACTAAGACTACAAGGTTCCTTCGTATAATTCGTTAAAGGGAAATGACTGAGCTCTGAGGTAACCAATATAGGAAGATACAGCCGAGATTAGAACTTCCATCTTTTTAAAGTCGGCTAAAACTACAAAATATATCTCCCCTCGCTATGCAGAACCCGTTAAAGGTACACCTGGATTTAGGGGATCTTTAGTTAATAATTAATCGGACGGAACCCTAGTAGGGGACCACTTGAGCCAAGTTTATGGGAGTCAAGAATTTCGGGGCTATAGACGTAAGTCAACGGAGGGAGGGACAGTAGTTTGCGCAAAAGTATGAGTTGTTGAGGAAGTAATTGGTTGCCTCTTTCACCAACATATCTGTAAGTGAATTGCTTTATAGGTATATAAGTACGTAGTAGCCTAGTCGTATATATCTGTGATGATGTGCGCGCCTGTAATGGGTTTATTTACACGGGATTATCTTGTGATAGTTTAATATAGAGATGAGACAAAAATAATGAGAGCTGTGGTGGCCGAGTGGGGATGACTCCGGCTTACGAGTTGTAGGTCGCGGGTTCAAACTCTGCCACGCACACTAATTTGTTTAATTTATTTCATTACCACTGCTCTCAAAACGGTAAAAACATCGTAAGGAAACAAGCATGTCCTAGAACAAAAATTTTGAAGACATGTGACATCCACCAACCCGCACTGGGCCCGCGTGGTGGATTATGGCCCATTCCCTCTCCTAGAGAAGAGGCCTGCGTCCCAGCAGTGGGAACATTAAAAAGGCTGATGATGATGATGAAGCAAAAGTAATATAGTGAATTAATTATACTGCTATTTATCCGTAAACCAGATTCCAACAATATCTAATAACTGATATGATAGAATCCAATGCGGTATCCAGAGTAAATGGTCCTGTTTGCTCCTAGCAATATAATATTTAATACGAAGTGGAAGTTTTTCAATAGAAACTAAAGAACCTTTCGACCAAAATAAAGTAGCCTACAGAACAGCTCATAATCCGTTTGTTATTCCACTTAATATATTATTTTACTAAATAAATAAAGTTTCCAGCCGTATTTATTCACGTGTATTTTGACACACAGAGTTGAGCTCATTGAATTTAGCGCAAACAATAACTTTGAGCTAAATTTAAATCTAAGCTCAACGGATTATTTGAGCTGTTTGTGATTCTATTGTACCTTTGTTTCCAAGCGATCCAGTTGGCGTGGAGGGAAATTATTCATTTTGCTCGTGGAATACTTTGCGCTGTTTATTATAAGCACGAGGTGGATTATGAACCTGCTCCGTGTTCGTGTGTTTAATCCACACACGTGGAAAGACTGATATTGATTACAATCTCGTGGTATCTTTTTCTGACACGGTTATGGCGGGTACGTTGATTACCTGTGTGTGTGGCAATAATAATGATAATAAGATTGATAAATTAGCTTGTTACAAATTATATTCTATGCATAAAACAAATACAAGACGATATTAAATGCATATGACAGTACATTATTTAAAAAAATGTCTGCGTGATCGGTCTGTTTGTTTCGGCTAATTTACAGTGAACTCATTCTGGCGGAACTCTCACTTGTAATAAATAAGTAAGAAGTACCTAACTAAGGCCACTGATTTTAGAAAAAGAATGAAATAAATCCTTTTTGAAATTGTCACTAATAGGCATTGTAGGTACTATTCTAACAGTCTGACGCGAAGTTGCGGGCACCAGCTATTGTGAGATATTGTTATCGTGTTAAGCGAAACACACACTCCATCGCACTCAACTTTTTTCGCCATAAGAAGATTATGAGTCTAAACGAAACATTAGTCCTCACAAACTTTAGTAGCGCAGCTATCGACTGCTAGAATTTGTTCTGTTTCCTTCAGATGTCTTTCCACAACTACACTTTTAAAAGTCACACTAAGTTTTAAAACTGGCTCTTTAAGGAATAGTTTTAAAAGCCGTCTGTGTTATTCCTCGCCTGTACACTTTTCAATGCATTTACTTACTTGAGCTAGAGATGCGACTATGTTAGACGACTTTGGATTAGGTAAATTGGAGGACGGTAAGTCCCCTCTTTGAGGCGTGGCTGGATGTAATTTGAACGAGTAGCTCGCCGGCCGACCGTCCGGACCGAGCCCAGGGTCTCGACGACGCGTATTTTGCCACGCGCGCCTCGAGGAGTTGTCAGCAAACCGTAGGGGCCCAACAGGGTCGAAGCCTGACTAAGGCCAAGGGTCTGCTTCTGAAAGGAAGGTTCGGCCCCGGTACGAAAGGCAACGAAGGAGCAGGAGTGAGTTTTTAGTTAGTAAAAGTCTGACACAATGTGCCGCTCCGCCTAAGGGCGTGGTGATGTCATAATATGATTTTACAACTACAAAAAAGAAAAAAGTACTTTGGGGGAGATTATAAAGTCATTTTAGTCCGTTGCCAGCTTAGGCATGACTTCTGAAGTAGTTACTCTTGGTTCTAAAATGCTAAGTTAACTGAAGGAAGAACTGGAGAAGTCAATAGATGATTTCCCACCTTTAAAAATCTGTTGCTACTGACGAAACGTTTCTCACGTTTGTTTCTACACGGTCGGTGACTTAGCCGGTCATAATCTATCCGTATTCCAAGTTTCGCTCAAATCCGTTCAGCCCTTGAGCCGTTATTAGTTAACAAAGTTCGAGACTTTCACATTTATTTTACATTTATGTAAAATAAATGTGAAAGTCTAATAAAAATAATATATCGAGTTATAGAGTTCTTTTTCTATGTTTACTCGATGTATCATTTTACAAAGTTCGACATTATTGTATTGTTAAATGTTTTTCACAGTCATTAAAAAATATATTGAGATATAATTTGATTAGATATTATCTTGTAACTTAAAAATTATATCTATACATATACAAACTAAAAACAATAATACAAACGGGTAAAAAAGAACAAGAACTTATTGGGCATCAAAAAATTCATCCACATCGATGTCAATGGGAAAAGAGTCCAGAACGCTGAACATAATTGTTAAATTACATTCTAACTTCATAAAAATAGCTTCACATAATTAAGTGAAACTAAATAAAAGCTTATAAAAGTAACAAAGTAAACAAACATTTTTTCAGTAAAGTTCATCCTCGCGCATAAAATGTATAAGAAAAAATATTTCATGAACAGGAAAAGACATGAAACCTTTTGTTACCATTACCTACGAATTCTCGTAATTTGAGCTCCTCTCTTTTATCACCTCTAAAACGGTTACTTACATAAGAAAAAGTTACAAAGCGCCCCCTGTCGTCCTTTCGTGAAATTAAAGTCAGGCTATTTTGGAAGTCGAGCTATTTCGGAAGTCGGAAACGGCTCAAAATCTCAGTGGTATTAAAAGTCGGTAGAATATTCGGCAGGTGAGAGGAAACAATTGAATTAGTTGTTACGACGATTACGAGTACTTGTTAGGGCTGACAGTACATTGTATTTATATTATGATGCTTAAAATTTTATTGTACCTTTGTTTTTTTTAAATTTCACCTAATGGGTAATTGTACATTCTAAGGTAAAAAAAAATAGAAACTTCTTTACCCTTCCTAGATACATCTTTTGTCTCGGTTCTTTTTTGTAAGTAAACTGTAAATCATTGTACGTACGTAACTAGGAATATGTAAGAAAGAAATCAATCAACTAACCCAACATCATTCAAATAATCTAATTGAGAGCCAACCTTAACCTTTTTGCGAAAGAAAGGTAAGATAGACGATGACTTTCGGAAT
The DNA here is from genome assembly GCA_929112965.1 of Mythimna albipuncta. Taxonomy (NCBI): domain Eukaryota; kingdom Metazoa; phylum Arthropoda; class Insecta; order Lepidoptera; family Noctuidae; genus Mythimna; species Mythimna albipuncta. The sequence goes on along the minus strand of OV815979.1, from coordinate 20,056,676 downwards.
TTAGATTGTAACAAGACCCAACCCTACATCTGCCGGTGTCCCTAATTTGATTGCGCAGTTATCGACGAGGTAGGCGACGGCAGCGCCTCTAGCGGATAGAACGGGAACAAACTTTGTTTTACAAGTAATCTAGCAAATTACGGAACGATTGTAATGATTATTTCGACCTCACTTTGTGTTGTACATTATTAGGGTCTAGTTTGTGACAAACTTCGACAATGCTGTTCATGGGCGATTAAAGAAACCGAATAATAGGCACTAAAGATTGAGCGGACCGATCAAACGGCGTTTGTATTATTTCGCTGAAATCTCTTTTTCTTTTTAAGTGATAACTAGTGTTGGACTGCGATCCTACCCGATGATAAGAAGTGATGAAATCGTTGATGGTGAAGCGCACTAGTTTGTTAAGGGCCTATTCAGTTATTCACTTTAACCTTGAAGACACCAAAATTATAATCAGGCGGGAAGAATGCAACAGACTAATTATTTCAATTAAGTCGTTTAAATGAACCGTTTACGTCGAAGGCGCACGCGGTTCATATAAATGACGAAGCGAAACGTTTAGTCCAAACCGTAATTCTCCAATAACTTAACAGGAAATCTGAAAATCTGATCTTTCTTTAATATCTAATAGGTATATTCTCTTGCGTAATTAAAAAGATCTAAAACTGAGCCACATCTGGTTATTGAAAGCCACAGACATGAAAAGATTTCATTTCCAATGTAAATAAAGCCGTATTTTTGTTCCGTAAGTCTGAGCCAAGAAGCAGTCGGCCCTTTCATCCCTTAGGCACCTATTTATCATATCCCAGCCTCCAAATATTTTTCTTACCTTTGCCGAAATAACACCGATACATACAAATTAAGGGCCCTCAGGGATAGCGGCATTATGATACATGCAAACACGTTTTCCCGGGTGACGTCATTATTAGGTTAGTCCGGGTGAAGTAGCGCGGTTTGTTTGTTGTTCTCCTCGATGGCCGGCGCGTGAGGGTTAACTGTGATGAGATGAATGGGCCATGCGTGCTGGATCTGTCATCTTGGTCATTTGTGTATGGGTAATTTGTATGAGTATCATAAAGCCGAAATACACAGGCTTCAATCTTGCAAAAATGTTTTCAAGTAGCTTGCTTGCACATGTATTTTATGGAATTTCCTTTCTTCGTCTCTGATTACGATATTTAGATTAATACATAGAAATTCCGTATGGTTCCTTTTTTATTTCCTGCACTATTGAGAAGGGAAACAATTGTATACCGTTATTGTATTAAGTGGAAACCGGTTACGAAGTGTTTTCCACTAAAAACAAAAACCATACGATCAGCCAACCATACCATCTTGTAAGAAACTAACTCGTTGAGAGAAACCCGCCTCGCCCCCGCCAAACTCTACACTGATATAAACTTCAACAATTTATTTATCTTCGCAGAACTGCATTTTTGTTAGTTTATTTATTAGTTTCCACCTCAAACTGTTTGTGCTCTATCTTGTTTAGATATAAAACATCTGTTCTGTGAGATGCAAGGTCAAACTGTATATTTAGTATTTAAAGATATGTTTACGTGTTTTCACAAGAGCGGTAATGAGCGAATGAAACTGATTAGATGAGCAGAAAACTGGATATTCTTATTTTCTCAGCAAATTCTGTAAACGCTTGTGTAAGTTGGTGATCTTGCTCCAAGATGTTTGTTTTGAGTTGAAATTGTATCGGGTGTTTGTATACAAGGCTGATTGCTTCGTACTTGATTGTGTAGACTTAGCGAATGCAATCCTGTAAGAAAACTTCAATCACGGTATTTACGGGACTGGACATTGTGAAGTCCGTGGGACCTAAGTACTTTCTGGATCCCGTATCATCGGTAAGTCTTTGGCACTTTGAAAATAAAATAAAGCACAGCTTCACAAAATTGTGGAATTGGAATTGTTTTGTCAGCAATACGATTTCTAACATTGTATAGGTATTATATGAGCTGCAGCGGGAAATGCTTGTTATGCATCTGTGCTTGTAGTGAAGCGACGTTGCGTTATAAGTTTTATACAGTTGAAGGTGTGTACCTATGCCTTTTAGTCCTCTCACTCTACCTGATACAATAGGTGAATTTTCCTCCCTATGAATTTAACTTCTTGTTAATCCCGCCATTCCGGCGCGGGATTCCGTAAAGTTTACGACCAGCATTATTTTCGTATACTGCATCCGGGGTCCAGGTGTTGGATTCCGTTGGATAGTTTAATGTAGTTCTTGATGCTATGGTTTTTTCGACTATTGTATTTGCTTTTGAGTCTTATGTTTTTTTCGTAAGCTTCTAATAATGTTCTTGACCAGACCATAGCCCACTTATTACAATGCCCAAAGTCTCCCTAAATCTGCTCTCTAGAGGTCATAAAACACCACTAGCGCTGCTATAAACGTGACAATCTACTGAGCTTAAAAGGAAAAAGAAAACAATCGATTCGAGTATACAAATATGTAGCACTACAAGTACATTCAATTCAAAACTGTTTTCAAATAATAAACCCAAGCTGTCAACTTTCAATAGATTTCTGTCGATATCGATGTCCGTACATTCCCATCTCTAACAGACAACAAGAGCGGGGGATATTCAACATTTTCCATTTTTCCTCGGAGCGATATTACGTACACTTTACAAACAAATAACCTTCAGCGTATTTCCCTTTATTTCCGATGCGAAACAATTCGGTAGCAAATCCGAGACTTATCTGGTCGGTAATGCAATTGGGGTTGTTGGGCTTTACCCGGAGGTGACGAGCGAGCTGGAGGCGAGTGGCTCTCTAGCGCCGCCCTATCGTGCTGCGGTGTTGAGAAATTAGAAACAGATACGGTTTCTGTTTCTGCAGTATAATGGAGAATTATTGTATCAAATACTACGGAGTCTAATCTGTCAGCTCTTTTTTAGTGTAAATTTTTTACCATGAGTACACTGGAGTGAGTTGGACACAAGCAGCCGGTTTATCTTTGGGATGGTCAGCAAAAGATGATTAAAAGAAAAGAGTGTTAGTGTTAGCGTGATGAATAAAAGAACAGAATGGAAGAAAAAATAGTGTTGCATCAACCTCAAATAACACGGGACTAACACCAGTATCATCATCATCATCATCATCATCCAGGATACTGATGTTCGTAACTATTGCTATATTTTATTGTTGGTTACAATGCGTTTTTTTAATTGATGGTTAAAATAGATGATTGGTACGTTTAAATTTAATCATATTGCATAGAAATAGTGTGAGTGGCGGACATCTGCTGCAACCCTCTGCAAGTTACAGAGATAAAACTGGGAATAAGATTGCAATAAGATAAGAAATTCCGCTGTAAGTATTTGAAAACTTCGCTATTTTACTTAATGCAAACAATTCTCACAGTACACCGGGTTGAATTAAAAACTTGTCGCCTTTTGTCACGTAAAGGTAAATCTGCTATTTTCTACGAGAGATGGAAAAAAAGCTATTCACTTTTGTATTGTCTTGAAAAATATGTGGAAATTAAATTCAGTGAGACAAGGTTGCAGTTTTAGTTCCTTTTTTTCTCAACTATCACACAACGCCGTCTAGTCTCAAGCTAAGCAGAGTTTGTACGTTATTACCTTAATAAACTTCAGTAAGTTTGGTATAAGCATTATGATGTTCCCACTACTGGAACTCACATCTCTATAAGAGAGGGAATAGACCGTAACTCAGCAAGCGGTGCAGACCCAGCGAGGATTGGTGAATGTCACATGTCTTCTAATTTTCAGGTTCTAGAACATACTGGTTTAAGGCTACCATGCTAAGTGTGGGTTGGGGTAGGTATGGTGTGACTGTGAAGTAAATTTCAATTATTAACAAAAAGCATTACATTTATATTCTTCATATAACAGAAACATTATAACAGTTTCATATGAAAATAAAACCACTTGCTCAAAAAAGCCATCAACATAATCACACATAACCTTCAACATTTATCGCCATGAAATTTTAAATACAGCTGATTTTAAAAATATATGGCGGTAAATGTGTTAACCAGTTAACCAGGGTTAACCGCGTGCAATGGTTGTCTGCAACCATAAAGTACAAGAGATATTGCGATAGTCTGCTTGCAATATTAAAGTAGAATGCGACACCCCTCGCTTATAAACGGCTGCGAAGTGCCAACGCGGGCAAATTTTGTATGCTAACCATTGTTGTACTGGGTACGGCACGGTGGGGTGCGAGCGGAAAGAATTAGTCTGTGACTAGTAGTTATTCTGTTATCGTACTGATTTATTATTTAAGTTTCGAAGTAAAGATAGGAAGTCTAGACTTTGAAATCACTGTTATTTGGTTCGTGTACACTTAGCTGTAACATAATGTTAAGTAGAAAAATTTTGGTACGAATACACTGCTCAAAATATTCGTTACAATAGGAATTAAACATAATTTGAATTTGTTTAAACTCTTTTTAGTATACAGCTACTGTTCTTTACTGGATTCTGAAACACCCTCTTCAAATTAATATTAATTTCTTGTTTTAATTTTCTGGAGGTGTTTATCTACACTTATAACATTATACACGTAAAGAGGTAAAGTTTTTTTTTTTATTTATGTTTTTTTTGTTTATAGGAGGTAATCTCTGAAAGTAGTAGTCCACCGTTAGAAAGATGCTTTATTCCTGAGTGAAATAGGCTATATTTTATGTTCGCGGGCGAAGTCGCAAGCACAAGCTAGTGTCCCATATTTTTGACTCAAAATGTACAAGTTACTAAGGATTATTACTCAAACATTGCCTGCCATTAGACCAAACATTTATTAAACCCTTCATCTCGACCGCTTCACCGCAATAACATGACTGGTCACAATAATCTGACAGCGCGTCAAACGTCGCCATTTTGTGTCATTACGTCACTCGCGGGGACCTGTGACGTGTGACGCGTGGTAGACGTTAACAACATTAATTGCTTTGGGACGTGGAGATTTCTGCATTAGAAAATAATATGTTGCTATTTAGTGAAGCAAGATTTGACAGCGTTTCGGAAAACTATGCATGTTTATTTATTGTACTAAAAGTTTAATTCATAAATGTCTCAAACCAACTAATTTAGCAGTAAGACGTGCTAAAAGCATAATGTTGATATCTTTTAGGTAAGTCGATAATAATATGCCCTAAAAAAACGCTCTATTCAATCGATTGAAGTAGTCATTCAATGAACTACTGAACGGATTTGGATGAAATTTATCACACGGGTTGACCATGTCCTAAAGTCCTGAACTATTCCTATACGACAATTTTCTATTCTATTATGACACGGGCGAAGTCATTGTCAGCAGCTAGTAATTTTTATAAAAATACCTTATCACAGACTCTGAAACTGTAATTTAAATGCTCCAGAAAGCAATAAAGCACAAGCTGTGAGTAGTTTAATTTCCAATTCAAACTCGGACTCACTGTAACACCTGGTGCAGACCCATAAAAGATTTAAAAGTCATCCCAACAGGCTAATAACAGGCGGACACAAATCCGACGGGTTGGGACAGCGGGGGACAGCGGGGACATTCGAGGACATCGGGGGCCTCCGGTTATTCGTTGTATAGACGTGCTTTGGGTTTCTGTACGCCTGTTACCGCTCCGTTATTTACGAAATAAAATGTATTTAAAAAAAAAGCAGAAGTTGTGTTGTTGTTGTTGCAGGAGTTGATAACTTTTAGATTGAGTTTTGTTTACTTCTTTGATACTTCAGGGTAAACCACATTGTCTTTTTCATGATATAACCATTCAATAAGGTTATACGAGCTGAGTGGGCTGTATATAGGTTTGTGAATAAACTTTATTGTACATCAAAATAGTAAGAATTTCAAAGAAACTTAAATCTATAGGTACAATGGCGGTCTTATTGCTGTCAGCAATATCTACCAGACAACTTTAGGATGGATGGTTAATAATTGTAATTCCTTAAATAAATACGTGTTACGGCCGCCAATCATATTTTAATCAACGTACGACTTGAGAATTTGAATTTCGCGGGGTGAGAGCCTGGGTGGTGGGGTGGGATATCCAACTTATGTAAAAAAGTCGTTCGTGTACAAAGTGAAACTGACATTAGCTCGCTGTTAGAGCTCATATTCACGAGCGGCATGTTGCCAAGTGCAGAGGTAAGTGCAGCCGTCGGCACGTCGTCGGTGGCTGGTAACGCGTCGACGGCCGTCGAAGCTTCCTCTTCATCCAGCTTTGAAAATCAGTGACAGTCGTCGTGTGTGTCAAGTGTCACTATAGATCGACGGCTGCAGTTACCTCTGCCGTTGGCAACATGCCGCTCGTATGTATGAGTTTTTAGAAGTACCCACAGAAAAGATGAAAGAGGTTAGAAAGGAAATACTTTCCGATTTGTACTACAACGAGTGTCGCCGCTTGTCTCCCACCCTTTAACTCCACTACAGACAATAAACCAATACGATCGCGCATTACGCAAGTAACAGACCACACACACTTAGATCGCAAGTTTGCTATTGGTTGTGTCAATTATGAGCATAATCATATTTTGAGGCACGCCAGCCCCGTCCACAATTTAAAATCTATTCAAGTAGGTACAATACTCGTGCTACATGCTAAAAAACTTTACCAAAACATACGAACCCCTCCTACATTTCTAAACAAACAGTAAAGTATAGTAGAGTCCACGCCATTAACGAACTATTGTAAGTATGGAGGGTAGTATTAATAAAAATTCAATACTACGCTACATTTGCCACCCCTACCACCTACGAAGTTCAGGGGTAAGTGTGGCTATTTCGAACCAGACAGTCGAAAATGGCGGTGAATTTTAAAGGGGTGGGGTCGGGTCAGGCGGCACACAGGTCGGTAATGGAGATATTTTGTGATTTAGGTTGAACGGGTCAAGGGCGGTCGAAAGCATCGTTTTTTTTTTTGTTTTGGTATAAACACAGTTTTTTTTCAGCATGTCAAAGTTAAACGACAAACATATTTCCAGTATTTTTTTAATAGAGATTTTTTTTTAGTTTGGAAATCATCCGTTGTCATGTCGGACTTTTACAGACTAAAACCCACTCGTGTTCCCTCTTTGCCCTCGTTTGAGGGCCCCGACTCACTTTCGCACAACCTAAGCCCCAGTTAGATTTAATATAGAGAAGTGGTAGGCAGCGTCGCTTCTTTCTCTCAACATTTGACTTAAGTTTGTTATGCTCGTAACTTTATATATTAAAAGTCCAATTCAAAAGCATTAACAATTAAGAAATAATTAAATAACTTCCGTACTTTAAAGCACCTCGCAGCCTCATGTCTTCCACCTGATTAAAATTTCGCAGCCGCCACGCGCACGGCCAGGAGCGCGCACAACGCGTTGCAATTAACTCCAGTGCTATACTTTACGCCGCGTCGACCTTATTAGATGAAAGGGTAAGAAGGCTCACTCTACACAATGCAGGATAATTTGACGCAAAAGCGCGAACAATTGACTGCAGTAGGGCGGAGAGTTTTATTCCTATTGTACTGTTTCGCTTAATAATGGCCTATTGCAGTCATTCAAACCGGACAACTGAAACTCTTTGTTAATAACAAGATTTTTTTTTCTAAGAATCTTTTTTCGCATAGTTTATTTCTTTACTTATTTGTCCACAAGTGCTTGAAAAGAACTTTTATCGAGATAGTGTTTTCAATTATCACTTTATGGATGGTAGAATTTACTTTCTTCATAATTATCAGCGTCGCCAATTATTTAGTATTAGTATGTGAATGACTGAGATGCGCCAGTCGTTACTTAATTGATATGCAGAGCTTTGTGTTCTACAACTTTTAGAAGCTATATTTCAACAGGACTGATCTACTAGTATGTAGATATAAGATGTCCGTACTTATTTTCAAGTGACCCTTCTGTATTTAGTTTTCAGTGTGGTAGTGCAATACTTTACACCCGAAGCCTATTAGCCATGTTTTTTATTTACTGCCCGCACTGGTTGACCGTGTGCACTCAATTTGTGCTGTTGTATCGTTAGTAATGGGTGATGCGCTTGAGTTGGCCGGCTGGATGAGTGCTCGTCATGAGGATTTATAGTGGTCTGCCAGAATACACTGGATTTTGTAGCTGTACCCCGACTAACTAACTTTCCATTTTTATTTGTTTATTTTTTCACGTATATTTATTTATTTAATCGTAGGAGAACTAACAGCTATACCTAACATAAGTATAACAATAGTATATGAGACACTGAACCAATTACAGGTTTTCAGGAACAGGTTTTTTACATAGGATCACTTTGATAGTGATCAATTCAAAATCAAAATCATCTGCACGATAAAAAAGAATATTATTAAATATCACTTAAGTACAGTCAGAACAGTGCACTTTTTAAGAAGTAGTAAATCTTTTCCAAGTTATACCAAGTTCCATACGCTGCGGAGGCTATTTCTATAAATCGTTCACTAATGCCAAATTTGGACTGCTGAGAAATAAATCATATTACAATTAATATGATAAGCCATAAGCTAACCGTCTACGCTACACCGTATATTCGATTCCACAACTCCCCTCAATCGTAGACAGCAAGCCCAATTAGTGGGTACATACACTCTTCAGCCCCCGCCATTAGCGGTCGCGTGACCGCCGCCATAAACACTAGATTAGCATATCTATCGCGCCGCTTGCGCTGGGCCCGAGCCGACTTATTAATTGCTTTGTACCAAACCGTAAGAGTGTACCAATGGCGAGAAAATTGCAGCGTACGGTAACGTTAAGTGTTTCGAGGTTCATTTGAAAGATTTGTGGGTTCGTGGTGGTGTAAATTTAGGGTTAATATATAAGTGTTGGTTGTGAATAATAAAGTTAGTCTTTGTTGGTTGTAGTAACCCTAAAGTATACCTTACAACCTAGACTTGTAGTTAGAAAAAGAGGAACAAAATGTGCCTCTTTGCCTTTCATTCTAATCAGTTCGTAGTTTAGCTAAAGTAAAAAGACAGACTGCCAATCCGTTTCACTTACAATTACTTCAGTAAACATTTTTCTTCGCCCTATTTGTATAAATCTTTCCTCAAAGCATTATCCTCATAAATAACTAAACATACCAATATACATTATAAATCACCGTCCATTTCGCCCGTGCCTCCCCTTCCATTATACCAACCCGCGCAGTCGCGATGCGGTTTACACCGGTTTATACTAGTTTATACCGGTTTGCAGCAGACGCGAGCGGTGAAATCTGACCCTTCGTCTGATACTCGCCGTGGTAGCTAGCTACTGTTCCTGACAATCCCTTCATATTCACGCACAAAGAGTTATGATGTAATTTAGATATTATAATGTGTGGGGTTAAAACTTTCTCTCGTAATTCATGATTTCTGAAGCAGTAATGGCTGCGGTGAGTAGTAGGTACCTTTAACCATTTTATCAATATTATACGTCCCAAGTACACACCGAACTGAACTGCATCAGTAAGTAAGAAAATACAAAAGCGAAAGCTTAACCCGGGCATTGAACCTGAGACCTGTTTATTTGGAAAGAGATAGGGAGGCCTCCCTTTCTTTTGCCTAGCTGTGGGATACTATACGGGTTCCTAAAAAAGGTCTATCCTCGCATTAGACTCCACCAACGTAGCAGAAATTATTTCATCTTAGCTTCATCACCTTCATCCGATGTGTTCACTTTTGCACATGATCTCATTAGAAATTAACAAACGTGTAGAGTAACCCCTTGTTCCTGAATGATTAATTTGAGGTTAAGTATTTGTTAAACTGTAATGAAGCTTGCAAACCTGGCAATGTTTGGCGTAATATTATAGTTCAACATGTTTAAACACCAAAATACTCAAAACAGAAATCAGCCTTAAATGTTCAACGTTTTTTGATAAATACGAGTTTAAGCTAGTTTTTTTTTTAATTGATATATAGGTAGATATTAATACTCATCTGTAATCACACCTGATGGTAAGCATAGTCGGCCTTATAATGTTCCTACTGTTGGGGCTCAGGCTCTTCTCTAGGAGAGGGAGCTACCACGCGGCTCCAGCGCGGGTTTTGAGTGGGTTAGAATTTTTGGTACTAGGACAAGCCGCAGCAGTGGTGATGAAATAAATTACACAAACAAATGCACTTGGCTGGGTATGAACCCGTAATCTACGACTCGTAAGTCGGGGTCGTTTCCACTGGATCACCACTACTCTATCCTGATGGAAAGCAGTGATGCAATCTTTGATGGTGATGCGCACTTGTATAATAAGAGCCGAAGACATTTTCAATTATAATCGGACGGGAAGACCGCAGCAGGCAAACTGTATCAGTCCTTCGTGTTTGTTGTGACGCTGGCAACTTCTCTTTAAACATTATTTTCCAACATGGCTGCAAAATTCCACGGCGCTACATTTCCGTCCCCCGCGCGTGTCTGCATTCCTTCCGGCTGATCTGCGAGTCCCCACAAAGCGCAGCGCGCGGTGGCGTTCTACTGACAGTTCCAATTAACTGCATCGACTCACACCTATAATTACAGCTATTTTTATTTGTTTACAGTTAATTTAATATTGTTCTTTTAAAGCAGAAAATGTTGTTAAAGGGATTTTATTTTCTTACTGACATTCGCAGTTCCTTTTTCTTTGCAATTGCAATTTGAAGTAGCCTGAACTCGTTTCGTAGAAAATTTTTCTTGGTAAACATTTTTTTTTATTCGTATAAAATAGTGCTTGACTGCGATCCCACCTGATGGTAAGCAGTAATGCAGTCGTCGAAAGTGAGGTGCACTAGTTTATTAAGAGTCTGTTCACTCTTGCCTTGAAGATAACCAAAATATAAACCGACGGGAAGATCGCTACAGGCAAATGGTTCCAGTCCCTCGATGTACGTGTTATAAACGACGAGGCGGAATGCTTGGTCCAAACCGTAGTGGTTTCAACAACGTAAGGGTGCAGGATACTCGCCGTTCACACATGTTTCAATCTTTAAAATATTATGTGTAATTTCTGCGTGCCTGGACAGCTACGAATTTAAACCTGAAAAGGTTTTATTGATAGAAATAGAATAGTATAGCATTTATTCGGCGCAAGCAACACAATATACAACAACATAAAATAATAATAAAAAAGAGTACAGACATACAATACAGTTGCAGTGACTGTGCCTGAACCGAAAGGGTCTTGCTGAAGGCAATTGCTGGGCGTCAAACACCCAGCGCTGATTTTCAGCTGGCCTGGCACCCCGCATAGTAGATCAGTTTTAGGGCTGTTTTTGGGCGAACTATAATCATAGCGGTAAGTCACCTCTTTGATGAGTGGCTAGAGAGGCATCCGGGCGTCCTCACCTTCCTTATGCGGAAGGTCTTCACCGGACTTTGTGAGTTCGAGATTCAGGAGAATTCAGTTGGAAGAAATACCCGGGTGTCACTATTGTGTTAACCATCCGGAGGACACGGTGGAGCATACACATAATTAAAAAAAGGGCTGATTTTACAATACTGAGATATCTTTTATCGATTATTTATTATTGGGGTATTAATTATTAACTATTAAAAAAGTCATAATTGGTATTTTATTTTTAAATTACTCTTTTATGTTTCAAGTAATCTCATATTATGCCTGTGTGATTGCGTGCAAATAAGTTCAAGTTTATTCTCTGTGTGTGCAACAAAAGTAACCACCAGTGTAGGTACCAGATCACCATCTCTGCTTACCTCCACGTTCTATACGAGCTCATCTCAATTTCCCGCTTATCTCTTCAAGATTGCTCTTTCCTGACACAGAGCTTGTTAATTGGTGTAGAGCCAACCAATCAGGACACGCACCGCGGTTTCCGCTGACGCAGCATGCTGACGGCGACGAAGATGATTGGTGTTCGAGCGTCGCGTAAACTGATTAGTCGCGCTGATTGGTGGATTTGTAATTAACGGCTGGTTACTACTGCGGCGTACTGATTTTGTAAACTTAGATTAGTTGTGATGCAAGAGATGAATTGCCGCGTCGAATTTAAATCAAATCGCAACATGCGTAAAACATAACTAACGTAAGCGGTGCCGGGTACATAATTGTATAAAAATGCCAAGAATGGGCCGAATCAGTCTTTTATTTTCGTCTATAAATTGTGCTATGACGTCTTGAAAATTCGTTGAGCGCTAAACGTATTTCTTAGTGATTTGTTGTGTAAGCGAGTACAAATGGCAGATTCAATAGCAATAGTAATTTTTTTAAGAAAACATATACCTTAGGTACTCAAAACAGTTACAAATGTGAACAGGCCTTACATTAAAAAGTCACTTGTCTGGAAGGCGTGATACCGCGAACTTGAACAAACTGCCATTGAGTCGGTCAGTGCGTGGCCGTGTTTCCGACATGGAAATATGGCGCGTTTTCCTGAACCCTCCCATGATTGAGGAGCCACTTTCACCCCATCGCGCCCTGATTGTACGCTTGTACCGTAGAGGTGCGACACGTCGATACCTGCTCAAATCATTATTTGTTTTACTGTGGGCAGAAACGATAGCGGTGTTATTTTGCTGTGCATTGTTTTTAAAGCAAGGCAGTGTGAAAAGAAAGTTTGAAACGTTATTTTTCAAAAAATTATTAGTATCTATTTACTTTTTAACTAATTAAAAAAGCCATAAATAGTGAAAGATTTATAAAAAATAAATAAAAACAATAACTTAAGTAATCATCACGCACGTAATTTAAAACACCCTAAAACAATAGAGCACATAACGCAAATAACCTATAATTAGCATTCGATAACAACATATCGATGTAGTTCGGTCTCCCCACAATCGGGTCGGTCCCATCAATCCGCGGCGTCATTAACCCATAAAAGCTTCCACTGCCACTAATGTCCCCCACAAAGAACGTTTATTTCGACCGCCTTTGTATCGGGGTCTCGTCGCTACTCGTGTCGGGGACTTTGGGGAAATTGGACTACTCATGCTGGTGAAATTACGGGCTGTTACTTGTAATCTGTCGTGGTTTCATTAAGGTTGAACAGTGTTAATTAGTTGTCTGGTATTTTTTTATTGCAAATAATTAAGGCTTTCCTTGATTAATCTGATCTGTGTTATACTTGATGTATTTTTTTTTATCCAAATGAATAAAAATTAGTTTTAAAAGTCCATCAATCAAAGCACCAGCGCCAATTGAACCCGTCACTTATAACAATCCGTGCACATAACGGAATCATATTTAACCCTTGTCTCACTCCACGCTCGAGTACTTGGCTCACTCTGCCGTGCACTCATTTATTCATGGCAGTACTCTGTGTTTGTTCAGCGTATAGTCAGAACAGTAATGTATTGTTTAGCAGATTTACACACTACGTGAATTTGCTGTTTTAAGATTGGCAAGAAATGATATGTGATTTGAAGATATACTTTATTTAAAAATTAGTCATTTTGCTGAAAAACTTATTGTTCTAACTGAACATTTTTAAGGGGTAAACCTAAAATATATCAGAGAGTTCTCAGAGTCAGTAATTGTTTGGGGACCAACAAAAATAAAATAGAATAGGGTTACCAGTACTCATTGCTCATCGACTTCAAGCCCGAACCAACGGTGGTCATTGTCCTGCAACTCCTGACTCCCGGGTGATCTTCTGTGGCGGCGGCGGGAGCGTGAGGATGTCTGTTTCTGCATTCCCCCGCTCTCATTCGCTAGCATAACTAGTTCACAGTAGGAGGCGACGGATTCCTATTCCCTCTCGCTCCATATCATGGCCTAAACCAGGGCTGCGCGTGAGAGATCGCCGCCGCTGATTACCTCCACGAGGACACGGCGTTGCACCACCCAAGCACAACGGCACAACGGCCATGGATGTCCGGTGAGGACCAGCGTCAAGCGGAAATTAAGGACGCTGTGACACCTCTTCAGCCATTCCGTCGTGAGGCTGCTTTGTTTAATATCTAATAACTATAACGTAACAGCACGCTCGAAAATATTTCTATCGATCAATATCCCAAATATTTGTTGAACTTCTCTTAATATAAGAATAATCATTTTCATAAGTAAGAAGCCATTTCATCCATTGTGTATGATGATTCTGTCATACCGTCTCCCGTCCAAACTTCAAACATAATTACCCACCCGTTCCAATTATCGTAACATGAGTTGTATTAGTGTTCCTATTTACCCGTTACTCATTACTAATGCCTGCCAGTGTATTCCCGTGTACAATCACTGTTAGTTTGTCAGCCGGCGGAACAGATCCGACGGTGCTCGGATGCGGATCGATATCAGCTGAGGTACGGCACTACGACTGTTTAAATATTGTGCGGTTTCAGTAATTTGATTTATTGCTTCAAGTGACGAATTTATGTGGATGGGATTGGCTTGTACAGTGGCTTGATATGCTCTGGTAAAAAAAACTGTTTGTGACGATGGAAAGAGAATAATCGTAACTTTAACTTCTAGACTCGCACGTTTTAATAGAATGTTTGCTTGTAAATCCAAGTCTAAATAGTCCATCATGTTCCTCTACTGGGTTCAGGCCTTCCTTTTCCTTTGCCACACACGTCTATCCTCGGCCATTGCGAGCTCATCTCTCTACCTTCGTCATGGTCTGTCGCGGTGTCGCCCTGCGTTTAATGGGACCCAAAACGTGACTCTTTTAGCCCACAGATCATCTGACATGCCGGAGACATGTCCGATCCTATCCCACATAAAAGTAACAGCTTTTTGAGTAACATCTTTGATTTTAGTCTTCTGGTTCCTAATCTTAGTGATTGAGAATGTCTTTGAAACTTCAGCAGAGGTCCAGGCTTGAGGTTTGACGGTGAGTTATGAACATCAGTATCTTGAGGGTTGGAATTAACATGATGCATAAGGAACACAATACCACTTGGAACAGTCGCAACACTTAGCATCTGTTTAACATTTTTGACATATTTTCGTGCTGTATTTTTTTGTACATGTGGTGTAAAATAAAGAATATAAAATAATAATAATTTTCGCAAGTCGACACCTAACGCTTTTCAAATAATATTTTACAATAATGAAACTTTTCCAGCAAAAATAACTTGTTATTATGTCTTGTTGAAATAATAAAAATTGTAAATAAATTAAGCGACATCTTTGTCCGCGTCGATTGTTGAATAATTCAGTGTTGTCGACAATTTGACGCCGCCGTCGCTGCAAGGTCACGTCACCCTGACAGCTCTCTTTATGAGCTTACTGGATTCTGAATGTGTCTGAGTTGTGATTTTTTTATTAATATCTGACGGGGCGTTAATATGGCATCGGATATTGGCTTATTTATAATCTGGCTACATTACAGCAAGGCCGCAAATGTATAATGATAACATGTGGAATTCCCTACTGGGGTCGGTGTTTCCTGAGCTACATCTTAGATTTCTTTAAGTCAAGAGTGAATAGGTGACTTCTAGGCAAGCGTGCTTCATTGTCGACTACATCATCGCATCGCTTAGGTACCATCCGGTGAGATGGTGGTCAAACGCGAGCCAATCAATGATAAAAAAAAAATAGGTATATGTAGTTTTCTTCTGGCGGTAAATGAGAATTACTTACGAATACTGTAACACCATTCAAATATTTAGGAGTTGCGTAAACTTTTGAAAATCTTGAAAGCATTAATTTCGCGTATTTGCGCAAACTTCATCATCATCATATCAGCCGAAAGACGTCCACTGTTGGACATAGGCCTCCCCCAAGCGTCGCCACAACAACCGGTCCTGTGTGTCACGCATCCATCAGATTCCCGCGACCCTGACCAGGTCATCGTACCACCTTGTTGGAGTCCGTCCAACGCTGCGTCTTGCGCAAACTTGCACGCAGTGCTAAAAACACCACTTAGTGCAAAAACTGTATACAGAAACGCTACTCAACGTTGTTTAAATCTGTCACATCAGCTATCAAACTGACTTTAGTAACTCATGTATCTGAAAGTTGTGGCGAGGTTACAACTTCTCAATTATGTCAAGGAAAGGCCACAACAAATCTTTGTCTTCTAACAACAGTATTTTGCTATGACCAACTACCTAATATGATTGTGCCGCTTTGCCGTGGTTGATTTTCGAACACTTAAGAATTAAATAATTGATCCATTTGTTACTAGAGTTTGAAATCAGGGTAAATATGGAGCATATTTACCCTGATTTCCTGATACAACATGTAACATATTAAACGCTCATCTTAAAAGTAAGTAGTCGTATCACAATTGATTACTGAATTAATTTTTAATGTAGTAATGTTTTTTTTCATAAAAAAATACCTAAATAGTTATTTTGATAAATTCTAGACGTTTATAGATTATCTATACTAATGCCGATGTGATACCAGTTTATTTGTCTAACATTAGAATTACTTTCTTAAAAAACAACATAAGTGCATTCAGTGCTTGAATTATGATTGTAATTTAATTTTCTAATTGTGTTGTATAAGGATGTCCATCCAGTTACATGTATACTCGTCAGAATTAAAAAAAAAAACCTATTTATAAACGATTAAAAACAAGCGCGAGTACATCGCACGGTTGACACGGGTCACACGAAGGTTGTGTCTAAATATGTATAAACATTGCCGTGTTTGTTAACCCTCCCGAGTGCCCGCACGCGCTGGTCAAGTGTGTATCAACGTTTATTTACGTTGTTTGACTCACATTGCGCCCTTCCTTCTTACGTCAGAGGTGACTGACCACTGATAAGGGGTAATGGATGAAGTTGCTTCGAATAAATCGCTGATCGTGTTTAGGTTTATTGCGTTTTTTATATCCGTACCAGGCGTGAATAACTTAACAAGTCGAAAATACAAATTTTTCAGGGCAGCCATTTTTAAGTTTAAGTTTTATCTGTAAATTCAGATTTTAAGTTATAGAATACTTTTTTATCTAAATGTAATTCATTTGCTTGGAGTTTTCAGATAATATAAGATTATTTAATGAATTTACTGTATTTACAGTAAAAAAATGACATATCAAGTTGTTCACCAATGAGTTATTAAGTTGTTCACCTAAGTACCTTTAAGGGTAAAAAAATCAAAAGTAATAAGTATAGTCTCTACCTACCTCTTATGGGACTGAAATCGTGATATTATGTATGTAGGTATGTTTAGAGGTATGCATAGGTAATTAAAAAACAAAAAATTGCAAAATAATTATTTTTATTCCGAAAACAAAGTTAAAAAATTATAGAGTTAGTTGAATTCTCCTGCATCAGGGTCTTCAGAGTCTAAATCAGGATCGATGTTAGATACGTCACTATCAGTTTTAATGTTTTTTATAAAATTCGGGAAAAATAGGAACTATCAGTGGCAATCCATCAAATACTTCTTTTTTTCTTTACTTATTGGTAAAGTCTCTTTTGACACAACTAATTCTATAGTATCTAAATTTAATTTACCTCTTTTCCTGTAATTTATGACTCTAAAAGAGCTTTCGTTGTCATGAGCTGTCTTATAACGTATTTCTCCGATAGGTTTCTTATATTGCAGCCATTTCACTGGTTGCCATAAAAATTTTTCACCACTAGCATCCTTTTTTTTTAATTGTAAATGGACCTTTCTTGGAACTCAATTCTGAAAAATTTTGAAAATTTTCTAGTTTCATGGGTACAATGGCAAATCCGTTATTAATCTTACAAGATCTTATCAGTTGCATCCAATCATTGAGATGATTAATTTTAAGCTGCGTTTCCTTTTTACTTCTTTCGATAAGGGATGATAAGTTTAAGTGAAATAGGATTTGGGCAACTTTCTCTATATAAACGATACATAGCAGCTATAAAAAGGTCCGATTATAAATATTTTTTATTTATCCTATTTTTAGAATAAATGACTTTCGTAGTTTGGGAATGATAAGATGTGATCTTTGGCAGATTTTAAATCATCAACAGCCTTTTTATTTTTAGATGGCAGATGTCCTCTTGTATCAGCTGGAATGATTCCGGTTGCGGAGTGTTTTTTTCATCTATTACAATGTTCAAAACATTGTCATACACTATGAAAGCCTGGAAGAAAGTTATTGAGAGGCGGTTGAGAGAAGAGACTGAAATTTCACAGAACCAATTCGATTTTATGCCTGGTCGGGGTACAACGGATGCTATTTTCGCTTTGCGCCAGCTATGCGAGAAATACAGAGGTGCGCATAAAAACTTGCACATGGTATTCGTTGACCTCGAAAAGGCATACGAACGGGTAACTCGGGAGGTTCTGTGGTGGGCCCGTAAGGAGAAAGGTGTGCCTGGGAAGTATGTGCAGTTGATCCGAGCGATGTACAGTCGATGTAGTACCCAAGTCCGATCCACAGTGGGCACCACTGGAAACATCAATGTGGCTGTCGGCTTACATCAGGGATCGGCTCTCAGCCCTTACTTCTTCCTGATGATAATGGACGCTCTGACGTCGGACATTCAGGAGGAGGCTCCTTGGTATATGCTGTTTGCCGACGACATTGTGCTGGTTGCCGAGAGTAGCCTAGAGGTCCAAAATATATTGGATGTGTGGTGGCACAGACTGGAAAGTGTTGGCCTGAAATTGAGTAAAACCAAAACGGAGTACTTGTTCTGCGATTTCGGTGGTCTCTCCAACCCTGTACCTTTAGCTCTCGCCGGAACGCCCATACCAATCTGTTCTGACTTTCGGTACCTCGGGTCGCTCGTCCAAGGGGATGATGAGGTAGACCGAGACGTAACACGTCGAAACAACGTAGGATGGATGAAATGACGACAGGTCACGAGAACAACTTGCGAACCACGCATGCCCCTCAAGTTGAAGGGTAAAATTTACAAGTCTGTCATAAGACCTGTCATACTGTATGGATCAGAATGTTGGGCTGTGAAAAAGAAGGATGAAAAAAGATTGCATGTAGCGGAGATGAGAATGTTGAGATGGACGTGTGGTGTGACGAGAGATGATGAGTACATTAGGGGAAGTTTGAAAGTGGCGCCAGTGACTGAAAAGTTGAAAGGTAATCGGTTGCCTTGGTATGGTCATGTGAAGAGGAGAGATGAAGCGCATATTACTAGAAGAGTTCCGAGTATACATGTAAGTGGATGAAGAGGGAGAGGAAGGCCGAAGATAAGATGGATGGATTGTGTGAGGAATGATATGAAAGAAAAGGGAGTTAGAGATAGTTTGACGGGTGACAGGACAGAATGGAAGAAAAAAAAGTGTTGCGCCGACCCCAAGTAATATGTGATATGAGCAGAAAGAAGAAGACAATGTTCAAAAAAATGTTCCAAAACAAATCAAACTTGGTCGAGGTCACCGGAACAAATGACACGCGCGAGTCCTTACCTAAAAAATTGCGTAATTTAAGGATAAAGCGCCAAAACTGCAGCTATCTCTTTTTGACATATCACTTTGTCTCATCACATGCGCAACGAATAAAAAATGTAATAGATGTTAAATTTATTTGTTACAAAATACAATGCAATTTCTATGCGGTAATAACTGGACAACTTGATTTATGCTATTAAAACGTTAAGTAGGTTGTTGGAATAAATGAACATCTCGTGTTGTTCGTTATTTTTTCTTAATGGTTTGCAGTATTATAATGACATGTTGAGTTGTGTAAATAATTACAATTTGTATGTTTTAATATCTCAAGATGTCACATTGTACCCTTTAGTAAGAGAGTTATTCAAAAATTCACATCTTCGCTATGTGCGGTAAAACAGACCTATCGACTTAGTCATTTATTCACCCTATGAAAGAAGCACTCCTAATGCCTATTATGCATTAAAAAAAAAAATGTGTAAGTCGACTTATCAACCTATTCACGCCTGGTACGGATATAAACTATTGCTGGACTGCGATCCCAACTGATAGTCATCAGCGATGCAATCGTTGATGGAAAAGCGCACTAGTTTATTAAGAGCCTATTCACCGTAACCTTGAAGACTCCTAAATTATAATGATGGGAAGACGATCCGATGGACGAGGTCCAAACGTTAACGAATACCTATACTTTTCATGTTTGCTTAGCTTTTCCTTACAACATGTCTGTTAATTAATACCTAATGCATACAGCCTGGAGGTTTCCAATTAAAAGTAATTGGAAACCTCCAGGCTGTCTGATTTATTTATTTATTAAAACTTCATGCAACACACATATATAAAGGCGGACTTAATGCCTTAGGCATTCTTTGCCAGCCAACCAAGGGTGGTGAAGAGAAAACATGTCAGCATGGCTTAATCATTATTCAAAAAGTCGTCCACTAATCCTGTGTTAAAATAGTTATGGAGTTTAAAAATCTCGAAGCAACCCTAGCGCTTAACAAAGCGACTCAATATTTTGCTAAACGGTCCTACACAAAGTTTTCAATTTTCTCCTCAAACATTGCCATTTTTTCAAAGGAAACTCTTGAGTGAGAATAAAAGAGACACAATGAAACTCTTCTAAACGTTGTGTTTTCTTAGAAAGTGTTCCCCCGGCGACATTGTTCAATGTTCGTCTCAACACAAAAACTGTTATGTTTTGTACAACAGTCAATTTGGCGGCCATTTTGTTGAGAAATTAATTGTTAATGTTGTCCATTCTTCTGTAAATATAATTGACGCGTAGGTACATAAAATATAGCCTTTGTCACTCAGGAATTAGGCAGCTTTCTATCGGACGACCTTCTACAAACAGAAAACAAAGAAACAAAAAAAACAAACTTTACTGCTTCATTATATTAGTGTTCCTAGATATAATTAACTTATTCAGTCAAATAGAAAGAAAAACTCAGATTCAATTATATTTTTTTTAATGTTTTAATTGAAAAATTAATGTTGAAAGCAATATTTGTCTAGCCTCTCATTATCGACCTGTATATTTAAGTAATTTTAAAGTTCCATAAAAATACATAAGTAAAAACACACAACGCGGTGATGATTGAAACATTTACTTTCTGTTGTAACGAAAACCAATACAAACCTGAATAATTACTTTACACCCCATACACTAAACAAACATGCACCTTTCTATATCTAAAATTAAACCTGTCCCAGTTAAATATTTGAAATCCGCTTTATAGTCATACGCTTTATACGTCATACCGGGCGTGCAATATTAATGCATTTTTGTTAGGGATCCGGACACCTGGACACCGCCGGCTTTCGGACGGTAATTATTTAAGATAGCGCCCCCTGCCGGACAGCGGTGATTCATCGCGGAAATGTAACACAGCTTTATTTCCGTAAAATCTGTGGCGTGTATAAATGCGAAAAAATTTGAGGATCAACAATGAAGTTTTTTTGGCATTTTTTGGGGGTTGTTGTGAAATGTGGGTTTGCGTATTGTCTCATCCTTCTTTTTTCCTTTACCATTCATCAAGTTTGCAAAAATTATAACAAATGTTTTATTCTGCAGAATTTTAGTCCTAGAACAGTTCGAATGTGTACCTAGTCGTAAAGTTTCTCAAACAAAATCACAACGACACTTCAAAGCATCCTCACATCACTAAACCGTCGACAATCTCGCGGTGTTTAGAGAGTGTTTCCACAAGACGGACGAACAACAGCGGTCGTTTGAGGCGCGCCCGTGACGTCACGACGATGACGTCTCACACAATGCGTCGCGCGCTCAAAGCGCACACACTCTCATTTAGCGCGCGACGTGTAGGGGACGTAGTACCTCGGAATAGATGATGTTTGTTTTTCTACCTGTTTGTTGAGGACAACAAGCTGGGACACGGTGGGAAGTTGATTTAGACATTTCTGATGAAAGAAAGAAGAAAAAAAAAGAAAAAACTTTTATTCGTACCTCACACATACAGTAGAATCCGATAATATAAATAATAGGAAACACTTTAAAATCTGTGCAAGGCCAAAAGGGCGCCTAACTCAGCATATGCTGCGATATTTAAAAAGATAAATAACGCAGCGCTGGTATTCTGTTAGGGCCCGCGGTGATGCCACGGTCACATTCACGGAGGTTCAATATAATTAATATTGGTATCGAAACAAAAAAAAATAAAAAATAAAATAAAATAATAAATAATTAAATACGAACATTGTAAAACACCCATTGGACAAATAATAAATAAATAACATTGGTAAATAGGGTGAAATTATGTTAATACGTGTTATGTGTTAGATATAAAAAAAAGTGCAATATATAATGAACCAGAGACCGACGCCCGACGACTTGCGCTCCAAACTCATTTGTCAAAATTATAGACAAACGGAGGAACGCGAGCACACGGGCGCACTGTAGGGCGCCGCAGCCGGCGCGGCCAGCGGTTCACGAATATTAGATCGAGTGTATCTGTCCGAGTGTGTCTAAAGCTAATCTGTGGAAATTAGTAGTCTATGGAAAGTTCCATCGACTGTCAAAAGAAAAAGTAGGAGGATCTTCAAACAAAACAAATAAACAAAAGTTGAGTAAATATAGATACTTAAATACGTCTAAAACAAAAGTGATTCGGGTGTATCTGAAATGTTATTGTGTATGTCTGTGAAGTGTAATAAAATTGTAGTGTTGTGTTGGGCGCAAGAAAAAGATGCCAAACTAGCCGAGCGATGAGTGACATGTCACTAATGCAAAATCGTGCAGAACTCTGGTTGAATTATGTCGTGGTTTCCCTTTGATTGCGTAATAAATGCTGTTTGTATTTGAAGCTAAAAGCACCAACCGTCTTTAACGCACGAAGAGGTGGAGGCAAATCATTCCAGATCTTGCTACTGGCGTATTTGAAACTTCCACTAACTGATGCTTGCTGGGTATATTAGTGTCTGGTTTTTGAATTGAGAATTACCGTCTGTTGTACACTTATATTTGTAAATGTTTGTCCTTTATTAAGTTAAGGTGTGCAATAAAGTTATATAATATAATTTTAAATAAGAGTTAAGGAGATGCAACTCGACATAATTTTTTACTGTTTCTTATACAGCCGCTCTTACGCGATTTTGACGTTATTACACATTTTTCACAGTATCTTGTGGATATTATCTAGGCTTCTATTCAAATTCATTTATAAATTGGTGTAAACTAATCCAAATCATTTTATCAATATTCCAAATGACGACAATTTTTTTGAAAAACTTAACTTTCAAAGACTTACAGTACCTATGCTATACTTATTGCCTTTAGTAGAGTTTTTTTAGAAAGACGTTCACTCTTGGACATATTATTATGCCTCCCCAAAGTGTCGCCATAACGACCATTTCTTTGCGTCTCGTATCCATCGGATTTCCACGACCCTCACCAGGTTATTGGTCCACCTTGTGTGAGGCCAACGCTGCGTCTTCCGGTATATGGTCGCCATAGTCGGTCGTGGTCAACTAAAACATTTTAGATTCAGACACTGGGATTCAATATTCTTTTCAAAAGTCTTGAGAACCAAATCCTCCCTCCTTCTTCATATGAAAGTTGTAATACCTAAACCTATAAACTTGGTCTACACCACTCTCATTACAGACAAGTCTCAAGTTCGGTACAGAATCGCTGGTCCAAGGAGACGCACTTAAAGGACAAAAGAAAACAATATTTCTATTCATATCCCCGGGGAGTCTCGGACACAAGTGGCCTTTGTCGTGGCGTGACGTCACAACGTGCTATACAAACATTTCGTTCAACTTACTGTTAGGACCACGTCGTACCTACCTACGCTACCTACCTACCTATACAGTTTTGGTTCTTTAAGGTGCTGTGCTCAAATTCGTGTAGTTAAGACTGACTCCGGAGGAACCGAGTAAGCCACTGCACGAATTTAAGCACGGCTTGTGCTCCACTCATGCTTGACGCCTCTAGCGTAGAACTACCTAAGACCCACTTAGCTCGCCGTCAGACCGTCCGGTAATCGTCAGGGCCGAGCTCAACACGTCAACGGCGCGTATCATTCCACGCGCACCTAAAGAAGTTGTCAGCAACCGTATCGGCCCGGCAGGGTCGAAGCCTACTGGGGCCAAGGGTCTGTTTCCGGAATTGAGGTTCGGCCCCGGTATGAAAGGCAACGAAGGAATGGGGTGGGTTTTGTAGTCAGTAAGAGTCTGACACTATCTCCTGCTCCGCCCAAGGGCGGGGGTTATCATCGGGATGATGATTTTTACCAACTGTAAAAGAAGAAAAAAACTCGATTCCTTTAGCCTCCGACAACAACACAAGAGTGACGTCTAGTCATTTTCCGGGAACGAGCAAGACTGTCATGACGTCAACTACTTGACTTGCCCTACATTTAATGTTTATACCATATCTCTTGCTTTTTATAAAAAGAGGTAAATATTTCAAGCGTAGAGTTACAATATTTAGCACTTAATTAGATTATAATTTACAAAAATCACTAGTTCGCTTTTTGAAGTGAAATTATATATTTAGGATACCTTTATATTATCTCACGGCTACTGAGACTCCATCCACACTATTCAACAGATCTCGAACAAACCTAAGTTCATTGCACAGTTTAATATGTTATTCTGTGTCCGTGATAAAAGAACTGTGGAATATTTATTTAATTTTCTTGTTTTCTTTTTGTTTCAGGTAATATACAGTTTTTACAAACTTCAATGCTGACGTCAAATCGTAAGTTGTAAAATACTCACAATTGTGAGAACCTACCTGGGACCTTACTTTGACGTGTTATGACCTGCGAGTGAGAAAGAGGGATGGAGTTATACACTCTATATATGGCACACGGCTGCGCAGTTCAGTTTAGGTTGTAAAATGCATCGCTTTAAAAGCTCGTGGTTGGGCCTCTGTTAATATTCCTTAAAAAAATTTTTACGAATTGCTATTTTTAAACCCATCAAAAAACTTTTAGTTACAAATCTCAATAACAGATGGCGCTGTTCTAAACCATCATAAGTGTCATAATTTTCCCGCTAAGGGTCCACACTGACCGCCCCAAAAACCAAAAACGTCGGCTTGTGTAATACTGCACATACTTCACGATCCACCCACCGGATGATAATGGAGATGATTGATGGAGCCGCGTCGCGGGGATTTGATCAATTATCATTATTTTTCCACCACAGATTGATGATGGCATCAAAATTAAATTATTTTAGAAGTTTGTTATAGAACCGAGCAATATCGAAAAGGTGAGTCTTTGATGGAACTGTTGGTGTTAAAGTTAAATTAAAAGGTTAAAACTCGAGTTATTTGGTTCTTTCAAATACCTACTTAAGTAGGTAGGTTTAACTACCATCACTAGTTTTTCCTCACTGTCTCATCTCAGCTGAAAACTCAACTGTCTATAGAAAGAAAAACAATAGAAGAGCGTTATAAAAGCATTTCATTAAAAAAGATAATTGGAAATCAGTGTCGGTTCGGGTAACGACACCGTAAAACGACGAAAGTCGCTTTATATTTAAAATAATCTCTCTACGTTGACGTGACAGACAATGAATTTTTAATACCCTTTGAGATTTCAGAAGCAAAAGAAATTTAAAACCAATTTTCTACCTTTTTTATGGTGGGAAAAAATCATCCAATGACATCCCCCGCTCTTGGGCGGAGCGGGAGATAGTGTCAGACTCTCACTGACTAAAAGACCCACCCCGTTCATTCTAGCCTTCATACAGGGCTCGAGCGCCCTTTCGGATAACCCTGGCCCCAGTAGGCTTCCACCCGGCTGGGTCCCTGCTGTTGCTGACCATTGCTTACTGTCCGCAAGCCCGCGCCTACGGTGGCCGGAAATCGGGATCAGAATCCCGGCGGCGACGGCGGTGAGAACGCCGTTGCCTGATACGTTCGGCCTCCTCCTTTGCGAGCATTACTGCTTCGCAGAAGTCGGCGACCGCCTGCCACTCCTCCTCGCTCCGGACCATGGCCTCAACCAAGGCCCGGCGCGAGAAGTCTCCGCCGCCGATCGCCCCCACGAGGGCAAGGCGATGCTCCGCCCAAGCAGGGCACACCTCGACTGTGTGCTCCACCGTGTCCTCCGGGCATTCCGCACAGTGGCGACACCCGGGCGTCACTTCCGCACGAATCCGGTTCAGGAACCTCCCGAACGAACCATGTCCGGTGAGGACCTGCGTCATACGGAAGGTAAGGACGCCGTGAGGTCTTACCAGCCACGCCTCAAAGAGGGGACTTACCGCCATGATTGTGGCGTGCCCAACGAATTTTCTACCTTTCGCTAACACTTTGTGAAAATGTACTGGGATGAGTAAGTGCCTACTGTTATATGTAACGTGTTGGAGTACTCTACTAGTAGTAACGTATAACAAATAACATGTACGCAAACAATAACACAGAGGAAATAAGTGAAAACAAACAATATCCCAATTAGAGGCAGCACACAGTCGACACGAACTAGTTTTGTTCCGCCTAACGTCCAATTTAAAGTTCTCGACACTTATAATTGCGTGCGACGTCGCTTGTAATGTGGAGGCACTCTATTAACAAGTAGGAAACTTTGAGGCTGTAGTAATATACCTCATTGCTACTTTTTTCTAAGTAGGGAAATTATTCAATGATATCCTCCGCTCTTGACCGGAGCGGGAAACAGTGACAGACTTTTACTGACTAAAAACCCACTCCTGTTCCTGCGTTCACTTTTGCGTTACGAATCCTTAGTTTCAGTAGGCTTCGACCTTGCTGAGCCCTTACGGTTACCTGACAACTCCTTGAGGCGCGCGTAGAGCATACGCGTCGTCGACGTCTTAGGCTTACTCCGGACGATTACCGAACGGTCGGACGGCGAGTTACCCATTGCTCGCCGTGGCTGGAAATCGGGATCAGAATCCCGATGGTGGCTGGGGCGTGAGCGCCGTTGCCTCACGAGCGGCCTCCTCCTTTGCTAACATTACTGTCTCGCAGAAGAAGGCGCTCGCTTGCCACTCCTCCGTACCTCATTGCTACTGAAATTATAAACTCTGAGGCATATTTATTCCGTATGTCTCTCAGTGAAAATGATAAAGCATAAAATTCTTGGAATATGTGAAAAATAATATATAATTATTTTATTAGCTCTCCACTAAAAGCTATGACATCAAAAGAGCAACATCAAAAGTAATTTACCTACACAAAATACTGTCATCTTCCAACAAAAATGACAACAGAAATCAGAACTGAAAAACAAAACATAGCCCATAAAAAGCGAACAACATAGAAAAAAACATAATATAGTAATAAAACGAATCCATGTGAATAATCCTTTGAAATATTTGGCGGCGTATTGTCGGGATGTCCCTTCCCTAGCGCGTGACTAGACTCACAAGATGGCGGCCGCACAAATACGCGGGAAAACGTATTTTTTTTGCTAAACCGTCAATTTTCGTTTTTTTCTGTAATCTGAAACTAAATTTCAGTGCTTAGATTTATATTTATAAAATTATTGTACTAAAGTTGTATGTACTTAAAACACATTTTTTAATCCACTTTTTCACACAACCTTTAAGGTTTTCATCGCAGAGATTTTCACAATTTTTTTATGAAATGAAATGTTGGATAAAATCTTAAAATTAAATCTAAGTTTTCCGATTTAATGAAAGTAAACAGACTCGGATCTAGAGAGCAAGGATATCCGATCAAAAGCAAAGACTAAGTAGGTTATTTGATTGTGAAAGCAGTTCTATTCAAAGTGGAATCTATTAAATTATATTTAAACCCTAACTTAATTCGCCTCGACTTCGCATGCGTGTTACAAATCTTTTAAATTATCGGCTTCTCTACTATAACATAATAGGTATGTTATCCATCAATATGTTCCTCATGAATCCATGTGTCTTTTGCTAAAAATCCCTAGAAAATCCGTTCAGTAGTTTTTGAGCTTGTCGCAACAAGACAGAGAAACATGATGGAGGAATTTGTTTAATAATTTGTAAATTATCTTTACAAATTATTAAATAAATTCCCGCATCTAATATTTGTGGGTTTGGATATTTTTATGTTTTATCTTCTATCTTTTAATGAGAAATTCCTCAGAACCGCATAAATATATCATCAGCTACTCACTAACAGACATAAAGTAGCATCCCTTTGCCCATCCCTAATAAAAAAAAGCGGCCAGTGTGACCATTTCCCGCTACCGCCGCCGGCAAAAGGGTTGCCAGCTCATCGGCTGAACACAACAGGAGATATTTTCTTTTCATCTACTTCGTTTAAAAAAAACTGACAAATCGAATAAAAAGGCTTTTCAGTTGTAAAATAACGGCGGAAGAGAATTTCAGGACGAAATAAAATGGAAAAACAGCCTCCAGGATGATTGAGCCTTTCATGTAGCCTCGCTGGATTACACAGACTAATTCTTGTTAGATGAATAATTTTCTAGCTATCTAGGTCGCCATTTCTCAGGGCAGCGAAGGATGTTCCTGACACCTTTTAGCATTGTTTAAGTATTGTTTGTCTTCGATTAAAACTCAAGAGAGGTCTTCTGAAAGAAAGGTTCTCTGTGCAATTATAAAACTATAATTTACTGGCTTTAGCCCGCAGCTTCGCCCGCGTACATAAAATATAGCATAGACATAT
The DNA here is from genome assembly GCA_929112965.1 of Mythimna albipuncta. Classification (NCBI taxonomy): domain Eukaryota; kingdom Metazoa; phylum Arthropoda; class Insecta; order Lepidoptera; family Noctuidae; genus Mythimna; species Mythimna albipuncta. The sequence continues at coordinate 20,028,391 of OV815979.1, read as the reverse complement.
GGAATAAAGCAGCTTTCTATCGGTGAAAAAATGTTTGCAATCGGACCAGTACTTTCAGAGATTACTTCCTACAAACAAAAACTAACTTTACCTCTATTAGTGTTTCCAATATTAGTGTAGATAAAACGGGGACAATATTTTATGTACGACAGATGTATGGAAGGTCACTGTTTCTTTTCAATTTCTAAATAGTGTAGTAATAACTTGTATTAAAAAAACAATTAAAATCAAAATTTATTCAAGAATCAAAGTCATATTTTTACTAAGTACATGATTTTTTCTCACATGTAACTAAGCGAACCATAATATGCTTAGTGGTTTCATACGAAACTTTTTTTACTAAAGTCTCAAGACGATGTTCTCCTCGTAAAATAATCTTGTCCTCGAAAACGCCAAGAGCTAACATACTAGACTTAATAAGAAGGATACGGAAAACCCATCTTATTCACGGTACACTGCATAAGCAAGTGCCACGCATATACTTAGCATAAATATTGTGAGAGTTTCACTTTCCGGCGCGCGCCATGGTCGCCCTACGCAAGTGCGCTGCTTTCATTATTCATGCATTTTCATGGAAATTTACTATACGACAGATTTCCTAGGGTAGGTGGGTGTTTTGTCTAAATTGTTATGTTAATATAAGTAGAAATATAAATATTTTGGGTAACATATTTAGGGTTAGTAATGGTTTGACTAGTTTTTAGGGTTCTGTACCTGTATGATAAAACAGGACCCTATTAGTAAGACTCCACTGTCCATCTGCCACCAGGCTGTATCTCATGTATCGTGATAGCTAGACAGTTGAAATCAACACGGATATTTTTGTTGCCACAATAACAAAAAATACTAAAAACAGAATAATTTTACGGGTCCCTTCGTTCCCAAGTCCGACTCCCACTTGACCGGTTTTTATTTTTTTTTTCTAAAAATAATGTTCCTAATGTAACAGATCATAATGGCTACCTACAAAAAAAGTAACACAGACAGATTTACACAGTACTCTTTATTATACACCATAATAAATTTCAATTACAAACTAAGACTACTATATTCACTGCGGGGTGCCAGCTGAAAATCAGCGCTGAGTGTTTGATGCCCAGCAATGCTGAGTTGGTGACCCTTTCGGTTCAGGCACAGTCACTGCAATTACTTTATTGTATGTTTGTACTTTTTAGGGTTCCGTAGTCAACTAGGAACCCTTATAGTTTCGCCATGTCTGTCTGTCTGTCCGTCCTCGCTTAATCTCTGTGACCGTTAGCACTAGAAAGCTGAAATTTGGTACCAATATGTATATCAATCACGCCGACCAAGTGGTAAAATAAAAATTGCAAAAAAATGTTTTATTAGGGTATCCCCCCCTATATATGTAAAGTGGGAAGTGATTTTTTTTTTATTTCAACCCTAACGTGTGATATATTGTTGGATAGGTATTTAAAATGAACAGGGGTTTACTGAAATCATTTTTTGATAATGTCAATAATTTCGGAAATAATCGAACCAAAAGTAAAAAACAATGTGTGTGTCCCCCCCTCTGTCTTTTGAACCATAAGATTAAAAAATATGAAAAAAATCTGAAAAGTAGAACTTTATAAGGACTTTCTAGGAAAATTATTTTGAACTTGATGGAAAGAACAGTTTTTGTACAAAAAAGACAAAAGCGTTCTACATAATAATGTGCCGAATAAATGCTATTCTATTCTATTATATTGCTTTCACCCCTGCATAGCAAATGGGTTCACTCTAGACAAAGTTAAGTAAGTTAGTTTGAGACGCGAAGGCTCTATTCACTACTAAATGATTTTAATTCATTTTTGTTGTATGTAGTGTAAATAATACACGACGAACTATCTATGGTTTATTAGCATAGATATAAGAAAGTTTCCTATATTTTTTTAATTTATCTATTCTATAGTTTACTAGTAAAGCAATTCTTGTATTCGCCTTTTTCTTTCTTTTTTATTGCACCTACCACAATTTTCCTCTGCATCACCCAAAGGTTGACTGGTAGAAAATGCCTAAGGCATTAAGTCCACCTCTGTACTTATGTGTGCTTAAATAAATAAATAAGTGAAGGCTCTATTCACTACTAGATGATATCAATTCCTTTTTGTTGTACATTATTTAAATAATACACCACGAAATATTTGCGTATCTTCTCTTCTTCTCTGTCAAATCTAACCAAAGATGGTCTGTAAAAAATACTTTTAGCGATAACACCGCCCATTGTTACACCCTATTAATTTTAAGCTCTTACTGTAATTTTTTATGGTCTTGGTACAATAAAGAGTATGTGTATCTATCTTTACTATAACGACGTAAAACGGAGTTTAGTTTATGGAATAAAAGTATTATCTGAAGCATTGACAATGGTAGAACTTCATTGCACACACGTGGACCATGTACGCCGATAGGCGTATTGGTCTCCATACAGTTTATATGGGAACTAGACTTGTAGAGCTACACTTGATACACGCGACGTCGTTCTACAAACAAGTCAGGCGTGGTTCACGTGTGCGACGGTCTAATGTAGTTCTAGCATAATAAATATATGTTAGTGCTGTACAATAAAATGAAGATATTGCTATGAACTTTCAAATGACTTGAGCCACAATAAAGTACAGAAGACGGGTACGGAGATCATACAAAAGAGCCCATAGTCCTTTCCAAAATTTGATTCTTAAAGTTTTTTTGTTGAATGTTTTAACTAGATCTACACTAATATTATAAAGAGATAAAGTTCTTTTGTTCGTAAATAAAGGGATTTTCCGAAATTCGCCCCCTAAGGGGATGATAAGGTGGCCCAAAGTTTGTATGGAGAAAACGACGCGAAGTCGCTGGCAGCAGCTAGTTTCTTATAAACTACTAGGTTTTGCTCGCTGCTTCGCTCGCGTACATAAAATATAGCCTATGTCACTCAAGAATAAAACAGCTTTCTGTCAGTGAAAAAAATTTAGCAATCGGACCAGTATTTTCAGAGATTACCTCCTAAAAAAAAAAGCATAAAAACAAAAAAAAAACAAACTAACTATACCTCTTTATTATATCTCTGTAGATAATAATAATATAGTGTAGATAATATTATGACCACATTACCATTCCCTTTACATTCTCCAATCAGTATGATCAAAGAGTATTAAACAAGTAGGTAACAACTGGAAGTTTACGTAAGTTGACAACTCCGAGGCGTCGGCGTCGCGGCTACAACTTGTAATTGCGTTTGGTTTCGCCTGTAATCGCTTACTAACTGATAACAGAGGTGCTGCGGTCGTTGGAAACTGTGTTAGAATGGGTGTGTTTGTATGATTATAGCATTCAAATATAGGGTAGTATGCCTTCACCGTTTTGAAATTGTCCATGTTGTTGCCGTAATAATCTTAGAATTGATCTCTTCATGACTTGTCCCACTAAAACTGGCCAGATTGATTATACGTTATCGTTTGATGGTAAGTCAATTCACGTTTGGCCATATGATTTGTGTAGGATTTCCGTACATCATAAATTTTATTCTTCACTGAAAATACGTGTTATATTTTAAAATTATTAAGGGAGCGGGGCACCCGGGCACCCCAACTCGGACAGGTTAGGTTAGAAGGGGGTGGCGAGGTGTAGCGAGCAAGCGAAGCGAGCGAACACAGACCCTGCTATCTCCCTCGTGGTTTTTTTTTTACACCATATTTTAATACTATAAAAAAAAAAAAACATATTGTGTACGGAACGGAAATACGAGTGCATTAAGGTACATACAGTGGACTTTTCCGGTGGACAACGTAACTATTTTACGATAATTATGATCAGCCATTTTTGACTTTATCATGAAATAATCACGCGTTTAGCACCATTTCCTGCAATACAGGTTTATACCTGGCTCAAAAGACAGGCAATTTTACAGTGTGTAATAATTGTATGTGTCAATCTTCTTCTTCTTCCTGCCCTCATCCCATATTACTTGGGGTCGGCGCAACACGTTTTTTCTTCTATTCTGTCCGGTCAGCCGTCAAATTATCACTAACTCCCTTTTCTCTCATACCAAGACAACCATAATTGTATGTGTCAATAAGCTACATAATTTGATTTGATTTCATATAAAATGCTCGGTCATATAATGAAGTAATCAGTTCTAAAATCTGGCCACGAGATTAAAAGAAAGAAAGAAAACTGTTTTATTTGGCATACACACTCGTCGATACACACATGTAGTAACAACATTTAGACATGATTATAAAAAAAGAGACAACTAACAATGTGTGTCTCACGGCTGCGCCAAACAGGTCAAGTTCAGCAAGTATGCTAGACAACTAAGTGGTAGTTGCCTGACGCTGGTTTTCAACTGGACCTTGTTTAGAGTGTACGGTTAAACATTAGTTTATATTTACTCAGTTATAAGTGTTAGGCGAGGGTAACACATCGAACCCATTACTTAAATATCATAACTCGGGACTGTTACTACTAGAGCACCAATGCTCTATAATACTTACCAATCATAAACTTCAATTCATAAACCACTTCACCGACAGTATCTGCATATTGGCGATATTGGATTTGGCGTGGCGGCCACCGCGGCCAGGTGTTGTGCCGGACTCGTAAATCTGACGACCCCGGCCCGGGGGACGGCCCGTGATAAATTGTAGAGGGTTTTAAGTGAGGTTATACCTTGAATAGGTTTAGTATGTGATACCGACGTTTAAGTTATTAAAATCGTCATAACAATATATCTAACTGTAAAGTTTAAGTCAAGTGCAGGAAACTATTTAAAATGTTGTGGTTATAATTTTGGTTTCTTTGTTCGTTAAATCTTTCGTATATAAATGATATTCATTTTGTAAATAGGTTTAAAAAACACTTTTTTGTCAGTTTATGCTAGATGAGGCCGGTGTTTCCTATCTGACTACCCTGAGAAGAAACACCGAAACAAACTCAGGGGTCAAAGTCTCTTTTAAAGTGCATGTAGTAAATATGTAATGGTGAAATCATATGAGAACCATGCAAATTTGTCTGAGATGGTCTTTTGAAGAAAGAACCATACAGATTTAAGTGGACCTGTCCAGTCAGTGTCAGCATTTGTCAGTATTCGAAAAGCTCAACTCAGGGCTACTAAGGAGCTCAACGACTTGACTGAAAAGAAAAGAAAAATCAATCAACATAGTCCTCACATTTACAATAATATAAGGAAATTGATAGTTTACAAATTATTTAGCAAAGTAAATATTTACGTAAAAAAAAATTAATTACCTAAAATGTATACATGTCAAATTGTAAAATAAAAAAAAATCTACAATGTCAAATTGTAAAAAAAAAGATTAAATAAAATAAAAAGAAAGATAAAAGAATAAGATAAGAATTTCTAAATCAACACTAATATAATAAAGAGGTAAAGTTTTTTTTTTTTGTGTTTGTATGAGGTAATCCCTGGAAGTATTGGTCCGATTGCTAATTTTTTTTCACCTATATATATAAAGCTGCTTTATTCATGAGTGACATAAGCTATATTTTATGTACGCGGGCAAAATCCAGTTTCTAATAAATAAATAAAAATTACAATGGGCCCTTGAGTAAATTCATTCAACTCCGCGTTACTGCTTAGCCCTACGAGGCGAGGCGTGAAGGGCGCGCCCGCACGCAAAATAAAATAGCTTGTCTGCCGGAAAACCCTATTTACGGCGGTCACGTTTCGTTGTATGAGATGAGGCATCTATACGCTAGATATATTATGATCTATACCATTTTTTTTTTAATGTTATAAACTACGTGCTTGATTATTAACTCACCTGATGGTAAGCTGTGATGCAATGGTTGATGCTGAAGCGCACTAGTTTATTAAGACCATACTCACTATTTCGTTGAAGACACCTAAGTTATGGACGGACCGGACGGGAAGACCGGAGCAGGCAAATTGTTCCAGTCCTTACATGTACGTGGTATAAACGACGAGGTGAATAAGAGTTTCGAACTGCGGTCATTGTCAATACTAGCTTGTTTGAACAGTTTTTTGTTTCTTTCAATAATAAGTATAAGTTTATTTCCATAGTTTTGTTAATATGTGTGCCACACATACAGTCTTGAAAAATATTTTAATCATACTTACTTATATAAATATCAATTGAATAGGTACTCGTAACCTACTTCTAGGCAAGCGTGCTCCATCGTAGACCACATCAACACATACTATTAGGTGAGGTAGTGGTCAAACGCGAGCTTGCCAATCATAAAAAAAAGTTTTTATTATGGTTCTTTATCTGAGACCAGATTCATTATTTCTGTAGCCATCTTTTATTGTAGTTGTTTCTTTTTTATCTTAATTCATTAAACCTGAAGCGAACGTCACGCTCTCTCATTGTCTTTCTATTGTGTCTCTAATTACGGTATTCGATAGGTTAATCAATTTTGATTTACATTGATAACCATCAAGCTATACAAAAAAAAAAATCAAACTTTATCATTAAAGAATAAAAATGGGTAAAATGATTAAAAGAAAATTACAATGTCAGGCTTAAATTACTCCAGTGACTTAAGTCTCAAGGGTTGGTGGTCTTACTTAAAGAAATTACTTCAGAAACAAAATAATAATTTTATACACGAAAATGCCAAAACTTATCAAAGAAAAGTTTTGAGGTCTCCTCAAGTCCGCCAGGTACATAAATACCTATGTAAAAAGTAGAGACTTAAGCTTCAGAACTGTAGGTGAAGGTGCGTTGTTTTAAGTTTATTTTAATACTCTTAGAAGTTGTATATCGCAAGGGAGAGATGTAAATAAGTTGCATTATCTATGTATTTAGAACATTACTTTTAGTAATGCGAAACCCGAAACGTGTCTAGTATTTTTATGTAAAGAATCAATATACAAAATTTCATAACTGTATCATAAAATAATATAACCCCTCGAGCGCCGATTGTACATACGTCTGTACAACTTGGATGTCCTTGAAAAATGCTTAATTTTCGTGTTTTCCCCAAGTTTGTACGAAAGTTATTTGGTCAGGCGACTGAGGGTGGTTTGCTGGCGCCTAATACCCATTATGGCTTGTTGTGACCAGTGTTGTACTGAGTGTCGTTGGTGTTCAACTTGGAACCTTTTTAAATATCTTTCGTTTTTGTTTTTGTTTCGTAAACTATTCTGATTCTGAACAAACTATATTCTATAGGTTATTATAGGTTTCACATAAACTAAAAATAATGTAGTTTATAAAAGGAGAAACAGACTGACTGACATATCAAAGCACAGCCGAAACTGTATGGTCTAGGAGTGTGAAATTTTTCATAAAGTTTCCTTTTATGACGTAGGGAAACACTAAGAGAGGATTTTATAAAATTCACCCCTTAAGGGGAAGAAATGGGGTTCCAGAGTTTGTATCTACAGATAAACTTAATTTTGCGCGGGCGAATCCACCAGATGGGTATTAGTTCGTGAAGTCTAACACTTCCTCGCGCTCTTTTCTAGAGCAGGAAGGCATTGGATTACTTCCAACTTGAAGAAAAAGTAAGAGGCCATTCATAATATTTTTTTTTTTATAATTGATAGGTTTCTAGTGCCCCCATCATCAGGCTTTTTACCACTATCTGACCAGATGGAAAGTGATGATGTGGTCGTCGATGGAGCATGCTTACTTAGAAGCAACCTATTCACCCTTTACTTGAAGACCCCCACGTTCAATTCGTCAGTTGTACGCACAATGAGTGACCTTTGCCTTGCTTTTCAGCTGGACCCAGGGTTTCCCTTTTAGACACGAATCTATGGCCGCAATAGGCTTCGACCTTGCTGGGTCTCTACGGTTTTGCTGACATCTCTTTGAGGCCCGCGTGGAACACTACGCCCCGTCGATGACTTGGGCTCGGTCCGTACGGTTACCGGACGGCGAGTTAGGGAAGTATGAAATTACCTGAAAACTAAAATAGACAGTTTCCAGGTACGCGAACACAGGAACACATTTATAGAAATAAAATAATTCGTGTAAAGTGCGCCTGCAGACGTTTATCGGCGATAAACAAGGCCCCCACTAGCTAGTTTACGGCTCTCGCGAATTTAAAACGTACCTGTAAGTGCTATTTATGTTATATGCAGTTTGTCTGTTCTATGTTTAATGTATGTGGCTAGCAGACATTACCTACAGCTTAAACGTAAAAATATGATGAGTTACTAACAAGATCGATCGAACTCGATTTTAAATTCCCTAATTTATATAATATTATAATTTATTTATAATATCCATGATTCTAAAATATTTGGAAGCGAAATGTTTATACGTATTTGCTTTTTAGGGTTCTGTCTCTCAGTCGGCAAAAACGGAACCCACATAGAATCGATCTGTTGTTGTCTGGTGATATTATGCTGAAATTAATACCAAATACTCAGGCAGGTGTGAAAAGTTGACCTTTTGCAGCAGCGCAAAAGTCAACTTAATCTAAAGATAAGGCAGTTTATGGAGCATATTTATACATTCTCAAGGAAATCAAAACCTCGAAGTTCTTCCCTTTGACATAAAATTTGGCTAACTGACTGACTGTACATTTGTACAGTTTCCAAACTTACTTCTTGAAACGACTTGGAAAAAATTCGTAGACTCGTTCTGAAATCGAACTACATATTTTTTTTATTCTTTTATTTTAGGGACTTGTCACAGTAAGACCATGCCAGCCCCATCGTAACCTAATACAAGTAAAGCTACCTTGAATCTTATTAACTAGGGCTCTAAAACCTTACTCACTAATTAATAGGTAAGTTAGTACAAAAACCTCGATGCACGAGTTCAACCCACACCACCTGACCAGTTTCTTTTATCTAATATTTTATCTTGGCACTGACTACCTAGTTACTATTTTATTTACACAAAAAATAAAAACTAAAGTCACAACTGAGTCCAACAAAACTGTTGATATTTTCTCGCGACAAAACAACAGGACATATGTCAATAAACTACAAAAACACTGCAGAACCTTCCCTCGCGTAAGCGGCTTTGACATCAAAAGAGTATTCTTCAAGCAATTCTTTCGCATCATCGCTTGCCTGCCGGCTAGTCGGACGTTGCCGAACGTTTCCGAGCTGTTCCGAATGCCGGAACTGAATAACGTAAAAACGTTGTCCGTTCTTTGCATCGGAATACGAGCATTTTCTTGTATAGTTCAGAATATAGATGGTAAAAGCGTAATTTAAATAGTATTTGACGGAATATTAAGCATTCCCGAAAATAGAATATGCCTAATACGAGTACTCCGTCACATATTGTTTTCCAATCATGTGATATATAGGAACGTGACCCAAATATCTGACGTGGTTTTCCAGCAGTCTATTATTTTCTGCTATAGCACATAATTGTGTGTGTTTATATTTGTTCAATATTTTGTATAAAATAACAAATAATACTAATAAGAAATCTTTTTCTGAAAACAGCTTCAAAATTTGTTATGAAATAAAGTAGCAAGTAGAATTTCAAATATTGATATGAACAAGAGTAAGTTTGTGGTGGGAACATCTCGCTATCTCCTTTGTACACACGTAACGTAATGGGGGTGACGTCACATTTCACTATGTACATCCTTATTTTGTTACTTGACATTTTCCCCTGCCACCAGACTTGAAACTGACTTAATACTAAACGGATTTAAAAAAGTTTTTTCTGTTTACCAATTTGAATAAAGTTATTTTTTGAAAACTTACATAAACTATTCAATTCTGATAGTATTAAAACGATTTAAACTTATTAACGCTACAGCAAACTACGATAATTTGGTTTCAACATTTGGCTAGATAAAGGACACGCGAAAACGTGTAATTAATGGAATTGAGCCGGAATGCTCAGGTGCTTAGCGTTTGTCGCATTATCGCTGGCGAGCGTGTGCAGTGGGGCGGAACGCGCAGTTATTACGATGTTAGTGCGGATTATCATCGCTTTGTGCTAGCTAATGAGGCGGTGTGGCTCGGTTCTACCAGGTTATCGCTTCTCAAACTAGGTAGAATTCAGTTAAGCATAAATCTTTTTAAAATACTGCGCTGAAAAAATTAAATTATCAGATAAATTAGGTACAGCTAACTGCTAAAAAAAACTTACTAAGAACAAGAAGAATCAAAATAAAAGAAAAAGATGAAGAAGATTTCTCAACCTGAAAAAAAACCTCAAATCTTTATTGCAATTCAATCAAATCAATACAAAAACGATTATGAATCTTCTGATTTTGTTTTTAATAAAACAAGAAAAATACAAACACTTAACTAATTAAAACTATAGTATACCTATACTTAAACTCAAGTCAACTATTATGAATAAATATCTAACAATAACCAATATAATTGACAACAATAACACTACAATACAACAAAACAACAACAACTAACACTATAATAATAATAAAAACAAAGACAACAACTATGAACAATTATGTGTTTATTCTATTTTAATTATGGAGCCTGTCGGGTTCAGCTAAAGAATAGTAGCAGAGAGGAAGAGCCCTAATATAAATATTGTTTTTCTTTTATGTCCTTTAATAGATATTGAAAAGAAAAATCCAAAGCAAACAAAAATAAAGAAACCTGAATATAGTTGGTTCAGAATCAGTAACTGAATGGATTCCGATAAATTTTAAAAAATATTTAAAAAGTAAGTACAATAAAGGTCATGGCAGGTCATAGCGGGCATTAGGCGCCAGCAAATAGTTGGATCAAAGTGCCAAACAACCCTTCAGTCGCCTGGAAGGCCCGGTGACTTTGTATTTTTGTTGCTGACATAACAAGCTTATAACTTGTGATTAATCATGATACAGTTTTGAAATTTTGTACATAGATTCTTTACATAAAAATACTAGCCACGTGTTTCACGTTTCGTATATAGTTACTAAAACTAATGTTGTATTATTAACACCCTAAAAGTATTTCTAAAGATTTTTCTTTATCAGATAACTTTATTTAAATCAAGATTATAATGAAGCCCAGTCTTTACTCCAGTCACACTTCATATTACAAAAAAAAATATTTGCCAAATTCAGCGCATTACAAACCGTTACAATTGAAGAAAATCACGAATCACAAAAAGTCAGTAATGAGGCGAGTTCACACGTCTTGCTCGTTTCGATTGTCGTCGAATTAATTTATCTCATTGAGTCCCGGAATCCCGGTGTCTCCCGAGTCCCGGTGTGCGAGAGTCCCGGTGTCGCTCGGCTTAGATTATCGATTACGTGTATTTTTGTTGCCTGGGCTTGAAACTTTGTACAAAAGTGGTACTTCAAATTCACTTGGATCGCAAAAAAAATATGTAAGGAGTTTTATTTTCCATTGTGGCAAAGCTATATGAAATCTATATTAATATTATAATGAAAGTACTAGTCCAATTGCTAAAAATTTTTTTACTGAAATAAAGGTGCTTTTTTCCTGAGTGACATAGGCTATATTTAATGCCGCGGGCGAAAGCTAATGTTATATCTATATACGGGATCAGGATGTTACGCAAGTAGGTGGTACATACTGCTATTTACAAAAGAAATCATCTTTCTTCAAAAAAGTCACAATCAAAAAGAAATTGGACTTATCTGTCATACTATGAACTGAAATGGCATTTTTTTCTTGAAGAAACATATTAATTTCTATGGATAAAAAAGTATTTAAAATATTATAACTCATTTACACAAATTTATTTGCACACATACATTGATGATAATGATAACACAATATATTTTAATTTTTGTGACATAATAATAATAATATAGATTATTTGTTTACCGAAATCCAAAAACACGTTAACTTTACCTAATCCCCACTTTTACTTTACACTCCAAACATTATCAGCACTGAATAAAATCTAATCAGCCACTGGATTGATAAATGGCAGTGAACGCGAATAGGCGGCGTATTAGCCGAGCTAATGCATCGGCCAATCAATCAAGAGCGTCGGGCTCGATTGATTCGCCGAATATGTCCCGAACAACCGACCAATCAGCGAGCTACGGTGACCATGTGTCACTGGATTATTGCCGGAATTTATAGTAACATATTGTTTTTCTAGAAATATCTATTAATGAATTTATTATATTTATTACCTTAATTTTTAATACTACCAAGAATGTAATTGGATTTTCCCAAAATTATTAGAGAAAGATTGTGAATAAGGGACAAAAGGTAATTGTCATTATAATTAAGACAGCAAATCTCAAACTCCAAATTACTTATCAATTTCTGAGTCAATATTGGTTACTGCATCTGACAGTTGCATAATTGGCTTCCGATTTTTGTGTAAGTATATATAATAATCCTTTTACATTTTCCCTTTTTTTTTCATCTCAACTGGTCAAGAAAATTCCAAGCAATACACGACGAAATCCTTTCCACCCCACAAAAAACGTGCGTTATCTCGTGGCGACCCTAACGGGTAGGATTCAATTTGTCAGCTGTGCACGTCTCGCGAGATTGCGGTCGAGTACGAGACGGAAGCGAAGCGGGCCAGCAATGGACTGTGACAGATACGCAGCAACGTAATGGGCTCCTATTAATGCGGAGAATAAGAAACGACGACTTGTTTTTGCTTCGTAAGCATTTGTTGGGGACTGAAGTGGGATAATAGGTTTGATTATCTTGATTTGTGTCACACGTTTATTTATGAAGTAAGTAAATTATAGCTACAATTATTCAAAAGTACTTCAAAAATAAACTTACTAAACTGAGGGTTGCGTGCAAACTACAATTACCGAATGGGGTTTCGAAGATTTTTCCGAATTGCAATTTTTTTTTGTGACGTAGGTAACAACATATTTACTGTTTTCAGATTTTTTCCTATGCTATAAGACCTTGCTTTGTGCCTTAGGATTCTGTGTCAACCTTATAAATTTTGATCTTCAAAATATATATTTTTTGCGACATAAACGGCCGTATCTTTTTTTTTCGTTAACTTAGAAGTTTGATTTTTTCACAGCTTGAAGAGACCGCAGACCTGAGTATATGGTTTCTCTATATATGGTTTACGCGTTCTCCAGATCAAGGTTCTTGACAGACAGACGGACGGACAACAAACTGATCCTATTAGGGTTCCGTTTTTTCCTTTTGAGGTACGGGACCCTAAAACAACCCTAAAAAAAAAAGAATTATAAACAGAGAGCAGACACCGTAATTAAACCAGTTTGGTCTAGCAACAACTAGTTCCTACCGGCTCGAACCATTTTTTTGCAAAGCTGTTTCCACTGTGAAACGTTGTTCCACTGCGTTTGCAGTTTTTACCTCCGTTGAACTGTGAATAGTTAACAGGCAGTATGTTTTTTTTTTTAATATTATTATTAACAACGCTAGAATCCGTTTTGAAATTTGATGGTTATAAAAGTCGAAAGCACATTCATTTTTTTGCACATAGAAATAATACACTATAAAAGGCCCTTGAAATAGGGTTGAGAAGGTAAAATGTACGCGAAAATATATATTGCCGATACTCCACAAATTTAATTTGAGAATTGCGAGTTCTTATTGTTTGTTATCAGTAACAAAATTATATAACAAACACGACACGTATCTGATTTTGTCTTGTTGAAAGTTTGCCATTTTATTTAATAGACTGTACTGCTGTTTCTGTTAGAAGAATATATTTTCTATTTTGGTGTGCTGTCGCTTGAGCTTGTGTTATTTAACATATTTGTTTCGAATATCGTGTGGGAAGACACATTGATAGCCTGTCAGTTGCAGTCTCGCAGTAACCTAGTAAGAATATTTTCTGCACTATCCATTACGTATTTTCTTGTTTTTCTTACGAAGTAATCGCAGTAAGATTTTAGTTTTTGCCTTCTAAAATACAAACCTAAAATTAACTAGATATAACTACTTTCCGCCGTTTACCCATTAGGCGACAACGACACGATATCGTGGGGCTAGTTGTCTCATATTAATGACGATACGATAACGTGACGTTATCATCATCGCCTAATGTCAAACAGCCTTTAACTGTACCATTCTTAAAATACATTAACTAATACAGTTTCCAAAGAACCCTTTAGCGTAATATATTCATGTAGTTTTCCGTAACGTCTCCAAGTCAATAGGGATATAAAATAAGCAGAACATGAGCAAGGGGAGGCGACAGCTTATATTGAAGGTGATGGATGACCAGGCTGCAGGGTTCGTGGATCACGGGCCACTTACTGACGAGCGGGGCGGGGGGCGGGGGGGGGAGGTTGTTGCTTTTTATGTGGTTTAAGGAAAGTCTACGTCAGTAAGTGATTGAATGATAAAATTTTATATACGACATTAGTTTTTATACATGCGATACCCGAAACACGTGTCTAGTATTTTTATGTAGAGAATCTATGTACAAAATTTTATAACTGTATCGTGAATAATCACCAAGTTGCTTGTTAAGCTTGTTATGTCAGCAAAAATACCTACATAGTAATCGAGCCACTCGAGGGTCATCGCCGTGCCCTCGTGGGGGTGATCGGCGGCGGAGACCTCTCGCGCTGGGCCTTGGTCGAGGCCATGGTCCGGAGCGAGGAGGAGTGGCAGGCGGTCGCCGACTTCTGCGAAGCAGTAATGCTCGCTAAGGAGGAGGCCGACCGCATCAGGCAACGGCGCTCTCGCCGCCGCCGGGATTCCGTTCCTGATTTCCAGCCACCGTAGGCGCGGGCTTGCGGACAGTGAGCAATGGGTAGCTCACTGTCCGGCCTTCCGGTAACTGTCCGGACCAAGCCCAAGTCGTCGACGGCGCGCGCTGTTCCCGCGCGTCCCAAGAAGTTGTCAGCAACAGCAAGGGCCCAGCCGGGTCGAAGCCTACTGGGGCCAGGGTTATCCGAAAGGGCGCTCGAGCCCCGGTATGAAGGCTTGAAGGAACGGGATGGGTTTTTAGTCAGTAAGAGTCTGACACTATCTCCCGCTCCGCCCAAGAGCGGGGGTTGTCATAAGATGATTTTTCCCGTCGAAAAAAAAAACAATCCACGGGTTGTTTTGCATTTGAACCTTGCTTTTGCTGGCGACTAATGCCCACTATGACATGCCATAACCTGTGTTGTACTTAGTGTCGGTGGTGTCCAACTTGTGACCTTTTTAAATATTTTTGGGAAAAATATAACATGGTGTAAAAACTATTGGAATCCATTCAGTTACTGATTCTGATCAAACTATATTCAGGTTTAGCAATAAGGTTGCAAGTAGCAAACCGTATTTGAACAGTTTTCAGACTATGGTAACTCTGTCTAACAATTCTATAGCTTTAGCAGGCAACTTATCCTCGTATATAAGTATTTTTTTATTTCCCTATAATATCATCAGATATTTCCTCTCGCTCTTGGTGGAAACTTATAGAGGTCCTCTTAAATTAATTTATATATCTATATTTTGTGTGTCATTCATTTTCTAATTGCGATCAGTTTCAATATTACATTTCTGCAAATTTGTGATAAAAATAGCAAATAATAATTAAACAGAATCATATTTTGTGTTCGTCGCTATTTGAATCCCGAAATTGAACACGAAATTGATGATATTTGATTGAATCGAACTGTTTTCAACTCATCAATTCATGGACTAGTTCAACTAAAGCTGTTTATTATAACTTAGTTAAAATCGCTGGTGAAACAACAGCTGTGTTTGCGGATAATTTAATTAGAAAACAAACTGAAACTTCGATATGAAAGCAGTTCATGAACAAACATATTTCACTTCATTATAGTAAAAGCCTTTTCGAGAACCCCAGCTCGACCACAATTCGTCCAAACAACCAAATAAGTTACATTTTACATCTCTCTAATTTACTGTCCCTAATATTCCCTTTGCGAATATCTCTACTAAAGTGATGATCAAAGAAAAAAACATAAAAAAACCTAACAATATTTTTCGCTACAGGCAAATAAAAATGCTATGAATTCGTAAACGACACACAAATTATATTTTATTTATAAAGTAAAAAGTACAATGGCGGCCGAAAAAAACGGGACACAGAAATAATCCGAAAGAAGTCCTATGAATAATGAAACGGCATTCAGGGGCTCTGACGTCACGACCTGTGTTGCCAGCCTCGGTATGACATAGTGGCCTCACAATTTATACGGACCTTTATATGAATGTTTCCATATCTGCTTTAGGACTAAACTTTTGTTCTTGGCTGAATTGTAGCCGACCCACGAAATAAGTTTTATTTATTGACTAGCTTCTGCAAGTGGGTTTACCCGTATGAAAGTATGAAATTATCCCAAGGAAACACAGTCC
Organism: Mythimna albipuncta; assembly: GCA_929112965.1. Classification (NCBI taxonomy): domain Eukaryota; kingdom Metazoa; phylum Arthropoda; class Insecta; order Lepidoptera; family Noctuidae; genus Mythimna; species Mythimna albipuncta. The sequence goes on along the minus strand of OV815979.1, from coordinate 20,012,235 downwards.
GGAGATAAAAAACATCCTACGTGCTATTTGAGGACATGAATTGAATGTGCTACCCATATGCTAAATTTCATCTACATTCGTTAAGTCCTTTAAGCATAAAGGAATAACAAACAATCGTATATACACAAAGTTCCGTCTTTTTAATACATATTATTTATTAACACTTTATGTATTACAAACCAAAGGTCTAAAAATGTCTGAGACAAGTCCAATGCCTTAAAGTTTAGACAATCTCTACCAGTCAACCAGTGCTGATGGAGACACATTGAACCTCTCATCTGATGGAAAGCGGTGACGTGGTCGACGATGGCGCACTCTTGCCTAGAAGTAACCTATTCACTCTTGACTTAAGGACCCCAGGCTGTAGCTATCAGGAAACACAGATTTTGGTAGGGAATTTCACTCCTTAACTGGTTTATTAGATAACTGTGATATATGTGTAGCAGATGATTTAGCAACTCCCGATTAAATGCGTACTACCTGATGCTTTTATTATTATTGACGCAAGTGAAATTATTTGCTGAGGACGACGTCGGGCGTCATTAGCGGCGCCATCATCATCTGAACGAGCTGTCGTTTAAACTGTGTCAAATTAATGCTGAGCCTTTATTTCTGGATCATTAGTAATTATTAATTAAGCCCATATCATATTATACAGCATTTCAGTTGTATATCGAATCAAAGACATACATCGATATTTACTTGAAAAAGAACAAGTTTATTTGTTTGGCTGCAAGTATTTTTTGTTTTAGTTCTCTTTTAGATTTCGTTATCTTATCTGACCTCCTGATATGATAGTTTTTTCTCACCCGATGAAACCCGATGATGTGTTCGACGATGGCGCACGATTGCATTTTCACTCTTGACTTAAGTGTTCCCAGGTTGTAGCTATTAGTAGATACTGAATCTGGCTGAGAATTCCATACAACAAATGTGTTCCCAAAATGTTTTGTTAATTGGTGTTGTAAAGAAAAAATCTTGAATAATTACTCGACTAGTCCGTATATACGGATTCTTTTAATACTGATAAATATGTAAATGCTGCAAAATAGTAAAAAAAATCGTGGTTCTATTTATTACGATTGTGCTTTCTGTGAGCCACGTGAGACAGCGTGTAGCCCCCGGGCTCAGGGGATAGGAAAGCCCGGGCTTTGGCGCCACTGGCCCGGCTGACGCGGAGTTAGTCTGACGTGGGCTTTATTTAGCCGGAGGTACACAACAGTATGCACAGTTCTACAATTAAATTTCATTTAATATGAAGCCAAGCATTTTTTAAAACTGGTTGTGAAATAAAATTTTATTTTAAAGGGTAAGATTAATGAAAACTGAGTGTGCATTGGAATTGCACAATTTATTAATATTGCAAAAAAAACATATAAAATCAATTTAACTTAACACTAAAAACATATTAAACAGACTTATACAGCACACTATACATAAACATAATATATACAATAAATAACGAAATAATAACTACTTTCACAAAAGCGCAAAGCAGCATAGCAGTATATTCACAATTTAAAAAGAAGAAAAGGTATTCCAACACCCAAACAAAACATTTTTCATCTTCCACAAAATACGATTCAGACTTACTATCGAGTGTTACAATGCGGCTGAAAATCGTGGCGTCCCCGGACGGTTCAGCCCTCTCCAACCTTTACATTTCCGAGTGCTCCCGAGTCCTCCCGACGATGGCCGATTTTTCGATCTCCATTTATAAAGGTTTATTATTGTTAACTGAGGTTTACAGCGGACGAGGCGGCCGGTAGCCTGTTTAATCATTGTTATTGAATTATAATTACTGTGTTTCCGGTCGAACGGTGGTAGTAAATATTTGAGGTAGTCGGTGGGGGGCGGTAATATTTATGTACGTCGTATGTTACGTTACCGAGGCGTGTCGTGAAACTTCAATAGCACCCAAATTAATCATACTTTCGACTGTGTAGGCAGGTACTTTATCAACGCGTTTGTGACTTGATCGGTTGTAGAAACGTCAATGCCTTTTGCGTTTTGTTAACTGAAGTAAAAGATTTAAGTTACTGTAAGTAGTGTTTTACTTTCGAGCGCTCCGTATAATAATAAAACAAAATCGAGGTATTATCAAGTGAAAACAATAAACCCAAAACATCCAATGATTACAAATCGCAAACATTTAACAGAGCAGCTAATCCGGGCTTGCTAAAGAATATCGCCAGCAATTGCCATGGAAATACAGTGCCGAGCCCTCGATTAATTGGCGTCGTAATAAGCTGTCCATTGCCATCGAGCGCAGACATCCGCGATATAAATGAGAGATTCGACGATTCGGATTTAAAATCCGTCGGAGCGCTTTCGCATACAAATTATTTTGCAATGCAGTGTACGAGGGTACACGTATCGTGAGTTCATTTGTCACTATTGTCGGGATGTGCTAGTATGCTGGAGGTTCCGATGAAAAAGGATACTGTTTTATTTCAGTATTATTTTCAGGCAACATTTAAATGAAATGTTTTCATTATAGTGTTTAAAATATGACATGGACTTGCCCAGTAATTACTTTAAATGTTGAACTCTATTAATTATGCCTGAATGTATTTAATCTTTACCTCTTAATATTATGAAAATGTAAATACATATGATTTTTTGTGTAACATGAATAAAATCGTTGGCTCCGTCACTTGTCACTTAAGGTTCAGCGGAAGACCAAAATATTGCTGAAGCAACTGAACAACTTACAACTTGAAACCTTTTTTTGTTCATTCTTTTTTTACCCATTTAAACTTGTGTACATCAGTAGTAGTTAGCATATTAGCATCATCTCATTCCAAATGTGGTGAGACAGAGCATGGATTCCGTTGTAAGTTTTTCATTAATTAAACCAGATTTTACTGAGGCAGACCATATCACAACTAAACCCTTTTCCTGGCTACTGTTGTCAAAAAACAAATCCATCTAAAACTCGCTGCCAATCACGCTACACACAGTGCTATTTCTATCACAAAATTTAAAAGCTGCCTGAAATGCAACCTGTAAAATAATTGTAGTATAAATAATAAATAGTCCGCATTTGTCGGGCGGCCAGTCCTCGTAAATAATACCTCAGCCGGGATTGAACTGCCAGCCCGAGCGATATACGTGTCATTTGTGACGACATTTAATTCACTTTTCCTATAAAACTTTTTGCGGCATACTGGCAATGATTTTTATTTTTGATACGAATGGATTTTACGTTGTTGCGTTAGTTTTAGTGTTATTTAATTTATTTTTTGTTTTTAAATCTTTTTGCGACAAAATCTAAATGTTATTTTTTGTTGGTGAGGCGCATTAGTTGATTAAGAGCCTTTAACTCTAGCCTTGAAGACACTTAACGTTATTCTCGCATTCTTTGATAAGATTCTACATCGACTTAATTTTTTGGGTGGGATATCTTCAAAAATCTTCTTCCACTGTGCGTGGTGCGAGAAAACAATTATGTTTGATTTGATTTTACAGACTAAAACCCATGCGTGTTGCTGAATCTTTCAAAAGTCCTGCAAAAGAGGCCTGAAGTCAATACAAATTAAAACATTTACAGTTCATAAAAAATAAGAAAATTTATTAGATAATATAATAGTAGTGGTTAAACCATTGCAAACTTTGGTCCATCCCACCCCAGGCTCAGTACATGTAGAGCACACCGATACTCTAAAACTCTTCGGAGCCGGCGGGTACCCTCACTACGTCACAACACATGTAATGATTGTCAACACTTGTCCCTCCTATGGTACCCACTCGACCTTGGTATACGATTGTGGGACAGCCTCCCTGCGATTAACACTCAAATTATGAATCCTTGAATCCTGCTGACTACTTACTGTCATAAGGAATGCGATAAACTGTTTCTTGTTAACGGATATCTTCTCAAACGCAACTTAAAGTATCTGGCCGTAACCGTGAGCGTAGGGACGCCCCTACAGGAGACACCTAGCGCGTTGGAAGCCCTGTGATCCCTGGTGGTTATCGTAGGCCTGGGCTTGCGCACCACGAGCAATGGTAGCTCACTGTCCGGGAGTCCGGTAAGAACCGAGCCCTAGTCTTCGACGGCGCGTATTTTTATGATATTGACCGTAAAACCGTAAGGACTCAGTGGGACCGATGCTCGTCGTCGAAGTTCTGAAAGTAATAGCGTGATTCAAGAAAGTACAAGGAAACTAAAGGACACAGGTAGATTTTAATCAGTAAAAGTCTAACACGCTCTCTCACTCCTCAAGAGTGGTTAATTTATTGGATTATTTCGCACCTAAAAAATCCTAAAATATCAGTCAAGTCACATTTTAGAAAACTTTGTAAATTTCAGCCTCATTTCATAATTCTGGGGCAGAAAATTAGAAAATAATTAGCTTTTCTTTTGGGAAAGAACATGTGTCGTCTATAATTAAAAAAAAAATGGTAACAACATTTTTTACGATATAATTACACGGTGATCGATAGCCAGGCATATATTTGTAAGTCTGGTGTGTTCGTAAGACAGCCATCAATATTTGCTTTTACCCTCGTTCTATTAAAGGTACACTGTTTATGCCTTGTTGATTATTTACAACTTCATCATCATCATCAATATTTCAAACGTCCACTGTTGGACGTAGGTTTACCCCAAGCGTCGCCACAACGACCGGTTCTGTACGTCTCGCACCTGGTTCCCGCGACCCTCACGAGGTCATCAGTCCACTTTGTGGGAGACCTTCAAACGCTGCGTGTTCCGATACGTGGTCGTCAC